>NW_019381519.1:229222-240241 GCF_000648655.2 Copidosoma floridanum
TATTGTATTTTCTTATGATTAAGAATAAGTAAATAAAATGACAATTTATTATTAATTTGAAGTATTTATTTCTCGAATAAACTTCCTGTAACAGTAAGAACGATTTTTTTTCTAATGTAATATCCAATTTTATACATAATATTGAACAAAATTGCCTTATCACATTTTTTTAAAAATTTAAAAGGTTTTATTTCAATAATTTATTTAATCAATTGTAAAAAAAATATTTTCTTACTTATTATGAAAAAAAGGTTTTTTTATAATTTTCGCTTATCAATCCAACTATTGTAAGTGTTGTTGAAACCCAACAACTTAACAAAAACTTGCTGTCCACGTCTTCGAAGAACTTTTTCCACTAGGTATTTATCAGGATTTTTTGTTTTTACAGTTCCTGCTCATTAAAACCTCCAGAGATAGGTTGATTTCGATAATCTTTGAGACGATACGTAGTTGGATTTGTTTCTGCTACATAAGTGATTGTAAATAATGCTGTTGACCAATGAGAAGTATAGCCTTTTTTAAATCCTTTTTTTATTTTGCTCGTGCATATTTTATCACCAACTCTAAATTTTGGTTTTGGTTTGCTGCTACGTTTGCATCTTTTTTTTAATTTCGTCAGGATTTGAATTTCGTTTTCAGTAGTAACATTTTTGGGTTTTATACCAATTGTTTGATGTTTTCTACTATCATATAATTTAATCAACGTTTGTAAAACATGAAATTATTTGTCATTGCCTCGTAACCTAAATCGTTACCACATAAGGTCTTTCAAAGTACAACTGCATCGTTCGCATTCAGATGTTTTGAGGTTGCTGTAGGTAAAGTAAAAGTTGATTTTGCATTTTTGCATTAGATTTTAAGACTTAAAATTGTAGAATTTCTCGCCGTGGTCAGTTTGCCAGTTTACTGGAACCCTTCCGTCCTTTTATATTGACCGCATCACTGTTGACACTATTTCACCTGTTTTTTTCTTTATCAGTACAGCCCATGCATACTTTTCAAAAACATCTATTACAGTCAGTATACACCTATAACCTTCATTTTTACCGGCATAAAGCTGTATCCTGAGTTTTATCTAAGCCACGCACGTCAAATTTTCGACGAGGACAGTTACGTGTTGTTGCCCTGTGAAGTTCCGTGACAACTCGTTCCATGTGTTGCATGTCTAAATCCATTTTTGTTAAATCAGCTTTAATAAATAAGAATTTTTTTGAATATTGTATATAAAAATTTTAATGCTATCTATTTCTTTATCAATACTTATAATTTTTTCAGATAAGTAACCAAGAGCTACAGTATATCGAGGTTGTTTCGGTGCTGCAACATTACATATTTTTTTATTATCTAAGTCATACTGTCCATCTGCAGTAAGTTTGTATTGGAAACCAGGAGGACCTTGGGTACCTCCTTTACTCCTACCTAGTTTACGACCAAATACATAAACACTCATTGTAATACTGAAACAAAATGACTGCTCACTTTAGTATATATACCCTGCCTCACGTAGCTCTTCAATAATTAATATTATTTTATTGTCATCTCTAAGTTTCATATTGTGGTAATAATGATCCTCCGGTCTTACTTAAAGCGCCATCAAACATAGGAGCAATAATTTTATTAAATTTATGACTATTATGTTGCGTAATAGGTTAATTTTAATCAAATCCTTTTCTACAAACACTCGAAACTTTTAAAAACATATAATGATTTTTTATATCCTCTTCCGTTGTAAGATTTGTCTTCAAGTGTTTTCTATTAGTAACTCCATTAATCCACCAGTCATTGGAAATTCGAGTTTATCCATTGTAATTTTATTATTATCGAATTTTATAAAATTCCCAAGTTTATATGTTTTCTTTTCTTTTTGTACCCCATACGTGAATCCAATATCTTTTTTTGATCATTATCTAGCATTTGCAAACATGAGTTCCTCGATAAGTTTTTTTTTATCTTAACATTATTCGACATATATTTAATGGTTCTATTCATTTTATCAGTATCTTCATTCATTTTATTATTACTTTCACTGACAGCAGACTTTAACACCATGCTATTATAATCGTTGGGTGGTTTTTTAGTTTTTGCTTTCGTAACATCTTTATTTTTTTCGTTATTTGAGTAGATATAGATTACAGATGAATTTCTCCCATTCTTCTTGGTTGTAGTAACAATTTTCTGTAAAGGATCTGTTATTGGTTCAAAAGTTACACTTAGAACTTTTTCAACTTCATTTTTTCTAAACTATAACTGTCCGTACTTTTTTTTTACGGCATCTCTTACCTTTACTTATTGATCAAGAACATATTTTTCTCCTTCAAACATGTTGATGCTTTAATGGCTTCCGTTGGACTACAAATTTTTGCTATGTATCTCTAATATTCAAAGCAAAATTGTCTAAATTTTTTTGATATCGACCATTTTTCAACTGTACATCCTTGTTTATAACAAAAAATCCATACCGATCATCATTCCAACAGCTAAAGCATAACTCTTTAAATTTAGTATATGGAATATCTGGATTTACGTGATCACTACATACATGTCTTAAATTAACTTCCTCGTGACAAAATAAAACTAAAAAATTTACGTTGTCTCTCGCAAGATGCTTTAGTACTTGAGCATATGACTGACAAAGATAAAAACAGTCTACTTTTTTTTTCTCATGCAGAAAAAGGCTTTTACATTATCTTGTTTCTCACAAGATATATCATCGAAAATCATAACCGAATTTGGTGAGACATCATCTGGTGAGACTACTGCTTTGCGTTTACTGAAAGGTAAGTACTTTCTACCATCTATAGGTTGTAATAGCTTTCTTAAAAATTTGTATTTGAGTTGATTCAATGACTTTGAATGTACGTTTATATTTTTGAATTTCGATCCGTTAGGATGTACCATTAATGCTAATAAGCTATTGGTCTCACCACAGTTAAATGGACCACAAAATACTAAAGTAAAGTGATCGTACATTGTAAGCGAGCCTCGCTAGAGTTGATCTTGAAGTAAATCCTCTGGACACTGCGTACAAAGAGCATGATATAGCTTAATCAAAAAATCGATACTATCTTGGGACTAGAATTAAAGCAGATAAAATTTCAGCTAAGCGAGCACGGCAAAGAGTTAAGGTTCCAGATTGGAGTGTTGATAAAAAAACAGCTGCTGTTCTGATAACAGGTGCAATGAAGCCTAAGAGTTAGCTAGGTATGGGTTTGAAATAGAAAAAGAAAAAGAAAAGAGGTTCAAAAAAGAAGTGCAGTATAAAAAAGAGACTAAAAACTACTATTAACAAAGTTATTAAGGTTGCCTTGCATCAAATGAATACTGAGAGCAAAAATGCTCGTACAGTGATCAGTAGTACCTTAAAAGGTGCTTGCAATGCAGTTGAAATATGTGGTGGTAAAAAAAGTATTCAAATTCATCGTATTTTACCCGTTTCTGCTCAAATTGGAGCTTTACCTCTTAATTCTTTATATGCTGGCTTGAGTGCAACTGGCGCTTTGGCAAATGGTATTGCAGGAATTATAAAGAGTGTTAACGCGGCTAAGTCTGCAAGAAAATGAATAGAAGAAAATCAAAGACATAACAAAACTATAAAAGCTATTGTGATAGAAAAAGGTCTCTATCTTAAGCCTCATAAAATTGGTTTGAAAATATATTTAAAACCATTTGGTAAAGGTCTGAAAAATAGAAAAAAAAATTATAAAAAAATAAATTACCTTCAAGAGCTTTAACAAATGTAGATTTAATAAGCTTCTGTAAGAGTTTCAAAATTTTTTTTTTTGCGTTAAGTATTTATGCAAATTGACTGACCCAGTAATGGGCCATGGTATGGTGAAACTGCTATAGTTAATCTTGACGACAAGAATGGACCTGGAACTAACTGGGTGGCGTATCGATAATATGGCCAGGATGTTGTTTATTATGACAGTTTTGGAGATTTGCAGCTACCTACTGATTTAATGCTGTATTGGGGTTTTGATACAGCTCAGTATAATCACAAACGATATCAAAAATTTAACTCTTACAACTGCGGTCATTTGTGCTTATAGTTTTTGTTTAAACACATATAAGCACTTGAAATAGTAAAAAAAATCTCAGTCTTACATTGATGGTCATAAAAGAGACATTAACACTTAGTTTGTTTGTTACTTTTTCCACCTTAGAGGCCCAATATTTTCCACCTATTAAATTATCACCAAAACACAAATATGTTCTTGGTTTAGTAGGACTTCTAACGTCCAAATTAATTCCTAATATTGACGTAAATAACAATTAATTTTACGTGGTTGATCAAGTGGTAGTTATTCCATCTGGGAGTTATAAGATTACAAATATTCAGTCGTTTTTAGTCAATGTGTTACAATTGAAAAATATAGTTATTAGTATCAAGCCGAACAATAATACGCTTCGAAATGTAGTTAGGTGTAGTCATACTATTGATTTCAGAAAAAAAGATTCTATAGGGTAAATTCGAGATTTTACTAAGCGATTACTACAAGATAACTTAACTCAAGAGTCTAAGTTACCTGTATCTATTTTTAAGATGAACGCATTATGAGTTGAGTGCAGCATCACTAGTGGAGCTTATATGAACGGAAAAAAGTTCATACAATTCATGAATTTTTTCCTGCGGTACCACTAGGATATAAAATAATTGAAGTTCCATAACAAATAATTTACTTACCTGTCATTGGACGAGTCATAGATCACTGACAACCACGCGTTGTTGATAAAGATGGTAATTTAGTCAATTTTCATGAAGAAGTCATCACGATAAGATTACACATTGAACCTTCATCGTAATGGGTATCATTTATGATCACAAAAAGTATATAAACAGCTTGACATGTACTCCTGCGCTTAGTCAACGGCAAGCTTTTCAATCGTCGAGACGTCAGAAAGGACAACGGAAGCATCAAAAATTGACAAATCAAAACATACAGTCTCTGAAAAGTCTTGGCTTAAAAATAACAGGTGGGAGCTAACGTTCAAATTTTTTTGTTAAAGATGGATGACATTTAAAGTAGTTAGGCCCCCGTTGCGTTTGATGAGTCTATTGCACACTATGAAGTTCATGCTCATCAACCATATGCCTCATCAACATATAATAATAGTGATGAAATTCGTACATCAATTCAACATCAAGACCTATGCCTGCTACCATCCCACAGTTCTTTACATATTCATGAAAGGGTAGTCAAAGCAGATGGTATTACGACGGCTGCAAATACTAAATAAGTAAACAATGCTTTGCTTCATCTATTTGAAGAAATAAGATATATGATTAACGCTATAGAGATAGATAAGTGTAAGAATGTAGGTTCAACAACTCTCATTAAAAACTGGCTAACGCTTAATCCTGATCAAGACGTATTAACTGAAAATGCTAGTTGGCTTAGTACTTAAAATGAACTTAATCTAACAAATGATAATGGCTACTTTGATCTTTTGATTCCTCTTAGCATGATTTTTGATTTTGCTGAAGACTATCATAAAATAGTTGTTAATGTAAAGCATGAGCTTATACTCACAAGATCTAGAAATGATTTAAATGGAGTTTTACAAAGTAAGATTTCTGCTGCAGAACCTAATGAAGTGACAACTTGGGAGGACTTTAAAATATTAATATTAAAACTAGAATGGCTTATGGCTTACATTATAATGACAGATGCAATTAAAATTCGTCTACTTAATTATTTGCAAAAAAATAAATTTATATCTATGAGCTATCGAACTTGGGAACTTTCTGAGTATCCACTTTTATCTACTACACCGAAATATATATGGATGGTCAAGATGTCCAATTAGTTGGAAAAGCCGCGTTTTGTTATACTAGCCTTTCAGACAAATCGTAAAAATTGGAGAGGTATTAATGCTCGCCAGTTTGATCGTTGGAATATAAGAAATGTAAGACTGTATTTAAATTCACAAAATTATTCTTATGAGAATCTCAATATCAATATAACAAACAATTATTTTGTATTGTTATATGACATGTATGCAAACTTTCAGAATTTATGTTATATTATGGTAACATGTCTCTTAAGCTAACTATTAGCAAATTCATTACTGATGTTAAATATCAAAAACGTTCTACCAAGGATGATGATAACAACAGAAACAAAAAATCTTGGCTGAAAAATTGAACAGAAAAATTCTCAACTAATAAATCATCATTTCGTAAACGTGAAAATTATAAATAATTAAAACAATAATTTAAGATCTTTGCATGGAAAAAAGGATAAAATAAAATACATCGTAGACATGCAAGTCTTTAAAAAGCCTGGCAATGATTACGTGCTTTAAGAATTAGCTATTCTACCGCTGTATCTGAACGATGCTAAAGTAGAAATGTATTTTTTTAGAGCACCCTTCGCTTGGCGTGAGTAATCACACAAATATAAAGATCAAAATTCACTTCTTAAATGTAACTATCATGGACTAGCTTGGAATTCAGGCAATATGAAGTTCACTAAGATTGGGAATATTCTACGAGAGAATCCTCAAGATGCCATCAAAATTTTTATAAATGTAGAACTAAAACAAAAATGGCTTGAAAGATTTGGATTTGAAGTCACTGATATGACAGATTTTTCTTTGTTTGAGCTCTTGAAACAGGTTACCAGTTGCCCTCAACATAATATAGCTTACAAAACCATGTGTACTCTTCACAATGCCATAGGATGAAAAAGTTATAACTATATACAGAATAGGAAAATGAAAGTCATGATTATAAAGAGCTGTACACATAAATCGTTAATACCAATGTTATTCGAAGAATGTAAATTGAAATTAAAAATAAATTTTCTGGAAA
Source organism: Copidosoma floridanum (assembly GCF_000648655.2). The sequence continues at coordinate 236,037 of NW_019381519.1, forward strand.
ATAAAAATAAATATTTTAAGATTCACTATCATTTTCCTAAAGAATAAAAATACACTCCTTGTCATACCCATTCTCATCATACATGATAAATTTTAAATTAAGAATCTTTGTAAAAATATATACATAATCACATCGTACGTAAGTATTTATCTATGTATGTAGATGAGTATGTAAATTTGTACACGTATTACTTTAGAAAGGTAACCCTTATTTGTTATACCACACTGATATAGGCGTGTGGTTGGGGCTCTCATCCATACATACAAAACAACAATCTCTCACTACAGGCTAACCAGAGAGAAGGAAGCTGTGCACAACCCCTAGCTCTTCGTGTAGAGTCGTGGCTGTCCGCGGACGCTCGTGCACGTGGGCAGGGAGGGGGACGTGTGCTGGATTAGGCGTGCACTCGTATCGGCCTTCTCTATCCACTACTTTTTATTATATTCTTAATGTATGTTGGCTGCTTCAATAGTATATATTAAAAAAAAAATGTGATGAAAATGTACTTAAAAACAGGTCAGCACGTTTAAGTACATCAAAAAAAAACAATTCAATGAGTTCAAGCCCACCATGCTCTCAAACAATCAATGGAACAGAACAAATAATTGAATGTCTTATTGTTTTGCAAAAGATTTCTGAATCAATTTAAGATGCATAATATTGTCCACAAACATACTTTACGTCAAAAAAAACGATTTTATTACAACATCTGTTCTGTGAGAATAAAATATTACTTATTTTATAGTAATGTTCTCTGAAATTAGTAATGTACTCTTAATGCAAATAATTATCTTAGTCTTACAGAATAGTTCTAGATCAAAAATTATAGGATACTTTTTTCAAATAGCATTTGTTAATACGCATAAGCCTTCCAATATAATAAATAATACATGCAAAGCAAAATTTTAGAGACTTTTCCTCATGACTAATGATAAAAGTGAACACAGTGAAGGTGCTGACTTCGAAAAAAATTTTAAAAACATAATACTACCACATGGCATATCCGATGTCGTTTCCTTCAGGCCAATTTTTAGTGTATGACAGAATCATATTGACAAAAAGTCGGTCACTAATAATAAAAAGAATATAGAATACAGTTTAAATACGTTTAATTGTAATGACAATGTAAGAAATAAAATACAGTTTGAAACTACCAATATTTCACTATCTAACATTAGTGACATTTAAAGCCTTTTTTTCCTGACTTATTCCTTAATGAAAATTTGGTAACACTGCTCTGTACGTTCCTGCAATAACACTGCCCTCTTAAGATTTACTATTTTTAAAAAAAACCGCCTTAACCTCAACTGTTCGTTGAAGACCAACTTTCAGAGATTGAATTGTTTTTAATTAAACAAATTTTCTGATAGAATTATACGCAACTTTCATAGTAAACTGTATAGAAGCAATTTTATCTTAGGTAGTAAACGGACACTCACGGCAAACTCCTGAAATAAGCTTTTGTAAATCAGCAGCTAAACTTGAAAAATCTTCATTGAACTTGTGTTTTTTATTCTGTAGTTAAGAAAAATTTGTCACTGCCAAAACGATTCTTAAGTTTGGAAGTCAAACTCAACAGTCAACCTGAATCTGAATAAGTATCAAGCACCGATCTAACCTTTCTATGTCAACAAGATGTAAATGTTACCATTTTCCTGTTATCACTTTAACTATTCAAAAAAAATTTCCTAATAGATGCAAATCAAGCCGATAGAAATTGTGTTGACTGTGATGTCTGTAGTGGTTGTGATAATTGTGGTGGTTGTGGCAAAAGATTTTCAGCAATATTTATCTGATTTATAGCATGAATTTGTTAACCCTGCAAATTTGAACTTTCCCTTTGTTGTAACTATACTTCGTGTAAGAGGGTGTTGCGTTCAGCTAAAAAACGTCAGCCAGCTGAACCTGCACATATTTACGGTTTTTCTGCAGCTCATCAAGCTTACTTTTGGATTTCACTATCATTTAATCCTGAAATTTCACAACTTCTTTTGTGTATTTAGTTGGTTTTCTAATTCCAGACAACACTGTTAAGATTCTGTCAGCTGTCGCTCTATTGCTTCTGTCTCCTGTTTATGTCTATTGATGCAGGGTCTTTTCAGCCTTGAAACTTTTGACATACGTATCCTTAGTAAAACTTAAAAATTGCTACGCTTACCAGTAATAATTAAAAAATAATACTTTAAAAAACAAAACTAAGCGTCATTAGTAAAAGTAAGCAGAAGTGATAAGCTCAAGGTTACAATTATGACTAAACTACTATTTTTTAAACAACAACAATACCTAGCAACGCATAGCAACACTTTTGATCGTGTGACAAGTCATACGTATAACGACATCTTTAAAACCCTGTACCTAAAAATACATATCAATGTGTTTGTAAGAGAACATACATTTATATACCCATACATTTATACTTCTCTAAGCTCTTGAAGGTCGACATACACTGAGACACAAATGAATCATTCATGATTAGTTACGAAGGCTTGAGTATTAGTTGAAATGTCCTTTTTTTCATGCTTTACATAATTTAAATTTAATGAATGTACAAAATCGCAGTGATATTTAACCTTATTAAAATTAACAAAAAATTAAGTTAGCTTTCAGAATCATGCTAGTAAAAAGAACTTTTTTAATTACGCAAACCCATATAAAAAACTGTTGTAATCAAACAATTTCACAATTCTAAGCACTTTGGAAGACTATTTTTCCCTCTTACAATGAAAAACGAACTTAATAGAAATAACAGGGTTTTTGCAATGAAGTATCATACATATTCACAGTACTTTGTGAGCCTACTACAATTTCATAAATGACTTGGCTTTTATAGCAAAGCTACAAAATAACGAATAAGAACGAATTATATTTGTTAATATGCTTCAAAGCCTGCTTAATCGTATAAATGATGAACTGCACAATTGGCTAACAACCTTCGTTATTCATTGTAGCACATGATTTAAGCACCTGTTTAGCTTACTGTGGGACTGCAATCCTCAATGTTCTGGCAAATAAATCATTGTCTTCTTAGTTTTCAAGACTTATGTTTTGTTTATATTTTTTTTTATACCATTTTCTTAGATCTATTTTATGTAAATCTTTTTTATTAATCATTAATTAGTTAGACAACCACACTATCGAGATAAATTTCTTTGATTTATGCTATTATCTTTGTTTAATTACTATTTTATTAAATTTAGAATTTCTTTTATGTCTTAACTTTTATTGTTAAAATATCTAGAGCCTCCAAATCCTATGCATGTCTGTTTTTCTTAGCTGTACGTAGTTATTTTTAATTGGCACTACATTTAATAGATATTATAAAATTTGTTAAATGTAAGATCTGTAGTAAGTAGGTTAATTTTGTTATGATTTTTAGAACGAAGTTTTTCATGTCGCGGACTCGGGGGGCTGGAATTTTTTAAATGACAGATTTTTTTTTTGAAACGGAAGTGGTTTACCCGAAGTCTCTTTCGCTCAAGCTTTCACCCTTACCCTGTCCCCTTCACCTACTGTTCTCTACACCCTTCCCCTCCCCCCACTATTTATATATATCTGCCAACCGTGCCATGTTACTCTTCTTTTCACCTTTGCCCACCATTTCCCCTCTCTGTCCTAAGCAATTAATTTCCAAACAAATTTTAATTCTATTTTCTCACAATAATTTTACTCAAACTTAGAAATTTTTTCTATTGAAATTCTTAAAAAAAAAAAAAAAAAAAAAAGCACCTTGCACTTCAAAGATTTGAACTCTCGACCATCTGCCTATGAGTCCAGTACCATACCCACTCTGCTTCGAGCGCTGCCCACCATAGAAACTCGGTTACTTGTACTTATGTTGTGCTTCCGAACTGTAATACTCCACTTTCTTATGCATTTACTGATAATACATTCAATTTTTAATAAGTAAAGTATTTGTTTTCTAAATAATACATCTTAAAAAAATGAAATAAAAAAATAAACATGTGGAATAGCGTTAAAGAACGTATCAATGGTTTTTAAAGTTGCTTAGTTCGAATTTGATGAACAAATTATGTTACAATATCACATAATTTCATAAGTAAAGTAATTCATTAAATCTATCGTAAATAAATGCTGTAAGATCAATATATAAATTTATTTTGAGTTTTATATCATTTAATGGTTTTAAAGGGCACTTGTTTTGAATTTGATAAACAAATAATGGCTCAATGTCATTGAGTAATTAT
>NW_019381519.1:243588-274471 GCF_000648655.2 Copidosoma floridanum
AACTGATTTGAAAAATAAAAAAAAAATAAAATAAAGAAAAAATAAAAGAATGAAGAAAAGAGAAGTTAAATGAAATAAAATCGAAACAGAAATACAAACAAATATCTAAACAAATGAATAGAATATAAAGGGAATCAAAACAACAAACCAGGGGGGGAGGGTAACTGGGTCATGGTACATGGGACCCATGGTAAGATCAAAGTTCTTTGAACATGACATGAGTATAAAAACACAATTTCTCAGGTAACAAGGGGGTCGCCAGACCCGTAGGAAGAACGAAGCTTTATAAACGTTTGTACTGCATTCATGTAGTTCACTAAACGAAAACTTGAAAAACGATTGGAAAAAAAAAAAAAATAGTTCAGTACTCATGATGGTTTAACTTTGTGAGAACGTCGTGAATAAATACAGTACTCACAAAGTTTAACCATGTTGAGTACTTAACTATTTTTTTTTTTTTTTTTTCTTCGTTTTCCCCATTTTTTTTTTCGCCATACGTCACAAGTGTATAGACGTTCTTGTACTCTTTCCTTTTTGCGTCGTATCTATGCCNATGACCCATGTATCCCCCCTGGTTTGTTGTCTTAATTCCCTTTATATTTTATTCATTTATTTAATTTTTTTTTATACTTACAGAAGGTTATTACAAAAGTAACCAATTTTACTATAGAAAATGAAATGAATAAATACATTTGGATTTTAAGATTATTTAAATAAAATAAGTGGACATATTCAACTTATATCAATAATGCATTTGCACTCTGTTGCACATGATTTACTCTTTAACGCGATATCTACCTAAAATTTAAAGTATAATTCGTTATAGGCCTGTCATATTTTAACCCTTAACATTTTCAGAGTTATTCACATAGTCTCTCTGCCTTTACACAGTGTTAAAAGACACGTACACAATTCCCTACTCATACTCAACCTTAACCTTCAGCTGCTTAGCTAAGCGCACACATTATAATTTGGTAGAGACCTTGACGCCGTATAGTTATATATCACCAAATATTATATATTTTCTTATAGTTTAAGCCTATACAATTTTAGTGAGACCCACTTGGAAATACATCTACTTAGCTAATACGCCTTAAAAATTACTCTAATTAATAAGTTCATAGAAAGAGTTCATGGTGAAAATCTTTTCGTTGGTTAAACGGTCTTAGAGTATTATTCAGAGATGCAATAAGTGGAGAGTCTCGTAGCCAACGCAAATGAACCTTGTTTACCACACACCCCCTGTTGCCCTCTACAAACTTATAACTGTACTATTATAATTATTTATATTTTTGTTTTTTGCCAGGCAAAGATTGATTATTAATTTTAAACATTTTTTTTGTACTGAGGTATCCATCAAAGTGTTCTACATTAGTCTTACACATTTAAAGTATACTCTAGTTTTGATTCAAAAATAACCTAACTTAGTTCTCTCATAAAGATACCGTGTAAGACAGTCAGTATTAGATAATTTGTTACTCAGAAGTTTTTCTGGTTGAAAATGTGAAAAAGTTCGTGTGCACTCCTCATGTGCTTAAATATAACATATAAGGAAATCGAATCCAAATTTGCCTTTACGCGTCACAAAAAAATTTAAATTTTATTTTAATGCACGCCTTTGAAATAATTTTTTTCTGTTTGATGCACCCACAAGAACCAGGAAAAACTAGTGTACATGAATTTTAGGATTTGAGACACGGCTTTTTATGGCACAGAAGATAACAATATTCATTTTTTGAAAAGTCCTGTGATAGCAAGAACTTGTACTGCCTTGTTAAACCCACATCTCATTTTAATTTTGTACAACATCAAGGGTTTTTTTTGTACGAAATCTGTCTTGATAATTAAACTTGACTTTATTTCACAACAGAACCCAATTATTCAAAAAGTGACGCTAATAAAATAGTTTTCAACTGAAAAACATGCAAATAACTTTCATTGTATTGAAGTGTAAAAAAAAAAAACATTACTATGAAATAAGTCATTTTCTGCTGATTATTAAAAAAACTGATTTTGATACGATTCTCTTGACAAATGTTAAAAAGTAGTAGGCATTTTTTAAGACTGCTTAAAAACTTAAAAATTTGTCAATTAGAATAAATTTTTGTAAACAAATTATTTGTCAATCAAAATTGTATGAAATATGTCATAAAATCAGTTTTTTTTTATTTCACTCTTTGCAGGCACAACCATTGGTGCATTAATGCATGTCACTCATTACTTATCTGCCATTCACAGACGTTTAAGTTTAAGTGTTTATTAAAAATTCAAATATATATTTATCCGTGTGGGTACAAGCAATTCTACAGCGAATGTAACACGCTGTTCTATTTAAATAAAATTATTATCAAAGAACATACTGAACCATTTAATGGTCGATTCTTTTTTTTCTAAGAATCTAAGATTGGAGTGATCTGTCTTTTTGTGGTTTTGAAGGGGATTTGGTTGTGCTTATTACTAGTTTTTATAATTGTTTTACTACTTAAGTGTTAATAAATAAATATAATTGTATTACGTTATTAAATAAGACGTAAGTATTAAAAACTTGATATATAAAAAAAAATCATAACAAAATTAACCTACTTACCACAGATCTTACTTTCAACGAATTTCATAAGGATTATTAAATGTAGTGCCAAAAGAAGATAACCACGTATGGCTAAGAAAACCTTGAGGGCATAGGGTTTTTAGGATCTAGATATTAATTTATAAGATTAAAAAACAATAGAAAAAGTAAAATTTTTCCCTTTTACTTACATATCTGTCGGGTTCCAGTAAAAGGGGTCAGATGTAGTGTGAAGCGTCCTGCCTCAACTAGTATAAAGTACAGAAAGTCATCCAGATACATATTTAGTTTTAATTCTTCACATTATCACTATCTTGAGAAAAATTAAGACTAGAGACCAATACTATTCTAAAACGAATGAGATACTTATACTTTCTCACATTATCGTACAAGTTTCTGATCGACTACTTCATTTCAAAATTACACACTATCAAAAAAAGGAACGTATGTATCGAAGACGTACAGTCATTGCTTTAATTCATGTTGCTAAGAAAATTCATACACTGTTTAGCACCTCATTACCAACAAATTTTAGTGTACAGCACAATTCAGTAGTCAACATAAGCTTCTCTGTGCTAATGTTTTCAACGATCAATTACTTTATTTGCATAACTAATATTTCAACAATAAAAGTTATGACATAAAAGAAATTCTATATTTACTAAAATAATGATTAAACGAAGATAATAGGATAAATCAAAAAACTTTACGCCGAAAGTGTAGTTGTCTAACTAATAAGTGTAAAATGAAAAAGACTTACATGAAATAAATTTTTATAAAAGGTAAAAAGATAATATAAACAAAACATAAGTCTTGAAAACTAAGAAGACAATGATTTATTTGCCAGAACATTGAGGATTGCAGTCCCACAGTAAGCTAAACAGGTGCTTAAATCATGTGCTACAATGAATAACGAAGGTTGTTAGCCAATTGTGCAGTTCATCATTTATACGATTAAGCAGGCTTTGAAGCATATTAACAAATATAATTCGTTCTTATTCGTTATTTTGTAGCTTTGCTATAAAAGCCAAGTCATTTATGAAATTGTAGTAGGCTCACAAAGTACTGTGAATATGTATGATACTTCATTGCAAAAACCCTGTTATTTCTATTAAGTTCGTTTTTCATTGTAAGAGGGAAAAATAGTCTTCCAAAGTGCTTAGAATTGTGAAATTGTTTGATTACAACAGTTTTTTATATGGGTTTGCGTAATTAAAAAAGTTCTTTTTACTAGCATGATTCTGAAAGCTAACTTAATTTTTTGTTAATTTTAATAAGGTTAAATATCACTGCGATTTTGTACATTCATTAAATTTAAATTATGTAAAGCATGAAAAAAAGGACATTTCAACTAATACTCAAGCCTTCCTAACTAATCATGAATGATTCATTTGTGTCTCAGTGTATGTCGACCTTCAAGAGCTTAGAGAAGTATAAATGTATGGGTATATAAATGTATGTTCTCTTACAAACACATTGATATGTATTTTTAGGTACAGGGTTTTAAAGATGTCGTTATACGTATGACTTGCCACACGATCAAAAGTGTTGCTATGCGTTGCTAGGTATTGTTAATGACTCAAAAATAGTAGTTAAGTCATAACTGTAACCTTAAGCTTATTACTTCTGCTCACTTTTACTGGTAAAGCTTCTTTTAGTTTTGTAAAGTATTATTTTTTAATTATTAATGGTAAGCGTGGCAATTTTTAAGTCTTATTTGGGATACGTATGTCAAAAGTTTCAAGGCTAAAGAGACCCTGCATCAATACACATAAACAGAAGAGACAGAAGCAATGGAGCGATAACTGGCAGAATCTTAACAGTGGTGTCTGGAATTAGAAAACGAACTAAAAACACAAAACAAGTTGTGAAATCTCAGGATTAAATGATAGTGAAATCCAAAAAAAACTTGATGAGCTGCAGAAAAACCGTAATAATGTGCAGGTTCAGCTTGACGACGTATTTTAGCTGAACGCAATACCCTCTCAATCGAAATACTGTTACGACAGAGGGAAAGCTTAAATTTGCAGGGTCAACAAATTCATGCCATATACCAGATAAATATTGGTAAAAATCTTTTGCCCGAACCACCACAAGTATCAAAACCACTACAACCATTACAGTCAACACAATTTGTATCGGCTTGATATGTATCTATTGAGAATTTTTTTTTTAATAGTCAAGGTGATAACATGAGAATGGTTACATTTACATCTTGTTGACATAGAAAGGTGAGATGAGTGCTTGATAGATATTCAGAGTCAAGTGGACTGATGAGTTTGATTTCCAAACTTAAGGATTTTTTTGGCAGTGATGAATTTTTCTTAACTATAAAATAAAAAACACAAGTTAAATGAAGATTTTTCAAGTTTAGCTGCTGATTCACAAAAGCTTATTTCCGGAGTTTGCCCTGAGTGTCCATTTACTACTTAAGATAAAATTGCTTCTATACAGTTTATCATGAAAATTGCGTATAATACTGTCAGAAAATTTTTTTAATTAAAAACAATTCAATCTTCAAAAGTTGGTCTTCAACGAACAGTTAAGGTTAAGGCGGTTCTTTAAAAAAATAGTAAATATTAAGAGGACAGTGATTTACAGGAACGTACAGAGCAGTGTTACAAAATTTTCATCAAGAAATAGGTAAGGACAAAAATTTTAAATGTCACTCATATCGTATAGTAAAATATAAGAAGTTTCTAAACGTATTTTATTCTTTACGTTGTCATTACAATTAAACCTATTTCAAGTGTATTTTACATTCTTTTTATTATTAGTGACTGACTTTTTGTCAAGATGATTCTGTCATACACAAAAAATTGGCCTGGAGAAAACGACATCGGATATGCCATGTGGTAGTATTATGTTTTTAAAATTTTTTTCGAAGTCAGCACCTTCACTGTGTGGCAAGTTCTGGCAACCCTCCAGATCCCTCCCTGAGGTAGTGGTGGGGGGAAAGGCTCTAGCTATAGCTGTGGGTGGAAAAGAGTCGGTAAAGGAGAGGTTGTGGTATGGCGAGTAGCTGATAGGGCGGCAGAGGAGAGGCGGTGGTAGGGGAGAGGCTGATCGGGCGGTGGGAGGAGGGGCACGGGCAGTATAGGTAGTAGGAGCGGTGGGTGTTGCAGATTTCTGGGATGGTAGCATCAGGAAAAGGGGGCCTCTTCCGGATGCTGTGACGTCGGATGGTACTGACTGCTCCCTTCCATTCCGACCACGAATCAAGCTCTGACGTTATCAGGATGGGTCCAAAAGGTGTAGGTGACGAGCCCAACGTACAGCGTGAGAGTAAGATGATCAAGGATGAACGTCTATTTCTTGTCAGTGGATGTAGCGGATCACGTATCCCGTTTAGCTGCGACAAACGTTGGCTTACTCGATGCAGTACCTTGCCAAGTAATAAAGCTATTATTTCTTATCTACACGGATGTGTTAGCCGTGGCCACTGACTTCCCACTTCTTATTTAGGCGTATAATGTACCAGTGTAATACTTTTTTCTTAGAAAAAGCGGGTGCAACGAGTCATGCTAGGATACACGTATGTGTAAGCCGTGGCCGATAACTCATCGCTTCTTATTCAGGCGTATAATGTACCAGCATCATATTTTTTCTCAAAAGCGGGCTTATCGAGTGATGCGTGATTCCAGAGAACATGTATACCATTTTATAACCAAAAGCGTATTCCAACATTGCTTGGCTTACTCCTTTTCACCGCAGTACCTCGCCAACAAATAGAGTCAGTTAATACGATAAAGTAATTTTAATCGGCGCAGTAATGAGAAGGCATGAATAAAATAAATCGACATAGATTTATAAAGAACCAATTTATTGCATAAGTATTGTGTATCAGGTGTACATTGAATAAAAAATATCATTTATTCGTTGCTGCTCTTTTAAAATCCATTTTTTTAGAGCTGTAGCATTCTTCACAGCACAATAAGCTGAATTAAATTGGTGATTCATGCATACGATATCATCAATACTAATTTTTTTTTAAGCTGGACATTGCTTTATATCATAAATGTACCTATAAAAATAATTATATTATGCAAATATTTAGTAAAGCGTATAATAATACTATGAGTAATGTACCTATTAAATAGCACACGGCACAACCATTCGAGTTTTTCAAGACCTTTTTCGTAAATAACATCATTTTCTTTAATAATGGCGGTTGTTACAGTAACACAAGTACAAGTTACTTATGACGAAGTGGACTCTGCAAGTGAAAGCAGTAGTGATAATCATAAATACGCATATCTCTACGTGGCCTTGTCCCTGGCTCTCTTGGGAAAGAGGATGGAGATTAAAAATCAACAGTAATCAATATTTTTTCGTGATTATTTTATTAATACACATAAAATAATATCACTCCTCACATCTAAAAGTGAAAAAAATTGGTTGACCGTTATCGCCAACTCTATTCAATTTTATTAGAATTGGTTCTCCCAACCAATTCTCTCCAATTTGCATCGCATCCGGCTGCTGCTGCTTCTGTGGCTGAGGTTGCTGTTGAGGCTGTGGTTGTGAAAAAAAAACAAAATCATGAAACCTCATTTTTTTAATTAAAAATTTTAATTAAAAAAACAATATACCTGCCACTGCTGCTGCTGCTGCTGCTTTTGTCCCTGCTGTTCCAGTTTCGGACCCTGCTGTAGAATAAAAAAAGAAGTTCAACAAAATGGTTTTATTATAATTTAAAAAATTATTATCATAGATAATGCAAATTTTTATTTTACTTACAGGTATTCCGTTAACAGCATCCTTATTAGAATTCATTTTTAGGGTGAAGAAAAGAGCTCGACTGGTGTCGTCGTCAAAAGTTTTAGAAACAACAATTCTATTAAAAAGTAAAAAAAAAACACATTAATAGCGCATAACAATTACAAGAACATTAATTTCATCAGTCAATGTTAAGGAACAGTATACTACAAATTAATTCTCAACCATTAAATATTTTAAAATAATTTTTTGTTTAAAGTATTCAAACAATAGTATACATAAAATTAGTTAATACAAAAAGTATATTTTCATATTACTTAGAACTTTTGCATCTAACACTTTGTAAAATTTTCAAATTTAATCTTTAGTAGTCAAGAATAATTTTTACTATTTCTATATCAATTTTCATTTTAATTTTAGCATTAAAGAATCTCTGCATTGCATATCAGACTAAAAATGTATTCTACAAAAAATTGTATTTTATTTTAATCTTTAACTGCGTCTTAGATCGTTAGCGTATAAAATATACGTGCAAGAAGGTGAAAATTTTCTGAAATACTGCACCTCGACCGGCCATTATAACTTTGTTTTTATAAAATAGAAGATTATCTACCTACCGCTGTTATAGTTGCTTCAACTGTTGGCTTTTAATCTGACTGTTGCTCATACCACTAGTGTAAAGGAAAAAGGTTTGAGATGTTTGATTAGGTAAGTCTATATTGAGATAAAGTAATAAAAAATGTCAGAGAAAGTCTTATGTATAGTGGTAAAAAAACTATCATGCACTACTACTTAATACCCTTTTTTTCACCACACTTTAAGTTTATTACACACTAAGATAAATTTTATGGCAGCAGATGTGTCATGCAATAGGATTATATTCTTTTGATGTGTTTGAATAACCTACCGTTTCAGAAGATAAATCTTCTTCTGTCCTCTACGCTGTACCTTAAAAGTTTACAGCAGCGTAAAAGAGTATAAGTGTCCTTTTTAAAATGTAAAATCATGTGCAATGGGTTCGCATTGTTTTAAGCCGTATAATATGAGCGATATGTCCTTCATGTATTTCTCTTCGTAATCAGTTCCGGATACACACGATTTACTTAATCCAATGCAATGTCCCACAACTGAAAAAATCTATAGTGATTTTTCCACACTAAAATTTCCACAATCACGTTTTCTCTTACACACTTGAACGGAAATCGTTGATGAGATCTTAACGTTAACAATGCGTCAAATCTGAAATTTTCTATTGGCACTGTTGCACTCTCAATAACGGGTGTATGAGTATCGTGGGGGACAACTGCTTCCTCGCTTAAAAACATCTTAATGACTGCAGTCTTTTCCAGCAGATCTTTTTGTTATAAAGAATTTCAAGCTAGTAGACTTGCTTGCAAAATTACAATATAGGATGATATTTAATACGTCTCAACAATAAGAGAGCAAAAGCATGGTGTAGAATTCATTTTTTAACATGCCTATGCTGAAATAAAAAGCGGGTACGTGTTTTAATACGTAAAAATATTTACTTGTATGTGCGCATATTTATAAGGTGTTCGTACTGTATTATAAGATTGCCTATTTAGAGAAGAAAGTCTCTTTTTCAGTTACATGAGATGTGACAGACGGAGCGATAAGAGTTTAGTAAATGTGTTGTATGAACAAAAGTGACCTGTTACCATGGCTCAATTGCGAAGGTACGGGTATGAAAAAGTGTATCCATCTGCAAAAGAGCAAGTGTTAGATCTTACACAAGGAAGGCTCTGCTGTAGTATATAGGAAATAAAACTGGTATAGATGTGACTGCAGCTATGAAAACTATAATAACGGAAGGGAGAGTTCCAACTAATTTGCAAACCGATCGTGGTAAAGAGTTTTACAACGCAAATTTTCAAGGTCTCATGAAAAATCACAAAATTAACTTATACTCTAAGTACAGTCATCTTGAGGCGTCTATATGTGAACGATTTAATCGTACCCTAAAGCATGCTATAAAAAGTTTAGTGTAAGAGGTAATTACAAGTGGATCAATATTTTCCAACAGCTGATAACTTCTTACAATAATCGAAAACACCAAACGATTGGTGTGAAGCCAAAAGATGTTTCAGTAGCTAATGAAAAAGTATTTTACAAAAGTTTATATATTCGAGAAAAGGAACAAAATCAACATTGAAAGATGGTGATTACGTACGTATGAGTAATACTAAACGAGTCTTTGAAAAAGGTTATACGCCTAATGGGTCGACAGAAATTTTTACTGTTACCCGAGTAGCACCAACAAAGCCATTAACTTACTATTTGGAGGATTATCAGCAGCAGCCAATCTCTGGTAGCTTTAACGATTAAAAACTGCAAAAAACTAAGCATCCTAATACTTACCTTGTTGAGAAAATTTTACGCCGACGAAAAAATCAAGTTTTCGTTAAATGGTGGGGTTTTGACAGTCCACACACTAGTTGGATTTCAAACGATCAATTATAATTAAAAAAAATAAATTTAATGTATAGAAGATGCGAGAGACGATATATAGCAAATGCANAAAAATATGATATACAATTTTGCATTTTTTATTTACTGATGACACAACAACTATTTTTGAGGTTTACTTTTTCAAAATTTTAATAAATTAAATTTTTTCTTGTTGCATATTTCAGTACGCAATAAAAAAAAATAGTACATATAAGTACCTCTGTGACTTTTTACATGTACTGTTTAACAATGCAATACTCCTCGTGAAGAGATGGACGATCTTCTCACAGCAATAATGGCCTACCACTTAGATCCTTCGCTCTCGAGGTGGTCTAAGTAACATCATCACCATACTAACAAAACCACAACTATAATATCCAACAATGTGAAAATGTAACCGATATCTGTTATATTTAATCAAATACTGTATATGTACCAATATAATGTAGCAATGCGTCCTACTGTACCAAGACTATATCTACTCGCTTAGAATAAAGCTTAAGAATAAATACACTACGTGAGTAGATATTTATAAAAAAAGAAAAAATGGGTATGAAAATATTGTTATGAAAAAAACAAATTTATATGTAAGTTTGACGACTTTTAAACTTAGCCGCCTACATGACGTCTGTAGCCGGCTAAGCGGGTACTCGCTTCGAGTGACGTGCCTCGAGTAGAGCTAGCTGCTGATAAGCTATGCTGCGTCATAGTCGCACTCGCTTTTATACTGTAAGCGTATATTATTTCTAAATATCTGTGATTACCAACATTTCTGTTGATTCAGGTAAATGATATACGGTAGTGATATTGGTTGTATATAGTTTGTGTATTTTTAGATATTAAGTATTTTTGTATTACAGTTTTTCACTGCAACAGCATGTGTTGGTTATTTCACCTTACTCCAACCCGCTCCTTTTAATAAGTCTCCAAGGCAGAGACTTATATATATTTACCTTAAAATTGTTTTTCACTTTTTTTCTTAACGGGAGTTCTTTAAAATTGTCCGTCTTCACACTTGTTCTCTTGTGAGGTTGTTGTTGAACAATACCCTTTGCTTCAAATACTAAACGATCGATGACTTGACGTCGCTTTTTGGCAACTCTGATCAAACTGGCCTGCCGTTGTTGTTGCAGTTTTTTATACGAGCTTTCTACTATCACAAAAGGGAGCTCTACTATAGTCATCCCCCCCACTTGCTTCTTTTTGACAAGTTACTTTGAGCTTATTGTCGTCACCCTTTTGTTCTTCTCTGTTACGTTCTTCATTTATTTTATCATTCTCGCTGGACGATGATAGTCATTTATAGAGGTAACATCACATTGCTCGCTATTATGAAAACTAAAAGTAATCATATTTTGCTTATTGTTTAACATTTGATCAATGATACGCTGATTTTTCAGTTGCTCTGGATGTGAAGGTTCCTCTATTTTTTTTCCGTGATGTCGTCATGTTGATCTCTCTTCAAATTCTCTCTCCTACACAAGCTGTTTTACGTCTGTCCTCTTAATTTTTTTTATATTCTTCACCTTAAACCGTTGTCAATCTCGATTCTCTATTTATTATTTTATGGGCACTCGGTGACATATTAGCATGACTCTCATTTCTGGGACTTGTTATGTTTTTCCTATCTTCCTTAGCTTTCGCTTCTACATCTTTATCTCACCATTTTTGATTATCTTTATAATGCCCCTAGGGTAATGTATGAGTGATATTAGGAAAAATACATCGCTTATCATCACGAGAGCTAAGAGCTATTTTTTTTGTTTTTTAGTATAAATCTTGTGCAGACGAGATCTAATATTAATTTGCACTCGATTTATATTTATGTTTTGATCGCGTAGGCAATTAATATAATCATCAAAATTAATAGTGGCTTTCACAACATTGGTCTTGAGACCCTTTGCTTTTTTATTATGTCCTTATTCTGAACAAGAATGCTGTACATTTTACTTCTAAGATTAATGAATTTCCTAATGATATTACCATTACACTTATCCTGCATAAGTCCTACAATTTTCTTATTTTTAAGTGGCAATTAAAACTAAATATCTTTCGGATAGTTAGATGTATTGAATTTCTGAATGTTAGTTTTCGTAATTTCATAAATATCATGATTTTTTATTTCATATATTAAACTGTCTGTATCAGTATATAACAGTTTGCAATCATTTTTTAGTTTAGAAATTGATCAACTGTGCGTATAGCGAGATAATAAGTAGAAGACACGCCAAAAATAGTCGTATTAAGCTCGATAGTTCTCACTTCACCTTGGTGATGCCATAAAATACGTTCGAGATGCACGGAAAAACAAAAGAGAAAAACAACACGTGGATCTAATAGTGCGCGGTAGTTAGGTATTTAGTGCCTCGTTGATCAGTGTTTGTCACTCGCATAAGTTTTCCGCATATCCTCATGTTGCCTTCGGGCATTCAACAATCGTCGAAAAACAACGCTTTCTTAAGCTACCGGTTGCAAATATCCCTCGATTTAACGGTGATCACGATAAATGGCTTTCGTTTTAAAACACCTTTTTGTCGATAATAGATTTGCGTACCGACATCAACGATTTAAATAAGTTCTTAAATTTGAGAGACTGCTACGAGGGCCCGGCGTAAAGAGTATTCAGAAATCTGTATTTCATAGTTTTACTGTATGCAAAATAAAGAAAAAATAAAAACTATAATTTACTATATGGGTTTCAAATTTATGAAAAAGGAGATTGTGAATACGTGCACATAGCTTACTGATACTAACGAGGATACTTATATACACATATATTCGTCTACATAATTTTAGCTGATTGTTAGTGCGTCCTTACATACATTTTGTCATATAAAAATATAGGAAGAAGAAGACAAAGCTAAAAATATTCATACACATAACTAGTTGATGTTGGTGAGAAAGCTAGCCCTTTGTTTTCTTCTTGCTCTCTCGAGTACTGGTGGAAAAGCCATGTGTTCCTTCTACTTTTGTTTCTTGCTTTCTCCTAACCTGTCTTAAAAATATTTTCTTATTTTAAGAATCGTTTTACGTGTAGTAGGTCAAGCTAACAAGGGCTACATAGTCTTATAATAACAATAAATTAAATTAAATTATCCAAAGTCTACATGAGCAAAAAGCCTATACGTCTATATAGCAGAAAGTAAATAATATTCTAATAGATTTGTGAATTGCTGTTTATGTATAGCACGATACACGCAAATATGACTTATGCGTACAGAAAAAGAGTAGTCTTTCTATAGACATCAGAATAGTCTCCTAGAGTCCATACATTAAAAATCCAATACTTTCTGAACTTAATCGTAATCTTCGCTAAGGCAGCTGTAAAAGTCTGCTTTAGCTGGAATCCTATACGTCTAAAGTCATTCTAAATACGAGTTCTACTCGCAAAGGAAAACTAGACGAGTATAAATTATTCTCTTAACTACGTATTGCTTATTTGTGTCATATTTTTTTTAAACGCCACTGTAATGTCTAATACATATCAAGCGTATAAAGGAGTTATTTGTAGAGTATATAATATTCTAACAGATTTTTAAGGTGCTGTTTCTGTATGGCACGTTAGACGCAAGTACAACACATAACATACATACACAAACATACATAGACAAAACTACGCGTCGTTCTTCTATGACGCGTAGAATGAATGCTCGAGCGTACGAGACAAGCAGTGTCAAGATATATACAGTGCGCTAAAGATGCCACTCCTTACTCTACAAAGCTATACATTTTATGAGCTTTACAGCGCAAAGGGTGCATTTATAAATCTTTTTACAGCCTCTGACGGTCTAACTAGTTTCTTGATGTATTTTTTTGACACTTACTTGGTCCTCTACACGTATAGTCATTGGTATATTCATCAGTGATGTTATAGTATGGTTATGAAGGGCTAAATTTTGACAGTCATCAAAAGTGATAATTGTTAAACCATATAAATGGGCTTATCATATGCCATAATTCAGTAAATGTATTCTCGGCGATTTGACGAATTACGACTGTGCGCCAAACCGATTTCACGAGCATATCCCCACAAGATCAGCTTATCATATTTCTTCCAAACCCCGGACATCAAACTTTCGGCGGAGATAATTGCGTCTCGCACGTTTATGAAGCTCTGTCACTACTCCTTCCATCCCTCTTAGATGTTTTCTGGAGTTATATTAGATATTTGTGCTATAATCTCCTTAACTGTACTTATTTCACGTTATTTTGATAATTAATCATACGTATTTACAGTTCAAATAAATAGATAAAAATGTAAGAAAAAGGAAAATTGGTAATAAGCATGTGACTTTGAGGTATTAGCATCAATAATCGGTTTGAAGTTGAGTCGTTAGAGCTACATACAGAATATAGATATTTTTTATTTTTATTTTACACCTCAGGTGGTCAATAGAACTCTGCGTGGATATGACTGTTAATGTAGGTAGAATGTCTCACAGTATATAATGCATGTTTACTCAACGAACCACAGGTGCTGTAACGACGATTAAGGATTTTATATACACGCATGTTTGTATAGATTAGAGCATACGTACTCCATTAAGAATATTATATATCCAACTTGTAGATATAAGCGTGCTAGGGCTATATATACGTCTTCTTAGTCAATTGTAAAATACAAGTTAACTTCTTTGTTTAGAATTTTTGAACTATTTATAGTCCAACCTCAATCAGCTGGTAAAAACAACAAGAGAAAAACCATCAGCATATTTTGTGTCTTAACAGCTATGTTAAGAATTATTCTTTTTATTTCTATAAAAGGAGATTCTGCCAAAAATATAAAAGGATCTGTAGAGGTAGAAAATTTATTTGTACATTTACTATTATCCCTTTCTTCTTTACACATTTATGTTTTTCATACGACAAATATGACTTTCTCGACAAAAATGGGTTTTCTAGAAAAATATTTAATAGCTGTGCGTCTGCTTGCTCTCATAAATAAGCAACGCAGGTAAAGCTTCAAACACTGGCTTACTTATCTTCAACACAGTACCTTGTCCACTTTAAGACAATTTCTATGATTCTAACTATTACTGGGAGTGAGATAACTGTATTGATGTATATTTTCTATCCAAATAAATTGATATACACACAGACTGTATACAGATTAAATCACACTCCACACAATATTCTTGTTTTTACTTTAATCAAAGTTTATTATGAATAATAACTGGCATTTACGTTCAACATAATTTTTTTAAATAATAAGTAATACGTAATGTTGGCAAAAACTTAAATTAAAATAATATTAGATCTCGTCTGCACAAGATTTATACCAAAAAACAAAAAAAATAGCTCTTAGCTTTCGTGATGATAAGCGATGTATTTTTCCTAATATCACTGATGTATTACCATGGGGGCATTATAAAGATAATCAAAAATGGTGAGATAAAGATGTAGAAGAAAAAGCTAAGGAAGATAGGGAAAACATTACAAGTCCAAGAAATGAGAGTCATGCTAATATGTCACCGAGTGACCATAAAATAATAAATAGAGAATCGAGACTTACAACGGTTGGAGGCGAAGAATAAGAAAAGAAAAATGAAGAGGACAGACAGAAAACAGCTCGTATAAAAGAGAGAATTTAAGGAGGGATCAACATAACGACATCACGAAAAAAAAAAGAGGAACCTTCACATTCAGAGCAACTAAAAAATTAGCGTATCATTAATCAAATGTAACACAATAAGCGAAATATAATAACTTTTTGTTTTCATGATAGCGAGCAATGTAATGTTACCTCTATGAATGACTATCATCGTCCAGCGAGAATGATAAAATAAATGAAGAACGTAACAGAGAAAAACAAGAGGGTGACGACAATAAGCTCAAAGTAACTTGTCAAAAAAGAACGAGTGGGGGGGATTACTATAGTAGAGCTCCCTTATGTGATAGTAGAAAGCACGTATAAAAAACCACAACAACAACGGCAGGCCAGTTTAATCAGAGATGCCAAAAAGTGGCGTCAAGTCATCGATCGTTTAGTATTTGAAGCAAAGGGTATCGTCCAACAACAACCTCACAAGAGAACAAGTGTGAAGACGGACAATTTTGAAAAAATCCTGTTAAGAAAAAGGGTAAAAAACAATTTTAAGGTAAATATAAATTTGTTTTTTTTATAACCATATTTTCTTACCTATTTTTTCTTTTCTCATAAATATTAAAATTATTGAAAATTTTGTGTTTCTTTGTAACAGATGTCCAATCTAGCAGCTTTAACTAAAGTCGCTTCTGGAGGCTTCCTCCCGTAAAAGAAAACCACCGAGATGATAGTGAGCCACTGCTACATGGTTACAAAATTAAAGAAAGTTAATACAAAGTACGGAATAAAAGCAGTTGAGAAACTCAATGACGATTTTCAAATATTTTTACCCAGTGCAGTGTCAAAGGATATAGTTGATAATGAAGTGCTATATAATAATTTATTAGATTCCATAAACAAAATGGAGCTCTTTATAACTTATAATGGCTCTTACATTCAATTTTTAAGTTTATAGGTTATATAGTTTCTGTGAAAATAACAAAAAAAACATGTGTTGCATTATTTTCCATGAAAAAATTTTTTTAATAAATTATTTTCTTTACAATTCAAATATATTAATTTACTTTATTTTTTCCATGCTTTTGCTATATATCGTCTCTCGCATCTTCTATACATCAAATTTATTTTTTTTAATTATAATTGATCGTTTGAAATCCAACTAGTGTGTGGACTGTCAAAACCCCACCATTTAACGAAAACTTGATTTTTTTGTCGGCGTAAAATTTTCTCAACAAGGTAAGTATTAGGATGCTTAGTTTTCTGCAGTTTTTAATCGTTAAAGCCACCAGAGATTGGCTGCTGCTGATAATCCCCCAAATAGTAAGTTAATGGCTTTGTTGGTGCTACTCGGGTAACAGTAAAAATTTCTGTCGACCCATTAGGCGTATAACCTTTTTCAAAGACTCGTTTAGTATTACTCATACGTACGTAATCACCATCTTTCAATGTTGATTTTGTTCCTTTTCTCGAATATATAAACTTTTGTAAAATACTTTTTCATTAGCTACTGAAACATCTTTTGGCTTCACACCAATCGTTTGGTGTTTTCGATTATTGTAAGAAGTTATCAGCTGTTGTAAAATATTGATCCACTTGTAATTACCTCTTACACTAAACTTTTTATAGCATGCTTTAGGGTACGATTAAATCGTTCACATATAGACGCCTCAAGATGACTGTACTTAAAGTATAAGTTAATTTTGTGATTTTTCATGAGACCTTGAAAATTTTGCGTTGTAAAACTCTTTACCACGATCGGTTTGCAAATTAGTTGGAACTCTTCCTTCCGTTATTATAGTTTCCATAGCTGCAGTCACATCTATACCAGTTTTATTTTTTATATACTTCAGCAGAGCTTTCCTCGTGTAAAATCTATCACTTGCTCTTTTGCAGACGGATACACTTTTTCATACTCGTACCTTCGCAATTGAGCCATGGTAACAGGTCACTTTTGTTCATACAACACATTTACTAAACTCTTATCGCTCCGTCTGTCACATCTCATGTAACTGAAAAAGAGACTTTCTTCTCTAAATAGGCAATTGCATAATACAGTATGAACACCTTATAAATATGCGCACTAGCAAGTAAATATTTTTACGTATCAAAACACGTACCCGCTTTTTATTTCAGCAAAGGCATGTTAAAGAATGAATTCCACACCATGCTTTTGCTCTCTTATTAATGGGACGTATTGAATATCACCCTATTTTGTAATTTTGCAAGCAAGTCTACTCGCTTAAAATACTTTATAACAAAAAGATCTGCTGGAAAAGGCTGCAGTCATTGAGATGTTTCGAAGCGAGGAAGCAGTTGTCCCCTTCGATACTCATACACCTGTTATTGAGAGTGCAACAGTGCCAATAGAAAATTTTAGATTTGATGCATTGTTAACGTTAAGATCTCATCAACGATTTCCATTCAAGTGTGTGAGAGAAAAAGTGATAGTGGAAATTTTATTGTGGAAAAATCACTATAGATTTTTTCAGTTGTGGGACATTGCATTGGATCAAGTAAATCGTGTGTATCCGGAACTGCTTACAGAGATAAATACATGGAGGACATATCGCTCATATTATGTGGCTACAAGCAATGCGAACCCATTGCACATGATTTTATATTTTAAAAAGGACACTTATACTCTTTTACGCTGCTGTAAGCTTTCAAGGTACAGCGTGGAGGACAGAAGAAGATTTATCTTCTGAAACGGTAGGTTATTTAAATACATTTAAAGAATATAATCCTATTGCATGACACATCTGCTGCCATAAAGTTCATCTTAGTGTGTAATAAACTTAAAGTGTGGTGAAAAAAAGGGTATTGAGTAGTAGTGCATGATAGTTTTTTCACCACTATACATAAGACTTTCTCTGACATTTTTCATTACTTTATCTCAATGTAGCCTTACCTAATAAAACATTTCAAACCTTTTTCTTTTACACTAGTGGTATTAGCAACAGTCAGATTAAAAGCCAACAGTTGGAGCAACTATAACAGTGGTAGTTAGATAATCTTCTATTTTATAAAAACAAAGTTATAATGGCCGGTCGAGGTGCAGTATTTTAGTAAAGTCTCGACTTCTTGCACATATATTTTATACGCTAACGATCTAAGACGCAGTTAGAGATTAAAATGAAATACAATTTTTTGTAGAACTTATTTTTTGTCTAATATGCAATGCAGAGATTCTTTAATGCTAAAATTAATATGAAAATAGATATAGAAATAGTAATAATTGTTCTTGACTACTAAAGAATAAATTTGAAAATTTTTCAAAGTNTTCTGATAATATTAATTTATAATGTAACTGAATGAATGAATCTACATCACACGATAATTAACATTAAAATCAAGGTACAAACTACACTATAACATGCAGGAATTTAGTTATTTATGTCAGAACTGTTTGTGTTAGAGTATAGGTAAGAGCTTTGACTAATACGCAGAAGGTCTGGGGTTTAAATCTTTTGAGAACTTTTTTCTTTTTTTTTTAGAACTGGTTTGAAAAAATACAAATAAGATTTTTACAATTCATAGTGTGTGGCATGGAAATGTGATGTGGCATCACGCTGCATAAAGGAAGCCAAAATTACGTCATTGAGGACGAAGTGAAGGAGGAGAATCAAGCAAAATCCACCATCGTCAGGTTTTTTTTAAAGTCGAAATCTGAGATCGTTGATTTACCTCCGCACATAACGTGCCTATAGAAATGTAACGTTTAAAATAATAACGACAACGTAAGAAAAAACATTAAGCACGCAGCAACAAGGAAGCGTAGCTGTAGTAGGAAAGCTAGGAATAGATAAATGTACACTGCATAGCATATGCCGCATTATAAGATAGGGAATGTACATCTGTAAATAGAGTTCACACTTAAAGCTGAAAATGAGTACACGATTTTCGAATGGTATCATGCGTTTGGTTGTATTATATCCGAGTAAACCACCTTCCAGGTACATAAATGTGCGTAACCGTAGATATTAGAAAAATGAAACGTAAGTTTAATGTAAACAAACACAACGTACAGCCATATGGTCAACCACTCTTGTTCCTCACCCCTCACCCTTTTCACTGTGGTTCTCAAAAGATTTCAACAACAAAAATAAACGTGGAGGGATAGAGTAAAACATACATAATCAGAAGACGTTATGATGGCACTCACCACCAAAAATATGAATACGAGGAAGCTCAAATAAAAAAACAAGCTGTCAGACTAAAAATGTACGCGAAAATATCAGTAAAGAAACTATAAGGAGCAGCTACAGAGTTGTCTAGGTTTTTAAAAAAAGGGGGGCCCCCATGCTACTAAAAAAGAATTAAGAGCAATTACAGTCCCATGAAGCTGTAACGCCACTACACAGGGTAGATTACCAACACCTTAACCAATAATCATCCGAGTTCAAGGTGATCATCCAGAAAAAAGGCAGTTAGGCACCACGTAATTGAAAAAAAAAAAAAAAAAAAAAAATGAATAACGGCTAGCTACAATAATAAATTTGTGATACGGTATACAGGCATCTTAAAAGAAAAAGAACAATTATAATAATGATGATATAAATAACAACTCAGCTGAACGCAGTAAGACCTTGACAAGCACATCTTAAACAAAGCAGTAAGCGTATTCTCACCACCTAAGTACTCTCGAAAACCATGTTCTTTAATAATTTATGTAGTTTATGATAAGCAAAAAACAAACAAACATAATAGTAAAAAATTTTGTATAAATAGAGGTTAATAATGGTAACAACCTAAAGTTATCATAGCATTTAGAATAAAACTTAACAATTAAACATTATTTCAGCAACATTACTCGTAATCAGTTAAGCTGTCAGTCCAAAACCCTTGACATCCGTGACCAAAAATACAAAAAAAAAAAAAAAACAGGTAAAAGTAACACTTGTATTAGTAGTAAGCGATGAATTTTTAATTTATGAAAAAGAAAGCTTGTTCTCATAATTCATTATACAGTTCATATGTAAAAAAATATAGGAAAAAACAAGGAAATCATTTTTAAGCAGTAGAGTCTCATAAGTACCTAAGACAATTTTGAAATGAAATTTTTTGTATAAGGGAAGCACGTCAACAGAAACCAACATGTATACACATAAGAAACAGCAATCTAAGCCAATAGGAGAATGGCAATTGTTACTACTCTCTTTTCTTTAACTAAAAGTAATATAAAACATAACACGAACACTCCTCTAAAACAAGCACACAAATTAAGAAGGAAATCGCCGCCAATGACGTTGGGGTAGTGGCTTCAGACATATTACGTACAATAGTACATAGGTATGTGGGCGTGCGCTTTCACTCGCCTGGGCCTCAAAGGTAGGGGAATAGAGAAAATAACTAATAGCAAAGGAAGATTAAAGCAGAAACGTGAAAAAGAGATTAAGTAGCCACAGACGTTAGAGCGAAAGGAGCAGGGCTGCGAGACTGAAAGACACGCGCAGCTTACCGCAAATATAAGTTGTGTTAATAAAGTATAAGTGAAACACAAGTCGTTCTTCTATTTATCCCCGTACTAAGAAGCTCACGTTACAGTGATATTCAAATTAAAAATACTTGTTACGAGGTGGTAGTAGAACAATAGTGTTACTTTCTTATAAGTAGATTTAAGTTTGTGTATTGCTCTCGTGATCTTATAGCTATTTAGCAATTAACATCATCAATATACCTGAACCTTTGCGAATCGAGTGTCCCAAGCTATACCAAGGAAGGTAAAAAAACTGAAAACCTATTATTAAGAAGCAATTAAAACTATATTAACAAAAAAAAAAAGAGAAAGTATCGTTCCTAAATTGTCGATTTATATCAGCAGATGTATGTATTATTAATACTTTTGAATATGTTAAAGAATGGCTCTCTGCAGGACCATGAAAATTTTAACGTTTGTTACTGCTTTAAATACGTTAATTCAATTTGAGGTCCTGTTTTCAAATTTTTTTGTTCAATACATATCTTTTAGCAACTTATGTGCACATTTAGTTATGAAATAGTACACATTGATTGTATTTATTTTTTGTAAGCTCACATTGTACTATACGACCGCTCTCGAGGATGAAATATATAACTCTGATATTCACTACGCACACAATCTGAAAACGCAATTGCAGCAATACCTGTGCTAATATGTGAAACTAAGCGATATGTTTGTTTTTTGCTTGTAGACTGCTAAGCATTATAAACATAAGGAAGTTGTGTTTCTTGTACATGTACAATTCTTCCATGGATTAAACTTCTACTTAAATTATGAGTAATGAGTACACATCTTACTCATGCATGTTTATTAAAACATCTTGATTAAAATGCAATGAAATATTTTTCTTACAGTGAGTCTTTTAGAGCTATTAGCTGGCATAACCTGCAAAGATGCAGAAGTTCTGGCTTTAAAAATCAAATCAAACTCTGTATATGTAACACGAATCGCAAATATTGCCATCTGCGACACGAGGCCAATAGTTCTCGTTTTTCCCTGAGGTGCTGCTTCAAAATTGTGCACATAGCGAATACAAGATGCCTAAATGATTAAAGAAAAAGTTCTTATTTATAACTTATAACAAACACTTGTGTAGGTTCCTTGTTAATATTTGTTCTACTCTGTCTCAGCATTCAAGCAGGCTGATGAGCTCAAGTAATTAATATTGCTGATCCCACACTATCCTGATAATTGATCTTAATAGGGAAAAAAAAAGATAATATCTCAAATATTTTCATACAAATTTTACGTTAAAACAGAGAAAAAACTGAGAGGAGCTATTAGTAATAAATAGTTATACATATCTGTCATTCGAAAATAGTCCAGTAACTATTGAGACATACATTTAAAAATACATAATTCATGGTAATACGCAAATCAAAATTTTAAGTGACTGACAACTGCTTGTAGAGATAAAGATGCCGGAAAATGTAATAAAAGTGTGAAAGTATAATAAATCAATAGTCTTGTTCCCCTTAATATTGCGTAAATAGTTGTGTATGATGCTGGAAAACGTGCAAAATTTGAGAGACTAGCCCTAATGAAAAAAATAAATGCTAGCAAGTTTTAGATTAATGTGTGATGTTCATGATCACATTTTTTCCTATTGGGCATTGTTTCTTATTAACGTGATGAATTTACATGACTTTTATTATAAGGAGTTGCTTTAATTATATCGTGTATTGCAAGATAATTAAAATTAAAACCACGTACTCATGTTTAAAAATATGCTTTTTTCCTTAAATATGCATCATTGATTTGTTCAGATGTTATATTGAAGTCGTTCATCAGAATCTTACTTTGACAGGAAAAAAGAGAGAATTTCTATTTAGAAGTGCTTAGGCTGAAAGAGAACAGATTACAAGTTAACTGTGTCTGGAAATTCTTTGCAAAGTACAAAGCAGTCTATTAATAATTAGTGTATAAAAGTGATTATTTACAAATTGATGAAATTGCCAAGAAAGTTTTACCTGTCTTTTTTATAAATAATGCACTTTATTTGAGCCTTTCATCTTGTGGAGCTATTAGTACAAGCTGCTCATTAGTAGAGCCATCAGTAGCAAGGTATTAGTACAAAATTACTCTAAATTTAAAAAATGATACAAATTCAATGAATGTCACGTCACTGAAAAAAAATTGAGCCTCATGAGAGGTAGATCTTTTATTGATGTATCTAAGTACATCAAAAATGAAAAACACTTTTTCGTGTCCTTTATAATGATGTACCGTGTTTAAGAAGGCCTATTTAATTATCAATGCATACCGTAAAACGTAACGCACAGTGTGTCTCTAATTATATTCAATATTTTTTAATGAATACAAATTTGACGACTGAGACTTTCTATTAGATCCTAAGACAATAAAAAAATTTAAGAATTAATATTTTTTTCAGAAAACATTACAAGTTTATACAGTGCTTTTTAATTAAAAGTTTTTATGCGGATAAGAATGAAATAAAATTATATGATACTAATAAAGAATATAAGTACTATTAAGTCCGGATAAGAAGTATCTCCTGCTTAGTAAGAAATCAGTTGTCACGTTATAAACATACAACACACATATGTGACCGATGCCTTCACTACTTTTGGATGATTTTAAAATGAAAAGCTTACAGAATTAATTGTTAATACTTTAAAAAATGCAAGATCATACTCCTAATTAAAAAAAAGATGAAAAAGATTCTATACTTGAATTTAAAAACTTTTTGTACAAAAATTAGGTACTGTTCGTTGTGTACGTTAATTTTTAATTTTTGCTAAGAACTTTTAGAAATAAACGTAGATATCAACATGATGAGGCCTTTATTATCAAATACTAAATAAAGTGCAGTAATTATGATGGTCTATCGATGTACCGTAGCTATAAGCGAAATTATGAAGAAAATGAAATTCCTGCAAAGTAGTTTGTAAAAAAACTTTATTCTATTGCATTAAAACTAGAAAAATTCTACGAAAATCCACTTGACATGATGAATCTGATCATGGAAGAACAATGTACCGTAGCTATAAGCGAAATTATGAAGAAAATGAAATTCCTGAAAAGTAGTTTATAAAAAAACTTTATTCTATTGCATTACAACTAGAAAAATAATATAAAAATCCACTTGGAACGATACATGTGACCGTTGGAGAACAATCAAAATATGAGAAACAACAATTTGCTATACTGCCAAAAATTATTGGTTCAAGCGTTATAAAAGTTTTAGATCATTGTCATCTTACAGGGAAGTGAGTACTTCAGTAATTTATTTGATTTTTTTTTCTCAGTGAACTAAATTTTTTTTTCTAGATATTGTGGTGCTGCATATAGTTAATGTAACATGAATTGTTAAAATTTGAGGATAGCTCTAGTCAATTTTCACAATATTAGTCGATCTAGTTCACATTTATTTATGAAGGAACTACCAGCATCTTTCCTGGCCGTGCATAGCTTCTGCCTCAAACGAAAAAGTAATATATTTTATTTACGAAATATATTGAAGGAACAGATATCAATCTATTATTTATTAATTCCTTTAAATTTATGGCATTCTCCTTAGATAAGTTATCATTATGTGTAGAAAAGCGTGATATGCTAGAAAAAGTGTTTATCAAAGCTGATGAATTTTCTGTGGAACAGATTCAATTATGGAAGTGGAAGAGAGTCAAAACTTAATGAATAATCTATCTTAGGGATATTATTATATAGATACCATGAAAAAAATGAGACAGGTAGTACTGAGCAAACACCAATGCAACTGGAGGAATAAAAGAAGCCGTAAGAAGATAATATACAAGAGAGAGGGCAGATGATCTAAGAGCAGAGATAGCATCTACGCATCAGGAGTGGACCGTTGAATAGGATGAAGTGTTTTTACATTAGAAGCAGTCCAATCCTTAAGATTAGGAGCACCATCCCTTTATCAGAAGTGGACAAAATACCTAAGAGTGGGGGCAACATCTTTGCATCAAGAGGTGCTTTAGAGCTTTGAGATCATTTTACTAAATGCATTGACTACAACAAGCCTCACTTGCCATCACCAGTAAGTGCTCAGCCTCGCGACTAAACCATCAAGAGCAAGTATTCCACATTAACAGCAAGTTGAGCGTGACTGTCAGCAAACGAGTACTTTTGATTAACAGTGGCAGCAAGCAAGAGAAAGAGCATTTAAAAAAGTGGTAGATTACACAAACAAGATACCCAAAAACTTTTGAAGTTTGTAAGCTGATCTGTTTTTTATACTTTCAACAATATGTTTATAACTTAGGGTAACTGCTAACATTTCTGATAACGTTTTAATTTCTCAAAGTTCTTTAACAATGTACGGAAAAATCAATGCATACTTTATTGCAGTGAAGAATATTCTGAGCTTCTATTATCTTGTGAAATTATTACTTGAATCTATGCGAAACTATAATGTATCTTTTGATTTTCATGTTACAGATAAACCTAGCTGCACTTACCCAAATTGCCTGCTGCTGTTTTCTATTTACTAAAAACTGAATTAGATGATTTAGGGGCAAACATAAATAGGGGTAGCCAAGCTCGAGAAAACGAATACATGGCTTGGACAAAAAATAATTGCACAGTTGAAAGATGAATTTTAAGTCTTTCTTTCAAGTACAGTTTCTGGAACAATCTTAGACAATATAAAGTTTTTTGATGACATATTAGAAGCAGTTCTTATGTATAAGCTATTTGTCTCATATTTGTAATGTTTGTAGGGAAAATAGTAAATAATTCTTATTAAATTTAAGAATTCATTAAAATACATCCTCGTATCAATTTGTTTAATTAAAACAACAAAACACTTAATGATAAAAGTACGGTATAAGATAATAGTTAAGTGGTGCCACAAACTATTAACAATATTAATTGTGCTAGACAAAAGTATTCTGATACCAAACTAAAAAGTGGTATGGTATCAGATTTCGATAAAACTTGAATAGTTTATACAAAAAAATTGTAGCATTTTAAAATAGTAGTCATTTCATGATATTTTTAATATTTTCTTATTTTAATGCTTCACATTTCATTAAAAAAAAACTTATGCACTACAAGCATGTAATAAGAACTATTTGCTAAACAAATATTTGAAAAATGTATTTTTATGAAGAATTTTATGGATGGTGTCAAAGCCCAACCATTTCATGAAAACTTGCTTTCCTCGTCTTCAAAGGATCTTATTTACGAGGTATGTATCAGGATACTTTATTTTCTGCAGTACTTTCTCATAAAAACCTTCGAATATCGGTGAATCTTGATAATCTTTAAGATAATTCGGTGTTGGGATTATTGCTGCCACTCACGTAATCTTAAATACTCTCGTTGACCAACTATGCGTATGCCCTTATTTAAACACTTGTTAAGGTCTGCTCCATCGTACTTTATCCCCGATTTTAGGTCTAGGGTAAGACATACTGCTTTTTTTATACATTTTCTCAAATTTTTTCATGACTTGAACTTTATTGTTAGCAGCAATATCTTTCAGTCTTACACCAATTATTTGTCGTCTATCGTTATAAAATTTAATTAACGTTTGTAAGATACTTACCCATTTATAGTTGCCATGCAAGCTACATTTTTTTCACATTAAATCTTTCAAAGTACAATCAAATCACACGCATATAAAAGCTTTGACATCACTAGAAGTTAAAGAAAAAATTCGTCGGAGTTAAAAAAATATTGTACAAATCGTTCATAAATTTACCAAATGAAAAAAATTGCTTTAAAAATTCCAGTTTCAGGTTTTATATCTAAGATGGTTTTTTTCTATTTAATTTCTGTATCATATAATTCTCAGAAATTTTTCTTTAAGCCAACTACATAAGTTTAATTACTCCCTTCGACATTATTTTGATATAATATTATATCAATATTGTACTCAGTAATTATACATATCAGTAATCCTTGATTTGTCATTCATTTAACAAGCTTTTATCATTACATCTATTTTATGTATTTATAAAGTCCAATCATATCAAATTACAGCTATTTACTAGATAAGAAACTTTTTCAATCGAAAATTATTTACCACGAAAATGTACACGAAAATCGTAAGTCATGTTAAAGTTACTAAAACATTTTTGTTTATTTCATGATTTCTTATTTTACTACTGTTAAGAAAAATGATAATTAATGTGTCATTATTAACCATCTGAATCTCTGAGTTAAATAAGGCTTAGGTTCAAATCTTTTTATTCAGGAAACATCGAGAAATAAATTAAGTTCTCCACGTTATCAATCAGGTTATGTTGATACTGTTTTAGCTGTGTTTTAGGATTTATTTTAAATAACTTAAAAAGAATTCTAAAAAAAAAAAAAAATTAATACNGCATAATATAATTATTTTTATAGGTACATTTATGATATTAAGCAATGTCCAGCTTTAAAAAAAATTAGTATTGATGATATCGAGTGCATAAAACACCAATTTGATTCAGCTTATTGTGCTGTGAAGAATGCTACAGCTTTAAAAAAATGGATTTTAAAAGAGCAGCAACCAAAAAAACGATATTTTTTAATCAATGTACACCTGATACACAATACTTATGCAATAAATTGGTTCTTCATAAATCTATGTCGATTTTTTTTATTTACGCCTCCTCATTACTGCGCTGATCAAAATTACTTAATCGTATTAACTGACTCTATTCGTTGGCAAGGTACTGCGGTGAAAAGGAGTAATCCAAGCAATGTTGGGATACGCTTTCGGTTATAAAATGGTATACATGTTCTCTGGCAACACGCATCACTCGATACGCCCGCTCTTGAGAAAAAATATGATGCTGGTACAGTATACGCCTGAATAAGAAGCGATAAGTTATCGGCCACGGCTTACACATACGTGTATCCTAGCATGACTCGTTGCACCCGCTTTTTCTTAGAAAAAAGTATTACACTGGTACATTATACGCCTAAATAAGAAGTGGGAAGTCAGTGGCCACGGCTAACACATCCGTGTAGAAAAGAAATAATAGCTCCATTACTTGGCAAGGTATTGCGTTGAGTAAGCCAGCGTTGGTCGCAGCAAAACGGGATACGTGATCCACAACATCTACTGATAAGAAATAGACGTTGATGCTTGATGATCTTCCTCTCATTCCGTACGTTAGGCTTGTCACCTACACCTTTCGGACCCATCCTGATGACGTCGGAGCTTGATTCGCTGTTGGAAAGGAAGGGACCTGTCAGTTTCATCTGACGTCACAGCATCCGGAAGAGGCCCCCTTCCCCTGACATTACCATCCGAGTAGTCCGCACCACACACCACCTCTACTACCTATACTGCCCGTGCCCCTCCTCCTACCACCCAATCAGCCTCTTTTCCACCACTGCCTCTCCTCTACCGGCTCTTCTAGATTTACAGCTATAGCTTAAGCCTTTCTTCCTACCACTACCTCAAGGGGGAAGCTGGGGGGGTGCCAGAACCGCCATGGTTTATGTACTGGCAGTATTATTTTTTGAAAATTTTTTTCGAAGTCAGCGCCTTTACTGTGTACTTTTTTATTACTAGTAATGACGGAAAGTCCTTAAAATTTTGCTTTGAATATATTATTTATTTTGTTGGAAGGCTTATTAGTTTTTACAAATGCTATTTGAAAAAAGTGTCCTAGAATTTTTGATCCAAAACTATTTTGTAAGACTAAGATATTAATCTACATTAAGTGTACATTACTTGTTTCAGAGAATATTACTTTAAAATCAGTAATATTTCATTCTTACAGATCAGATGTGAAATAAAATCGTTTTCAATGACGTAAAGTATGTTTATGGACAACATTTTGCATCTTAAATTAATTTATAAATCTTTTGCGAGCTTATGAGTCATTTAATTATTTTTTATGTTCCATGTATTGTTTTAGAACTTGGTAAGCTTGAACTCCAATCGTTTTCTTGATGTACTTAAATGTGCTGACCTGTTTGTTTAACAGATTTTTAACACATACGTTTTTTAATGTATACCATTTAAGCAGCAAACATATATTAAAAATATAATAAAAAGTGTTAACAAAAAGTTGCAGATTACATAACTGTTCCCTTTTTATATGTGTTTAGTTTAAAAAAATCATCATATATCACGTATTTTTGCAGAAGAGTCACGTCAAATGGCTTCTATATGATCCATAAACATCTTTATACTTCTCTAGCATAAAAGATTTCTTTGGGATGATTCTATTAAATTTTTTAACGGATTAACATGGTTTTCTCTTTATAAATTAAAAGAAAGAAGTGGAGTATGCATGAAAGCATGTGTATAAGTATATTTATCTGAGAAATATAATCACTAGCGACGCTGCATTTTTTGCTATAAAAGATGCTCACAGGTGCAAAGTTGAGCTTTGCCCCTAGTTAGTCACTTAAGGCCCTAGAGCAAAAAAATATATTAGGACCACAGGACACAAGAAATTTTCTGTCCGTGGGCCCAAAAAAATTGCGAGGGCGTTAAGTGCGGAGCGGGGGTGCAAGAAAGCGGTTGCACTTTTTCTAATGAGGAAATGATTAATTATAAGTACTTAAGTAAAACTAAATAAATAAATAATCTGCTTTATTAAAATTAATTGAATTTTAAGTTCTTATAAAAATTATCAGAGTAAAAAGAATTAGTTTATTACATTAATATTTCGATTGTAAACTTCATTTATAATCAAACAAAACTTGTTAATCAATAGTAATCCAATAACATTTTTTAAAATACATTGTGAACCATACCGTAGTATAAGTAAGTAAATTATTCATTGGGGATGCTTATAGCAGACTGGGTAAGAAACTTGGTTTGTGTACAAGTAAGTTCCGGTTCGTTTCTCGAGAAAAGCTCTTTTTTTTTTTTTTTTTTGGAATGGCTCAATGAAAAAAAAATAGACATTTAATTAATTAAACCAGTGAATAGTAGATGCTTAAGTGCCGAAGTATGAGGTTATACTTCTGTGAAACTATATGGCAAATAATATCAGTTATGGTGTAAGAATATCTCCAATTATACAATATTGTGCACGATAGTTGTGCAATTATCGTGGGAATGAGTGTACCCTCGTCAATTGCGTGTGATTTTAATTAATATATAATAAATTAACGATTATAAAAAATATCTGATGGCACAAGAAAATTTACATATTATATAGATTGGCCAGTGCAAGACAGCGCACTTTCATTGGATCTTTTATTGGTTTCAGAGAACCTTTCTACTGGCTACGCTAAATACATCTGCAACATTACGCTAACATCTGTTACTGACGATCCTACACTCATTCCTAGTCGAAATTCATTAAACACACTATAATTGTACATAGAAAATAAAGAAAAACCGTCCTGTCGAATAAATTTCTTCAATAGGGTAGTATAACATGACAGTTAATATCTTTTCAGGACTTATATCACACATATGGTTTTTTGACAGATATTGATCAATTTTCAAACGCATATTTCAATACCAAAAAAGACTACCTACAATTACAGCGGCTTATTTGGCTGTACCATTATTTGATTTACGTTTGATATTGAAAAATCAATATTTGACAAGTAACCTTATAAAAAAAATTAAGTCAAATGAAATTTATATGAGTTGTAGGAATTCGCCAACTTTTGGGTACAAAAGATAACTTTTTGACAAACCTATCAAATTTTTCTATAGATCCACAAGTGTGTTTTTAAATCAATTAAGAACGAAAGGATAAAGAGTGTGTAAAAGTATTTATGTAAGAACATCTATATGAGAAAAACAATTGCTAGCTTTACTGCACACATTAGTGTCCCTCTTACTTCTCTGAACTTTTTCCCTACTAACTATGTGAAGAACGTCATTAAGTCAAAAAATTTCTTCGATCGCCTATAAAAAAATTGTAATAAATAAAATACAATATAAAATAGTTATTGCATTTGTACCGTACAAAAATTTTTTTTTTTAATTTTGAAAATTTTAAAAAATATGGAAAAATGGAAAAGCGATTAATTATTTACTGTAAAAGTGAAAAATAAAACACATGGTGAAGAGTACTTGTTTATACATTAAAAAGGTGCTCTACTTAAATAGACTTGTGTAAAAGTTATCTGAAAAAAAGTTGAAAAAAAAGAGTTATTTTATTCATTAAATTTCTGATAATATTAATTTATAATGTAACTGAAT
>NW_019381519.1:287277-324791 GCF_000648655.2 Copidosoma floridanum
AAAAAACTAGTACTTTTTTTTTTTGTAGAGGGCAGAAATATGAATAAAGGCACACCACAGGGACAGTGGTAGTGTGGGATTTAGTGTTCTTTTTTTCATTAGACCACCCATATCCACGGAAACCCCCCCTATACCACGTTGCTTTAGTTTCACCCTGGAACCGCGTTATCCTTACTTTAGCATCGAGCCGCCAGGGATACCATCACGTCTCACAGCATTAACGAGCAAGCTCACCTCAAATTTCTAGGGGTGCCAATTCTTTCGAGTTCTAAAAAGGACTTGGGGTTCCTAAGAATCAGCACTCTGTCTAGCGTTCCAAAGTAGTCTGCTAACTTGGTAAGCACCACTATAAGCTTGGTGCTTTCCCCTGCTCATAGGTACAAGTACTTAGCACAGCGTGGATCTTCATTAGCCAGCCCTCTAACTCAAGATCTTCCCACCTTATTTGCATCCTTCTTGAGCCTCTTTTCTGGCCATTTGCAGAGCTTTTTTTAACAGCGGACAGCCCCCACTGCTGGCTTCGTGCTTCTTGCCTGACGTTGGACAGAGAAAACACCATGCTGGGCCTGAACATTTTTTCTTCTGATAGTTTAAGCTTCCACACCGAAAGCCAAGCTTGGATCTATCTTTTTCTTTGCAGTCACCTGAAACATGTTCATACTCTAGGCATTTGAAGCATTTTGTTACTTTTATTCTTCGTCAAATTTCGCAGCTTACGAAGCCAACTTTATCCTGCCTTTATTCTCTGCTTGCTTAGCAGTTGCTTCGTCTAGTGTTATTAACGCCAGCCTCTGTCCTCTAATATTTGATTTTAAGAGAGATACTTTAGGCAAATTAAATAATAAAACAATAAACACATGAGGAATGATACTTATAAATCGATTAGAACAGAGAGGATGGTTCATAGTCAATGGCAGTAAAGGTGAAAGAGGGAGCTTCACACATGTGGACGCAAAAGGAGAGTCTGTCATCGACTATATCATAGTGAATCAAGAGGCTATGGACAGAATCGAGAGGATGGGAATATGTGAGAACATAGATTTAGACCACATACTGAAATAGCTGGAGCTAAAGAGAGTTAGAATAGATAAACACGAGAGAGGACAATATACAGAAAATGAAAAACAACAGTGGATAGAGAAGAAGTTATGAACAGAGGAGCTAAAGGGAAATTTTATAATGGAATGCAAAAGTTGGGCATCAGAGGCAACATTAAACAAAGAAAGACGGAGTGGAATAAAGAACAAAGTAGAAATGGTAGTACCAAAAATAAGAAATAAGATTAAGAAGTGGAGTCTGGGGAATAAGCCATGTAAGGATCGGGTACGGGTATTTGAGAAAAAAGAAGCAAAAAGAGGGATTAGAAGCTGGAAATGCAAAAAGATTATAAGACTAGAGTATATTTAAACAATAAATGAGTATAAAAGATGGTTCAAAGAAAGGAGGTAAAAATTTGACAAACAAAAATTATAGAAAGTCAAGAATATAACGTCAGAAGTTAAAGCCTGGAGGTATATAAATAGGTAGAGGAAAAAAAGAGAACAAGTAGATAAAAATATTAGTATGCAGAGCTAAGAAGAACACTTTATGAAAAAACTGGAAGCGAGTCATGAGAAGAGTGAGATACAATTTTTTATCCAGGAAGAACACCACTTCGAAGAAAGGTAAGAGATATCTAGAGAATAACTAATAAAGCAGATCACAAACTTAAAGATATGAAAAGCACTAGGAAAAAACGGAATTTGAAACGAAGTGTGAAAATATATGCCAATAGAGGTAGGATGAACTTTGTTGGAACTGTACAAGTGAATATGGAAAGATGAAGGTATCACAAATTAATAGAGGAAAGAAATAACTATAGCAATATACAAAAAAGGGGAAAAAGAAGAGGTACACAGTTACAGAGGGGTAACACTAAAAGACACAGCATATGAAATATATGCAAGTATATTAAGTGAAAGACTAATCAAGGAAGTAAAAAGTAAGGTGGTAATAAAACCAGTTTGGCTTTAGAAGTGAAAGAGGGGCGATGGATGCAGTCGTTGTGCTCAACCACATAGTGGATAGAAGAATAGAAAAAAAAAAAGGCAAGTTTTTCTGCTGCTTTGCAGATTTAAAAGAAACATTTAATAGAGTAGAAAAAGAAGAGCTTAGTAAGGAGCTAGAAAGAGCTGAAATTACTGGAAATCTTAGAGCAAGAATT
Source organism: Copidosoma floridanum (assembly GCF_000648655.2). Next base: position 289,481 of record NW_019381519.1, read on the forward strand.
TTGGAAACATACCCTGAAACACAGAATAGAGTTTAGCTAGGAGAAAAGAGGTCGCAACCCTTTTGGTTGACCGATGGCCTGAGAAAAGGACGCCTACTTAGCCCCATGCTATTTAATATTCATGTAAGAGGCCAGAAGAACATCTGAGGAAGAACATAACGGAAGGGGCAAAAGTGGGGAGAAGTAAGATTTGGTCGATAGTATATGTGGATGACATAATCCTTATCATGGAGCATTAAGAGAACCTGAAAGAGATGCTTAGAAGACTAAAAAAATTTTTACAGAAAATGAAAATGAAACTTAGTGTAGAATAGACAAAAATTCTGGTATTCAAAAGAACTAAGAAAGGGGCAAACATAAGGAAACGGTACTAAAAAGACAAAGAAATTGAGGAAGTTACGGAATTTGAATATTTGGGCTACACCTTGCAGAAAGGTGGTAGAGCAGAAGCTTACATAAAAGAGAGAAAAAGAAACGCAGTGATAGCAATGAAAAACCCTTGGAGCAGAGAAGATAGACTATTTAGGAAAAACTGTAGAAGGAGAATGCTAATGTCAGGATCACTAGTGGAGAGTATTTCTCTACATGAAGCTGAAGTATGCGAATGGAAATTAGAGGAGAGCATGAACAGCATAAAAAGAAGGTACATGAAAGGGACTTTAAAATCAGACAAGAATACGCCAAACGTCATACTAACAGAGGAGACAAAGATAGCAGAAATATCAAAGAAGGCCCAAGAGAGAGCAGTAAACTATAAGTACAAAGCAACGGCATCTGAAAAAGGTCTGGTAAAAGATTGTTGCGAGAAAAAAAACAAGGCGTGGGTGGCAGGCCAAGAGGAATACTGGAAAACCGAAAGAAACGAGGTAATAGGGGCGAAAGGGGATAGGAATCTACTAGGAGATCACAGGAGTTTCAAGCACATGCTAACAAAAACGCTAGAAATGAGATACATAAAAGAGGTTATGGAGAGAAAGGACAAGATAGTAGAATCGTAATATAATCCAGTGTACAAGGAATTATGGAAAGGAAAGGAACCAAGTTATCTGAAGAGCATGACATTAGAGGAAAAGAGATCAACGCTAGCAAGGTTTAGGTGCAGAAATATGACGAGAAGTAGGGAATACTGAAAGTAAAAGGAGGACAGAGTATGTAAACTGTGTTGTAACGAGCAAGAAACGATGCATCACGTACTAATAGAATGCACATACATAAGCAAAAGCTCTCAAATATAGGATGAACTAGACGAGAAATGCAAAGCAATAAAAAACCATATAAGCATAGAAAGAAAATGGAAGGCCCACGAGCAGCTGATTTAGTAATATGCTATTAGAAAAAAGTGAAAGGTGTGTTTAGCTATGGAGGAAGACAAAGGAGTACATAAAACACAGGAAGCAATCAAAACAGACATGCAAGCCCTAACCAGGTAAAGGAGTCAAAGGAAACTCGGTCTAAAGAGCTTCCGATAGTAAGATAGATATCTAAGGGACAAATATTAAACGGAGATATCGTAAGGGAGAAATACGGTAAGGAGAGGTTAGATCAGTGGTAAGTGAGACCAAACAAACAGGAAAGAGTGGCACGTGTGGGTGTAAGAAGCAGAAAGGCCAACGATAGAGAAGGAAAATATGTGATTAAAGAAAAGAAAAAAGAATTAAATGAAAAATGCAGTGGGAAAGGCTAAACGACAATAGGCTGAAAAAAGTTTGGGAGAAGATGACGAGTAACCAGAAAGAGATCTTTTATATAAAGGTCACACTGGGTAAAGTGATAGGCAAAAGTAAACAGTTGAAAAAAAAGATTATAGAAGCTCAGAAAAGCCTAGAAGAAATGAAGGCAAGAGTGAGGGTAAAAAATAAAGAGAGGGCCAAGCTTGAAGAATTAGTTGAAAGGATCAAGAACTAGTGTAGAAAAATGATAACTGAAAAAGAAATGAAAAGGAAAAAACGGAGATAAAGAATAAGGTGAAAAAACTGGAGAGAGGAGTGGAAGAACTTAAGACTGGAGTCAAGGAGAGGTACGAGGATAGCTCCTTCCAGGCAACAGTTACAAAGGAGTTAAAGAGAAAAGGGAGAGAAGAGGGGACGCAGTTACAAACAATAAAGATGCTGGGGAGAAGAAAAAGTGAAAGTGTGTGAGGGGGGGCTAAGCGCTGAGTCGTGTAAGGCAGTGTGGCAGTGTTTAGTGCACAAACAACTGTAAAAATGTTATTGAATTGTAGGGAAAACAAAGTGATTCTGGTGATAACTAAAGAAATTGGATAAAAAATCTTAAGTGTTTTGATAGTGAAGAATATATTTAATAAAAGTTAAGTAGTAACTGTCACTGTACTGAAACTTATTATTTTTGTTTATTTCGTTTTCTTGCAATCGTTTTCTAGTTTTTTTTTTTTTTTTTTCTTTTTTTTAATGTCTTAATTAATTCAAAAAAGTTTGTTTCTATCTATTTTTGTAATGAACAAGTCATGCTCCTTTTCATAAATGGAATTGAATTACAAATTTAATAAGTTAATTGAGAATAATAGTATATGACTGTTAAATCTGGCTTGCAGTCTAAGAAAATTGGATAAAAGTCTATGTTATGACCGGACTTATTCAGAGTAAGGTCTTAACTATTTTTTTTTAGTATCATTCGTGGAGTTATTAGAATTCAGCTCGTGAGCTTTATTTGTTCTTTTATTTTTTCATTGAATAATAAGCTTTAATTAAATAATATGGGTAAAATTAATGTATTTTTTTTTTTAGCAATTTAATAATAACTTGTTTTTTCAAATACCATTAAATATTGTCACTATAACAAGGTTCAACGTTCATTTTATTACTGATATTTCACTTACATCTATCACTGACTATTTTACTGCTAGCTCGAAAATTCCTAATACTCCGTGCTGTAACCGTCAGTATTTCCTTAAACAACACGAACGAGTTCGTGGCCAGTATGTGGACACCGGATGATCACCGGATGTGGCGATTTCTGCTTCTGCTGTTATCGCCGGAATCACTTTCGGTGAGCCTCTTTTGCTGTACCTTGATCCTTAGCGTAGTCCAATACTTTTGATGTTCTTGATATGCACTTGAGTTGCCTTAGCCAACACCTTATGCCTTACGTGTATAAGGTACTTACAAGTCTCGAGAGTGAAGAGTTGACTAAAACTTTAGAGGACAGGTGACAGACGTAAGGAGAGTACTTTTTCCTCTTGATGGTGTGTTTTTATAGCATCAGAGCAAGTAAAAGAGGCCTTTGGTTGAATTTCATCAACTAATGAGCGATGTTCTTGCAGACTGCAATGACAGTTTAATGATAATGTTACATGCTATGATTTTACATCAACAGTACCAATCGCATTTTCTGACAAGTGCGATCGAGTTTTTAGGTCAGTGATGATGAAAGCTTGTATCAGCAATATAAGAACGCCAAATACAAGTTCAATTGTGACAGTAAGTTAACAATTTCGAAATCAATCCTTCTGAGAATTTTACAATTAATTTTAAATATAAAGAAGTAATGTGTGAGTTACAAATTTTTAATTAGTACCCTCCATAAAATATATGAGTATTATATGGCTGAATTTTTTACTAATATTTTTGCTTATAATTTATGAGTGAAAAAATAGCTTTATTTTTTGGTACAAAATTATAGCCATAAAAAAAAAGGTAAAAAAATGTGGCCATGAAGTACGGATAAAAAATTTGGCTATGAAATATAGGCGAAAATAATACAAAACTACATGTATCTAACGATAACTTTCAATACAACATTATGAAATATTTTTGGGCATTAAATACGGTTATAAAGCGTTGTTTTCAAGTAGCAGGTGAAAATAAAACTTGGACGTACTTTTATTTTTCATTTGTATTATGAAGTTTTATACATACTCAATTTTGTTTCATACCATAAAGAGTGATAGTACAAAAAGACTTAGAAATTAAAAAAGATTTCATTATAATCATACTCATACTGAAATTAATCCTGTTGCTAAGCTTCAGATGATAATCAGCAGACCTCACATTTTGGCATGATATCCACCTGATACTTACTGATTTTCTTATGATTATTACCTAATTTTCTCGTGATGTGTTATGTGAAAATTAGCTGAATACCATGTGAATATCATGTGAATATTAAGGGAGCTATGCTTGAAGCTTATCAAACAGAGTTTTCACGTTATTCACATGATATCCACGTGATATTCAGCTGATTTTTGCTTGATAATCAGCTGATTATAATCAACTATATAACAGGTGATAATCAGCTCAAAATCAGGTAATAATCATGAGAAAATCAAGTGAGTATTAGGTGAATATCATGCCAAAATATCAGGTGATTATCAGCTAATTATTATCTGACGCTTAACAGCCAGAAAATATGGGTAAGAATATCTTTTTAATTTAACAGTACAAAAAAATAAGTCTACTTATTACACTATATTACAAAAATGGCGTTGTTTGTACAATACGAGAGCTTCGTTACAATAACAATATCACTTATTTGTTTATAACTTTAAGATTTATTAGCGTTCTTATACGTAACAGAAATCGGGAACAGCACATACGTATTCTCCGTTAAGAACATCAGAAGCGAGGTGTACACAAACTTTTTGAACTTGGTTAGAATCAATGCATGTTACAATTCCCGACACACTAATTATTCTTTCTAAAGGATGGTCATTTTTCTCTACTTCTACACGATAAAAAAGAGTATACTCTTTTAATTCAGTTGGGTCTACTATAAATTCTACGATGTGAACGTAAGTACCTTCTCTAGTGATAGCAAAAGAATTATCTGACCGTAGTCTGTGATTCTTACATGAAGTAAATAAACACCGCTTTTTTACCGTTTTTTTGTAAGTTCGGGCATTTTTTGACAAAGAAAGTTGCTCGATCCATTGCAGATTTGTAGGATGGTATTTTCTAAAATTTCTAGCGTGTGTGAGTTTCAAACTAATTTTAGCATGCTTTTGATCTATTTAAGAATCATAATTTAAAACTTTAGATTCTGGTTTTTCCATGATTATGTGTTTTTTTTAAATATCGCACATTGTCGCATCATAATGGCTCTACTTATTTGTCGTATTACACCTTTTGCAGCATGAACCATTTTAACAATTTGTCCGTTGCCACTTTCAAAACAGGAGCCAGAATGATGTAGCGATGGTCCCCAATTAACGATACTTTGTGTTAGATGTAATAACTGATGCACATTGTACGTCATGGCACTTTGTGAGTACAAGTTTTCTGTTTCGACGACAAATTCTGTTAATAACTGGTGAGCAGTATGTAATTCTGAAGGCGCTATAGAATCTTGCATTAATATGTAATAAGCTCGTACAAACAACTTCCAATGTTGAGCGTAAGGATAAAATTGCGGGAAGGTTCTTAAAATTGGATCACTTAAAAATAATATCCAGTTTTCATACTCCTTTTCTTTGTACCGCTTTCTATCGTCTATTGGTCGAGAGAGTCTTTGTACCTGATTAGGCAGCTTAATCTGATTCAGATATCTATTGATTTTAGAAATATCATCACTGTGTAAAGAATATGGTAAATTACAACTATCAATCCAATAACTCAAAAGTTTTTCTCCATTTCCTAAATTATTGCAGTGTAAAATATCAGGGCAAAATCCATCAACTATATTAAACTTAGGCAAATCTGCCATAACTGATAGATTCTTAACGCCATTCACTGGTAGTGGTGCATCAACCGATTCCAGAGCATGGCAGACCATGTTGGATTCAGTACGTTGGGTAATTGGTGAATCTAAAATAACGTATTTAATGCAATGACCCCCTGCCTTTGCTAACATTTAATCCTGGATGTAAGCACCAGCAACACCCATAGTAGCCATTAAACTGTTTAATTCCTTGCATTGGGGCTCGTGCTTGGAAGTCAACACAACAACATACAACAAAAACTTTAAGGCAACGTTCTTGACCATGGATAGTACATTTAAATCCTTTATTTGATAAAACATTCATTTGATCTACAAACGGCCTTAAATACACATCCATCTTTAGTTTCCCTTTGCCAAACCATACCTACTAACAATGGGCTTACTTATTGTCTGAGCATATGGTATTTCATTGATTATTAATTGAATTGGCCATATAGAAAAGTTAGAACTAACAAAAATAGGCAAGCCATCACTGTTAACAATTGCTGAAACAAATTGGTTTTTTTCTTCTTCAAAGAGGCGGCTCACAATTTTATGGTACATGATACCATCAGTAAAATCTGTTATTATGCCATTGCTATTATTTTATCTATTTTTTAAGCTCTCAATATATTCACTATTTTCTTTTATTAAAATAGAGACTTTTTTTCAACATTAAAAATTACAAAATAATTAGTGTATGTTGAGTCTTTTAAATTTATAACCGTATTGCATGACTTACATGTCAGTCGTCTTTCATCTTCATTGAAGTTTTTTACATATTGATCACAATTAGAACAATCTGCATGAAAATTGTGTACTTTCGTTGCTGTTCAATAATTTGTTAATAAAATATCGAGTATCGGGAAGAACAGTATCTCCAAAGAAACTATTTATCATTTTAAATAAATCTGCTACAGCGCTTTGAGATAAACTGTGAACAACTGCATATTTAACAACCCCAAGCATAATTTCTGATGTACTTACAACTAAGAGATTCTTAATTATTCGGTTTGTTTCTTCTTTGTGTAACATGTCCTGTAAATGTTTAAATGGGCCTTCGTTACGTCTATTGTCGCTATTAAGAGTATTATCATGTGGAGAACCATCATCTTGTTCGTCACCTGATGTCAAACTATCGTCACTGCTATCCTCAAATACATCTGGACAATCGTTTTTTAATCGCTCTTCCTGTGAAAATGAACATGTTAATATCCTTTTATTAGCATGCAAAATATAATACAAAAATATCCTAAACTTATATGTCAATGACCACTTTCTATTTTCTATTCAGCCTTTTACTTTAAATAATAACTTATAACAAATATAAACATGGATTACACAAATACATGTTTTGATGTTTAACATGCATCAAAGCATCATATAATTAAAATATTAAATAAACAATGTTGAGCATAAATTTTCAATTTATATTATGAACTTACATAATTTACAACAGCAAGTTCTCCTCACTTTTACTTGTTACTTACGCAAGCTATGATTTTATAGTATATAATCTAAATAAATATCACTATATCTTCTTCAATAATAATTATTCACCTCATTTTATTTCTATGTGTGTGACAAAGCGCTCACAAACATTTTGAGCTGAAATATCGCCATTTTAGATTCAATTTACGTAAATCATAATACTTGCAGTTGTAAACTAAGTTAGAGACTGGGAAGCATTTATAATGTTGCATGTACAGTAGTAATACGTCAGATTAGTTACAGTATGATTTATGTTACGCAGTCATCCGAATTGACTGACAACTTCACTCAAAATATAGTTTACCGTATTTTTAATAAAAAGTTTACATAACTATATTTGAAGAATTTTACATGTATTTTTACCTCAAAAATGTCCTGCGTTTCTTCATTTAGTCCAAAAATTGATGTTTTTGCTATGTTCCTGCGATCAGAAACATTCTAAAAAAATTTATTAATACAACTAGGTAGGAGACAATTACACAGCTCAAATTGTAACAGTTGCATGATTTATTATCGTCAACACTTGCTGTAGTCACTATGACTTCCAGCCCTTGTGATGTGAAAAAAAATAATTATATTTTTTTGAACTTACATTCTGCAATGCTGACGCGTAAGTGCTGTAGCTGCTCTGGCTATTATGTAAAACGTCAAGACTCATGTGTGAATTATTTCTTGAAGGCGAAAATTGACTAGCATTATCATCTTCTGAGTCACTTGCAATGACATTGTTATTAATCGAAATTAAACTACTGCTGTTAAAGTTGATTTGCTGCACCAAGTTGGAGTCACTTGTACTGTTTAGTTCTACATTTTGATGCAGTGCATTCTAAAATAAACATTTAAAAATACAGTTCTACAAGTAACCTCAAAGTAAAACGCGTGTACTCACTCGAAATTTTTCATCTTCACTACTATCGTTGACCACAACTCTGCTAATGCCAGCTCTTCTACGATATGATAGAGTAGATCGTAGAATGTGATCTTCCATTTTATTTAAATAAACGAAATGTCTTTTTATTTCTAAAATTTGTGTTCGTGATTATCATGTGAGTGTCAGCGGGTATTACTGCAAAGTCATTTCTAACTGTCTATACCTACGCCATACTGATGACCATTAATGACCATAGACTATGATTGTAGTTCCTTCGCCAAGCTAGAGCCAGTGTTGGTCTGACGTCTTCAGTCTTCAGATTTTGGCCCCAAGCAATTATCAGCGCCATCCCTAGGGCCAACTAGAAGCAATCAACCATTGGGGAGTCCGAATGATTGCTACCAGTTGGCCCCGGGGGTGGCGCTGGCAAGCACTTGGGGCCAAAATCTAAGGACTGAAGACCAACACTGGCCAGAGCCATGTCTATGCTATTTATTAATAATTTATTATTTATTAGAGTGGCCAGTAAGTGCCCCCTGTCATCAGGTGTCAAGCGCTTTTGTTATTTATTATTAATTCATTATTTAATAAAATGTCCCGTAAGCCCCCTGGGTTATTGGATGATAGGCGCTTGTGTTATGTCCTGAAAAGTTTTGAATTCTTACAATGTTGGGTCTTTGTTTTGGGAGCACTGGAGCAGTGTGAGCTCGCTCTCGCCAAGCATCGGTTACTTAAGTGTCGTAAATACACTTGTGTCAGAAATTGAGGTTCGCCGTAGTGTGTTTTATTACAATTTTAGACGCGTCGTTAATTCAAATTATGAAGCGTAATAAATAACACGTCCATCCCTGATTGTAACACAGAATACAGTGCTGATTATGGCATAGCTGGGCCATACTGGAAAAACTGAATAAAAAAAACGAACGAACTGAACTAACCTTTAGTGATCATCAAACGTGCTCAGTCTTCTTCCTCGTTCTCTTTAGCTTGATTAAAGAAGAAATAGTTTTTCCGACTGCACTTTGTCACTTAGGACCATTTAACACCCGTTCGTGTATGTATTAATAGTGACTTCTTTTAAAATTTAATTCTTAACTTAAAAAAAAACAATCTTGTAAAGAAAAATTAACTTGCTGTTGTAAATATAAACTTGACACAGGGAATGCCGAGGAAAACCGACACGTTTTTTACTAACGAACAATATCTAATTCGAATAAATTCTTAATGATGGAGACATATGAGATTGAAAAGGGAGAAAAAAAAACGTTGATTGTTGTTATGTTGCTGTCAGACCTATTAAGAAAACGGGTAAAAATGTCAATGAAAATTTTATTGTCGTGACTTCTGACAAAATAAAAAAATTTAAGCCAGAAAACCATGCAGATCTTAAGGTTAACCCATACAATAACCCATATGCAGTTTTAATTTATGATAACAACAAAAAAAAAGAAGCCATAATGCCAGATACAATTTTGAAACATTCTTGTAAGTATATCTGTAAATTGTTACTTATTCACTGAAGTAGTGCTTGCATCACAAAGTAAGTTAATTGTAGACTCACGACATGAGGTAGAAAATCCTTGTATGCGATACCCTCACTCTAAAACTAGATACAGTGATGAAATTTTTAAATTAGCTGAGGAAGATAAAACAGCTGCACTATCTGGTGGAGAAGCTTCTGGTGGAGAAACTGAAGAAGCTTCTGAACAATCATATGTAGAAGAAAATGAAGTGGACAAGAAGTCTGACGTAAACATATTGATAATTCAAAACTTGTCATCTTTCATGTAAATAATTTTTTTATAATGGATTCTTTATTTTTAGTTACAAGACGATGAAAAAAGCGAGCAAAACTTTGAAACGCTGACCAAAATACGACGTAACTGAAAAGCAGGCAAAAGTAAAATTGTGGTATTAAAAGACAAGGAGACTGAGAGGCAGTTAATATTAAGAAAAGCTCAACAAATATTGGAGAAACGAGAAAAAGAAAATAAAAAGAAAATGCAAATGTCTACTACTCTGAGTTCTAATCGATTCCATCCACCCAGTTATGCAGAACATGGTACGAGCCCAACAACAAGTAATACAATAAAAGAAAATAATGCTGTTCAAGTTTTAAAAGAAAAAATTAATTCTTTACTTAGACAATTGCAAGAAAAAGATGAAAAAATCAGTGACTTGAAAGTTTCTCTCGTGATGTCTAGAAGTATAGAAGAAAAGTATAAAAATCAAGTAAACGAAGCCATGATCTTATTAAAAAACTGTATTGAAAATACTGAGAAATTAAATGAAGAACTACGTTCATTAAAGATATCAAGTACAGGGAATTCTAATGACTTTAATCACTCTCCACGGACTAATAAGTCTGCTTCATTTATTTTACCGCAAAAGTTATTTGAAACGTCATCTCCAAAGGCAACTACAGGTGCATCAAGGAATAAATTTAATGTAATACTATGAATCTGACGACAGCAGGATATTGCAATATTAAAGTATGACTCCAACGGCAATGCTGTCCAATGGTCTTTATTTATTTATTAAAGCAACGTTTCGGCCACTTTAGAATCAGGCCCTTTTCAAGCACTATAAATTTCATACAAATCATGACAAAATTAATCATTTTATTAATTTTATCATGATTTGTATCAAATTTATAGTGCTTGAAAAGGGCCTCATTCTAAAGTGGCCGAAACGTTGCTTGAATAAATAAATAAAGACCATTGGACAGCATTGCCGTCGGAGTCATACTTTAATAAATTTAATAAAATACGAAGTACATGTGTATCGCCATTATTTTATGCCATGTTTTATTTACTTAATTTGCTTAATAAATAATGAATTTAAATCATTAACATACAAAATTTAAAAAAATTTTCATTCGATTTAGATGATACACCACCAACCACAAAAAAATTAAAACGAGATCTGAGTAAGTTAGAAATGATAACATCTGGTACAACTAACTTCGAATAGCTTGAATCTCAAACTATGTAAGCGGGTCTGCGTGCCTACTATTTCCGCCAAATGTAAGGCAATGGATTAAGCTTTGGCTATTAAGGACCCTGAGTCCTTAGCCTCAATAAACTATTGAATTCAATTCAATTCAATACGAAGATGTTCCCTGGATTGATACCATAAGCCTACCTGACTCCTCCTCAGTTAAGAATAGAGAGTCCTTTGAAAGAAGATGAAACAAAACTGTCAAAGAAGGTTCGTTTTTTGTATATTAGCTAGTGATAAGGATGTATACTATGATTTTTGTTGTCATTAAATTACTATTGTTGCCGTAGTTAGTATTACAAACATAGAATGGATAGTGACGTACCTCTTAAAAAATAAATAGTTACTTATGTCCTTCCTTATTTTATATAAATTTGTTTATTTTAACTTTTAATAGTTTAAATTAATTAAAAATTAGTAATATACAGCATAAGAAAAAGATTTTTTACATTAATTTTATATAAAGGTGATACATAACCAGCCGAAAAAATATCGAAACTAGATCCTTGCACACAAAAAATAAGAGCATCTGGGACAAATAATTTTGGTGTTGATGATTTTAATGGGACTGGTACTAGAAGCCCACCTGTCTCTCCTCAATCCAACGTATATTATACTCCAACAAAGAAACAAATACAAGATGGTGAAGAAAGTAACGTCTTGTATATTTATTTATAACTTATGTAGATAACGTTTTTTACAACTATTTTTATAATTGTGATTATTATTTTCATAGGTATTACCAAAAAACCAGAATCTAACAATTCTAAAACTTTAGAAACTAATAATAAGGTCACGAATAAAAATAATGAGCACCACCAATCTTTTAAATTGAAAACGAATAAGGATGAAAGACAGGATTGGTCTAAAAAAAGACCATTTAAACCTGTTACCAAGTCACTTTAGGATTACGACTTTGACGACTATGAGTATGATTTAAAAATTAATAATCAACAACGAGAACATGAAGATCTTACTGCATTTACAGTGATTGACGATCAAGGTAACAAAGTAAGTTTTGTTTGAATTTTACAACGAATGAATTATTATATCGACGGCTCAAACGAAAAAAAGTCCAATTCAGATTTTGCTGCGTAAAGTAACATGGAGAAATCTGAACTGGACTTTTTTTCGTCTGCACCGTGGATATATAGTTGTAATTTTTTTTTTCCTCAATGGTAATCTTACTTATGCACTTAAACTGCCCAGGAAAGAATGTTTCACTTATGCTACGGGTATGTCATGGAGTATCAAACCTGGAAAAACATGCGAGACCAGAAATCAGTACCATTGCACATTAAAGAACTTGCAATAGCACTTTGGCAAGAACGAAAGCTTGTTCTTAGAGCAGTCGACTTAAAAAGAGCTGAGAAACGAAAGGGGAGATCAACACCCAGGAAAACTGTAACTCCGAAAAAAGCGGGAATCATAAGAAGTATCTAAATAATAATTGTATAACGAACATTCAACAATTGATTGTACTTTTTTTTAGATTGCTGCATTAGATACTCATTACTAAAGAAAACAATTAGGAAAGAAGAGTTATTGTTATTGAAAAAAAGGAAAGATAAAAAATTGAGCAAAGAAGAAAGAGAAATCAAAAAAAGAGTGAATGGATGGGTGACACATTTAAGCAATGCAATAAACAACGTCTACAGTAAAAAAAAAATCAAAGTTGAAGGTAAACTTTCATTAATTAATACTACTGAAACGGTTAATTATCTATGATTTAAACTATCGTTATTCTTTTACAGAGCTTGACCACGGGTATGTAGGTAATAAAACCAATTCAGACTCTGATGATGAATTACAACCAAAGCGAGCTAAAAAAGATACCATATTCACTTCAAATGATGATGAAAACTATGATTAGTTATTTTTTAAGTACGTATGTACTTAGATGTGACTTGTAGTTATAGAAACACGTGGATAGCACAAAAACCAACATTGCTTGTATGAATCTTAAAAACGGAACTTGTAATTAAAAAAATAATTTTTAGTTTTAGACAATTCGCTTACGTAATAATGTATTACTAGCTTGAAGCAACTTTATATTTATTTACTTTATTATTTAAACTCTTGTATTTAATACATGTACAGATTTAGAATACAGAATAATAGACCAGCTGTACCAAAACGTACTTTATAGTAGTAGATACTTTAGACTTCTATTAACGTTTCTTAGTATACTTAGTTTCGATTTTGTATGTTCAAAATGTATGTGTAACTGAGGTTATGTGTAATTTTAACAATGTAAGTTAAATTATTTCTTTTCTATTAGTACATACCTTAATTCTTCATGTTTACGTTATAATAAAAAAATTAATAAACTTTTAAAAGTGCACTTAATACAAAAGTTGTTTTTTGATGACATTTTAACTATTCTAATCTATTTAGATTAAACAAAAAGTATTATTTCAACCATTTAAAAAAATTATGTTATACCTATATTTTATGGACATAATTTTGTACCAAAAAAAAAAGCTATTTTTTTACCCATAAATTATGGTCAAAAATATAAGAGAAAAATTTAGCCATATAATATACCCATATATTTTATGGAGGGTATACATTATTAAAATTAAACAATTAATAAGGAAGTAACTATTCATTCATACATACATGCATTCTTACAATGTGGCTGGCCGTATTCTATGTCAGCATGTTATTAAGCATTCACCTTAAAGCTAATACTCACACGTGCACACATAAATGACGTACAAGCTCCTCTTGTCATATTTACAACATGTCTTATCTGAATTTTGATGGATGGATAGTTTTTAGTTATAATATTATTCGTATCAACTCAGGATGTAACATCTGTAATAAGTAATGAAAGCAAAAACAAAAAAAAAGTTATCTCGAATCGCATTCTCAACACCTTTGGCTTTTATAAGTAGGTCTCCTTTTTTTTGTGCTGAACACACTTTGAAATGCGGCATTAGCCTAGTAAGGCTTAAAGTTCGTCTTCATTGACTTTAGAACATTGGCAAAGATCTGCTCTTCAGCCATCTTCACTATTACCATTGTCGGCACGTCTACTCTCTTTTTCTGGTCTTTTTTTGTCTTTTCGGAAAACCTCTTCTTGTTGACATCTGTTTGTTCCTTTTTTCTTAGAAGACATGGCTTGTTAGCGTTATTGAGGGCTGTCTGATGGGCTTCTGTTTCTCTTACCTCACTCTATTTTCTTTAAAGGCAGTGTTCAGGTTTTTTTTCTAAACATGTCGTCGGAAATTATCTCTACAATGTTTCCTGTACTGCAGGAATAAGAAGCGCTTCCAACCGTTTAGAAATCTCTCTACTGTAGAGGAGACATCATTCGTAACCTTCTAGGCTTCTTTGAGATGCTTAAGTGCAGCTTTAAAGCCATTTTTAATTGTTTTAACAGTATTTCTATACTTCCAGTTTATAACTTTAAGCATTTTTCCAAGCTTACTATTTGCAAGTTAGACTTATTTCATTGCCATATTCTGCTTTGCTTTTAGCTCTGCACCATAACTTTTCATCGACTCGAGCTCTTCCTAGGTCTAGTTGCTAAAAACTGTCACATTTCTGTCCTCGCAGACGTTACTACCTATGCTTAAAAGGCTTAATCTTTATCCTGTATTTGAGAGAACAAGACATGAAATATTTAACAGTTCTTTTCGGGCCATGAGACACGTCTTTGTAGCCCCTTCCACAGTTTGTGAGGCAAGTGGTAGTCACATGGGATTTCTCTGAATTGGAACTGCCAGTAGATTTCCTCGAAGAAATTACCACCTACGGTACTAGTTTGACATTAAAGTTCTTCATTTTTAGTTTTTCTTGAAATTGTGTCAATTCGTAAAACTCAATACTCTTTTTTTTTAAATAAACATCTGGAAAGGGTAGAAACCAGCGCCACATCCCACCATATTGCCGAAGATGTAAGGTAAAGTACCCAATTGTGGTCCCCTAAATGTTGAGGTCAGCAATATAATAAATATTACACACACAAAACACCGACAGTATGCAAAAGTTTTTTGTTTAATTCATTTTAAATGCCTTTTTTAATGAAACTTTACAAAATTTACTTAAAATTTTTGCTCATTTATTTAATAATTAGCTTTTAAAAATATGACCTTTAAGACCATATTTTTGAGACTAGACGGCGAAGTACCCCAGTAGTTGGACCATGCATATTCCATGGCAAAGACCTTGCGTACCCCAATTATTGGACCGCTGTGTGTTTTCGCATTATTTACGCAGAGAAAGTATATTATGAGCTTTTTATGAAGATTTAGTAATTTATATTTACTATTATAGCCTTTTATTTTAAATATTCATTTAAGTTATGATATCACAGTAAAATTGTAATGTTACAAAATATACCTAGATTTAATTTTAAAAATGAACACTTGAGTATACAGTTACAAGAAGTTCTCGTGATACATTTGGAAATTAACCATCAGATTTTATATCGTACTGCAAATCATTATTCTGTTTTTGAATATCTTTAAGTTTCATTTCAAATCTAAATTTATCATCTTCAATATTCTTTTTCTCTTCGATCAAACCTCTTTTAGTTTCAATAATTTCTTCTTTTTTTATTTTTTCTGCAATAACTTTTATTTTTTCTCTAAAACCTTTGATAACATCTCTTAAATCCATTTCTGTCTAAAAATATAAGTACCTATGTGAAAAACAGTAAGGAAAATTGAAAGTGTGCATGCATCTTTTAAAGTTTTATCATCAATAAAGGCTTGAATTTAATGAAAACTTAAAAGCATAAGCAACTTCTTCATAAGTAGGGTTATGTGAATCTGTTTATACTAACTAATCGTACAACAATCATCACTGAGTCAATTGTGTGATTGAGACGGTAAATTATACTTACAGTAGCACTTTAAAACTGATTTACTGACGATTAAATCATTGTAACTAGCAAACTAAAAAAAAAATACACTCTCACAATTGGGGTACTTCGCTTGAACAGTGGGACTGAGCAAAAGGGCCGGTAATTATGGACCGTTGTAATTGCGGGCCAAAAACTGGGGTACATTCACCATAAGAACACCTTTTGATGGACCATCGAAATTTTTAATAAAATTCTATTTTTTCAATTTTTTATTGGTAATACGTCAAATCCTTAAACTATAAGCTTTCGATTCATATGAAGAACATTGCACAAAACATAATACAAAATTTTAAACCTGTATTTCAAAGTTGACGAAAAGCGCATTAACACCTGCACAACTTGACCGACTTGCTATACGCACTGCATATGACGATAATAAATACGTTGAAAAACATGCTAATTTTATGATAATCGAAAGAAAATTTATTTAATTTTTTGCTCAATGCCTTATGTTTTAATTTACTATTAACTTACAGGCTTTTAACTTGATTAACAATTATTTATTAATGGTTAATTCAGATATGAACCATTAACTGGGGTAAGGGGACCACAATTGGGTACTTTACCTCACACTATTTGTTCGGCCCGACCAGAAGTTGCCACTTTTCCTAAGTCCCACCCACAGAGACTGCTCTGGCAGTAAAGAAAGTGTCAACATGGTGATTGTGTATAGTATATCGACGTGTACGTAGAAGACTATTACAAAGTGACGTCACCCCATTTAAAATAACACGGTGTATTTCACCACAGTCTTTCGCGCACGCGTCGATATCTATATGTTAGATGAGCTGGTGTATGTAAGGCACTGAAAATGTAACTATGCAGCCTTCACAGTGGTCGTAAGCATAGATTAGTCAACCCACCGCACCTTCTTCGATTATAAGGCATGCAGCCATATGAATTATGGTTACTTAAAGCAATCTAGGCCTCATTGTCTGGCTAAACGCACTGCCAGGCCCTTACCGTCAGCCATAAAGAGACCCCACCCCACGCAAACTGGAACAACTAGAAAGTATACCTGTGTTTGTTTCGTAAGAGTGTAATGCATGTATTTAAAAAAAAAATTGTAGTTGAAAAGTTAAAAAGACCTGTCAAGGAAACCATAATACCAAGACAGCTGGGTTATTGCTACTGGCTTAGAAGAAGGTCAACCCCTGCTGGCCCTCTAAGCCGGCTAGTTTTCTATTTAGAAATTCACACAACACCCATTGAGCTCTAGTCCATAATTGCATACACCACATATCCTCTCATTTATTTTTGAAAGTTCTTTTTTTTTCGTTTTTTCTTGAGTTTTCAAAAAATTCCAGTTCCTTAATCGTAAACACTATTTCTTACGAGCCTACTGCGTCCCAAGCCAGGCACTCCCACCTACGACAAGCTCTCACAACCCCCAAAAGCTCGACTACTACTACTACAAAAACCACTACTACTGCTAATACAATAAAATTACTACTACTACTACTACTACTACTACTACTACTACTACTACTACTACTACTACTACTACTACTACTACTACTACTACTACTACTACTACTACTACTACTACTACTACTACTACTACTACTACTACTACTACTACTACTACTACTACTACTACTACTACTACTACTACTACTACTACTACTACTACTACTACTACTACTACTACTACTACTACTACTACTACTACTACTACTACTACTACTACTACTACTACTACTACTACTACTACTACTACTACTACTACTACTACTACTACTACTACTACTACTACTACTACTACTACTACTACTACTACTACTACTACTACTACTACTACTACTACTACTACTACTACTACTACTACTACTACTACTACTACTACTACTACTACTACTACTACTACTACTACTACTACTACTACTACTACTACTACTACTACTACTACTACTACTACTACTACTACTACTACTACTACTACTACTACTACTACTACTACTACTACTACTACTACTACTACTACTACTACTACTACTACTACTACTACTACTACTACTACTACTACTACTACTACTACTACTACTACTACTACTACTACTACTACTACTACTACTACTACTACTACTACTACTACTACTACTACTACTACTACTACTACTACTACTACTACTACTACTACTACTACTACTACTACTACTACTACTACTACTACTACTACTACTACTACTACTACTACTACTACTACTACTACTACTACTACTACTACTACTACTACTACTACTACTACTACTACTACTACTACTACTACTACTACTATTACTACTACCACTACTACTACTACTACTACTACTACTACTACTACTACTACTACTACTACTACTACTACTACTACTACTACTACTACTACTACTACTACTGCTATTACTACGACTACTACTACTACTCCTACAACTACGACGACTACTACTACTACCACTGGTTGGGGTTTTCGCTAGTTTCTCCATACCATGCGCTTACCCAAGTGGCGAATAGGGGCATCCTCTTGAAATATGAGGTGACGATGGGCAGCTGGAGTGGCTCTCAGTGATGGTGGTTTGGGGGCGTGGATCAGGGGGCGTGTGTGGCGTTGGCGTGTGTATCTGTGGCGATGTCGATGAGGGACTAGTGCCCCATGCCTCCATCGGTGTGGATGCATGGGCTGGCTCTGCTTGTGCTCCTTGTTCTTCGATTTTTCTGCTTCCGTGGGTGGCACTCCATTGCTTGATGCGGGCCAACAAAAACTAGCACCCGTCATATATAGAAGTAAGCGGCGATTAAAACATTCGTCTCAGATACAAGCATCACACACTCTCACTAAACAAACACAGGGACACTTACGGATTGTTCTGGGTTGCATGTGGCAGGTCCTTTTCTGGGCTTGCGTTGGGGGCCCGGCAGCGGGTGAAGCCAGATGATGAGGCCCAGGTAAGTCTAGGTAACCAAATCTAATATGGCTGTACGCCTCATCAACAAAAAAGACGTGGTGGGTAATCTAGGCTTACTACCACTGAGGAGGCTATATGGCGGCACCTTAGTGCCTTACGCCAGCCCGTTTTGTTGGGTTGTCTGCGCAGTCTTGGGACTAAACACCTGCCACTCGTCTCTGAAATGACCGTTGTGTACCAAAAAATATATACATTACACATGAACACCACTTTTACACCTGTGACTCAACGCCAGGGCAGTCCCCGTGGGTGGGACTGAGGGAGAGTGGTGACTCCCGGCCCGCCCGAGCAAGTAGCCGTTTTCTCTTTTAACAGAGAAAGCTGCTGCCCTGGTTTTAACCCTCTCTAAATACTTATTTCTAGAAAAAAAGGGTAGTGCTGGCCTTCATGAGTCAGTATAATATTGAAAAAGATGCCAATATGAAAAACGTCGATGCAAAACAAGTACCCTAGACGGTAACCTCTCCAAGGGAATCCACCGGCAGTTCTGAGCCGGTAAAAGCCCAAGTGACTGACGCAAGCCCCATGGATTTTGGGGGGGGGGGGAAGGCCACAAAGACGTGTCTTATGGCCAACAGGGACTGCTAAATGTTCCAAGGCCTTTCCTTACTGACAAAGGACGAAAAGGAAGCCTGTCAAGTATGGGCACTAACGACACCGAGGTAAGCAACGTATCGGTATTAAGCCACCGGACCCAGGAAGAGCTTGCCTCTTTAGAAGAAAGTGTCACTAGGCTTAAAGTAAGGTGACAGCAAGTTGCTAATAAAGTCCAATCAGCAACGAATGACATTACAGAGACGCTACAACTGATTAATGATAAGTATGGCAACACAGCAAATGCTGTTAATAATGGGCTCAAAGTGGCGCTGAAGCCTCTTTAAGAGGCTGAGGTGGTAAGAAAAGGCTGTCTTACTAAAAAATATTTGTTATCTAACGCTTGGAAGTCATCATTTAATTTACTGCAGTGGAGAGAAAAAAGGCGAGATAATTTCCGACTGCATGTACAGAAACGAAGCCTGAACACTGCAATAAGGAAAATAGAACGGAGTAAGAGAAACAGGAGCCCATCGGACAGCCCTGAAAAACGCCAGCAGGCTATGTCTTCAAAGAAAAAGAAAACAGGCAGTGGAAAACAAGAAGAAATTTTCTTGAACGAAAAAAAAAGCCAGAAGAAAAAAGTGGATGCGACAACAACAGTAGTAGTGAAGATGGCTGAAGGGCAGAACTTTGCAAAGGTGCTGAGGACGATTAAGGCGAACTCTGACCCTGACAAGGCCAAAGTGGCAGTCCAAAGTGTTGTCACACAATAAAAGAAGACATACTTATTAAGGCCAAAGGTGTAAAGAATGCTTCTGCATTTTCACAAAAATTTAAAAGTCGGTAGCCAGACAGTGTTCTTTTAAAATTAGCAACAGAAAAGTGACTGTAGAGGTCCAAGACCTAAATGCCATTGAAGATAAAGATTACAGTAAAAAGGCTTCCGCTAGGACTTTTGGACATCAGAGCCAGGAGCCAGAAGTTGCTCTCTTAAAGCTAAATGCCTGAGGACAGAGGCTGGCTTTAATAAAGGTGGANGGGGGGGGGGGGGGAAGGCCACAAAGACGTGTCTTATGGCCAACAGGGACTGCTAAATGTTCCAAGGCCTTTCCTTACTGACAAAGGACGAAAAGGAAGCCTGTCAAGTATGGGCACTAACGACACCGAGGTAAGCAACGTATCGGTATTAAGCCACCGGACCCAGGAAGAGCTTGCCTCTTTAGAAGAAAGTGTCACTAGGCTTAAAGTAAGGTGACAGCAAGTTGCTAATAAAGTCCAATCAGCAACGAATGACATTACAGAGACGCTACAACTGATTAATGATAAGTATGGCAACACAGCAAATGCTGTTAATAATGGGCTCAAAGTGGCGCTGAAGCCTCTTTAAGAGGCTGAGGTGGTAAGAAAAGGCTGTCTTACTAAAAAATATTTGTTATCTAACGCTTGGAAGTCATCATTTAATTTACTGCAGTGGAGAGAAAAAAGGCGAGATAATTTCCGACTGCATGTACAGAAACGAAGCCTGAACACTGCAATAAGGAAAATAGAACGGAGTAAGAGAAACAGGAGCCCATCGGACAGCCCTGAAAAACGCCAGCAGGCTATGTCTTCAAAGAAAAAGAAAACAGGCAGTGGAAAACAAGAAGAAATTTTCTTGAACGAAAAAAAAAGCCAGAAGAAAAAAGTGGATGCGACAACAACAGTAGTAGTGAAGATGGCTGAAGGGCAGAACTTTGCAAAGGTGCTGAGGACGATTAAGGCGAACTCTGACCCTGACAAGGCCAAAGTGGCAGTCCAAAGTGTTGTCACACAATAAAAGAAGACATACTTATTAAGGCCAAAGGTGTAAAGAATGCTTCTGCATTTTCACAAAAATTTAAAAGTCGGTAGCCAGACAGTGTTCTTTTAAAATTAGCAACAGAAAAGTGACTGTAGAGGTCCAAGACCTAAATGCCATTGAAGATAAAGATTACAGTAAAAAGGCTTCCGCTAGGACTTTTGGACATCAGAGCCAGGAGCCAGAAGTTGCTCTCTTAAAGCTAAATGCCTGAGGACAGAGGCTGGCTTTAATAAAGGTGGACGAAGCATCTGCCAGACAAGTAAAAAAAGAAGGCAGGTTACGAGTTGGCTTGGTAAGCAGTGGAATTCAAAAAAGAATTTAAGTAACATGATGTTACAAATGCCGGGGATATGGACGCATCTCAGGTGACTGTAAAATTAAAAACAGATCCAAGCTATGCTCCCGGTGTGGAAGCTTAAACTACCGGAAGAAAGAGTGTCCAGGCCCTGCACGGTGCTTTCTTGCCCAACAACGGACAACAAGCACGAAGCAGGCAGCAGAAGCTGCCCTTTATTTAGGAGAGCCCTAAAAAAGGCCAG
Organism: Copidosoma floridanum; assembly: GCF_000648655.2. Next base: position 311,232 of record NW_019381519.1, read on the forward strand.
GGATAAGGCCCAAGCAGGATTAAAATAAGACAAGAAGGCCTTGAGTTGGAAGATGGGCTTATGTAAACCCTTGCCACGGTGGGTACCTTTTACCTATCAGCAAGGCAAAGCATTAAGCTTATAGTGGTGCTAGCTAAGTGGGCAGCCTACTATAAAGCGCTAGACAAGGTGCTGGTCATCAGGGACCCCAAGTCCTTTTTAAAACTCGAGAGCATCAGCACCTTTAGAAAATTGTGGCGAGTTAGCTTGTTAATGCAATGAGATGCAATGGTCTCCCTGGTGGCTCTACCCTAAAGTAATGCTAACACGGTTTCGGGGTGGATCAAAAGCCACGTGGAATGGGAGGGGTTTTAGTGGGTATGGGTGGTCTAATAAAAAAAATTTACCGAGTCCTACACTATCGTTGTGTCTTTGGTGTGCCTAACTGCATTTCCCCTCCCTCCACAAAAAAAAAAAAAAAAAAAAAAAAAAAAAAAAAAAAAAAAAAAAAAAAAAAAAAAAAAAAAANTACTACTACTACTACTACTACTACTACTACTACTACTACTACTACTACTACTACTACTACTACTACTACTACTACTACTACTACTACTACTACTACTACTACTACTACTACTACTACTACTACTACTACTACTACTACTACTACTACTACTACTACTACTACTACTACTACTACTACTACTACTACTACTACTACTACTACTACTACTACTACTACTACTACTACTACTACTACTACTACTACTACTACTACTACTACTACTACTACTACTACTACTACTACTACTACTACTACTACTACTACTACTACTACTACTACTACTACTACTACTACTACTACTACTACTACTACTACTACTACTACTACTACTACTACTACTACTACTACTACTACTACTACTACTACTACTACTACTACTACTACTACTACTACTACTACTACTACTACTACTACTACTACTACTACTACTACTACTACTACTACTACTACTACTACTACTACTACTACTACTACTACTACTACTACTACTACTACTACTACTACTACTACTACTACTACTACTACTACTACTACTACTACTACTACTACTACTACTACTACTACTACTACTACTACTACTACTACTACTACTACTACTACTACTACTACTACTACTACTACTACTACTACTACTACTACTACTACTACTACTACTACTACTACTACTACTACTACTACTACTACTACTACTACTACTACTACTACTACTACTACTACTACTACTACTACTACTACTACTACTACTACTACTACTACTACTACTACTACTACTACTACTACTACTACTACTACTACTACTACAACTACTACTACTACTACTACTACTACTACTACTACAACTGCTACTCCCGGGTGGGACTTTTCGGTAGTTTCTCCATACCAGGTGCTTTCCCGAGTGACGAATAGGGTTATCCTCTTAAAATATAAGGTGACGTTGGGCAGCTTGGGTGGCTCTTTGTGGTGGTGGTCGGGAGCATGGATCAGAAGGCGTGTGTGGCGTTGCCATGTGTATCTGTGGCAATGTGGACGGGGGACTAGTGCCTCATGTCTCCATCGGTGTGGATGCATGAGCCAGCTCTACTTGTGCTCCTTGCTCTTTGCTTTTTGCTGCTTACTTGGATTGCACTCCATTGCTTGATGCAGGCCAACTAATACTGGCACCCGTCGTGTATAGAAGTAAGCGGTGGTTAAAACATTTTTCTCAGATACATGCATCACACACTCTCACTAAACAAACACAGGGACCCTTACGGATTGTTCTGGGTTGCGTGTGGCGGGTCCTTTCCCGGGCTTGCATTGGAGGCCTGGTGGCGAATTAAGCCAGATAATAAGACCCAGGTTAGTCTGGGTAACCACATCTTACATAGCTGAACGCCTCATCAAGAAAAAAGACGTAGTGGGTTAACTAATCTAGGCATACTACTACTGAGAAGGCTATATGGTGTCACCTTAGTGCCTTACGCCAGCCTGTTTTGTTAGGTTGTCTGGGCAGTTTCGGGACTGTACACCTGCCGATTGTCTCGCTGAGATGACCGTTGTGTACCAGCAAATACATACATGACACGCGAACACCATTCTTACACTTGTTACTTAACGCCAAGGCAGTCTCCACAAGTGGGACTAAGGTAGAATAGCAACTCCTGGCCAGCCCAAGCAAGTTGCGGTTTTTTCTCGTAACAGAGAGAGCTGCTGCCCTAGTTTTAACCCTCTCCAAATACTGATTTCTAGAAAAAAAGGGGTGTGCTGGCCTTCATGGGTCAGTACGATATTAAAAAAGATGCCAATATGAAAAACGTCGATGCAAAACAAGTACCCTAGGCAGTAACCTCTCCAAGGAAATCCGCCGGCAGTTCCGATCCGGTAAAAGCCCAAGTGACTGACGCAGGCCCTACGGATTCTGAAGGGGGGGGGGCACAAAGACGTGTCTCATGGCTAACAGGGACTGCTTAATGTTTCATGGCCCTTTCTAACGGAGGAAGGACAAAGAAAAAGTCTGTCGAGCATAGGCACCAGCAACACCGAGGACAGCATTGTGTTAGTATTTAGCCACCAGACCCAGAAAAAGCTTGCCTATCTAAAACAAGATAGTGCTTAGCTTAAAGTTAAGCAACAGCAGTTGGCTGATAAAGTCTAATTAGCAACGAAAGATATCACGGAGACGCTTTAATTAATCGAAGGTAAGTACGGCAACCCAGCAAACGCTGTTAAGAATGTGCTTAAAGCCGCGCTTGAACACCTTCAAGAGGCAGAGGTGCTGAGAAAAGGCTTTCTTTATGACAAAGAAGTGCATGCAAACGCTTGGAAGTCGTCATTCGAATCCCAGCAGTGTAGGAAACGAATGCAATATAAGTTCCGACGGCAGGTACAAAAAAGAACCCTGAACACTGCCCTAAAGAAAATAGAACGAAGTATAAGAAACATGAGCCCATCGGACAGCCCTGAACAATGCCAGAAAACCATGCCTCCAAAGAAAAAAAACAGGCAGGGGCAAACAAGAAGAAATTCTCCAAAACAAAAAAACAAGCCCAAAGAAAAAAGTGGATGCGACAACAACAGTAGTAGTAAAGATGGCTAAAGGGCAGAACTTTGCAAAGGTGCTGAGGACGATGAAGGCGAACTTTGACCCTGATAAGGCCAAAGTGGCAGTCCAAAGTGTTGTCACTATAAAAAAAGGAGACATACTTATTAAGGCCAAAGGTGTAAAGAATGCTTCTGCATTTTCACAGAAATTTAAAAGTCGGTAGCCGGACAGAGTTCTTTTAAAATTAGCAACAGAAAAGTGACATTGAGTGTCCGAGAACTGGATGATATTTTAAGGGACGATGAGGTCAGAGAGGCTTTTGTTAGGACTTTTGGACTTAAAAGCCAGGAGCCAGAAGTACCTCTCTTAAAGCCTAATGCCAGAGGACAGAGGCTGGCATTGATGAAGTATATGTTGCAGCTGTCAGACAAGTAGAGGAGGAAGGCAGGTTACGAGTTGGCTCCATAAGCTGCCGAATACAGAAAAGAATTGAAGTAACAAGATGTTATAAATGCCTGGGATATGGACACGTCTCAGGCGACTGTAAAATCGAAAACAGATCCAAGCTATGCCTCCAGCGTGGAAGCTCAAACCACCGAATGAAAGAGTGTCCAGGCCCAGCACGGTGCTTCCTTTGCCCAACAACGGACAACAAGCATGAAGCAGGTAGCGAGAGCTGCACTTTAATTAGAAGAGCCCTGAATGAGGCCAGGGATAAGGTCCAAGCTAGATCAAAATAAGGCAAAAAGGACTTGAGTTGAAAGACAGGCTTAAGTGGAGCCACGCTGCGCAGGGTACTTTTTACCTTTTAACAAGGGAAAGCATTAAGCTTATAGTGGTGCTTGCTAAGCAGGCGGCCTATTAAGAAACTTTTAAGAAGGTGCTGGTCCTCGGGGAACACGAATCCTTTTTAGGACTCTAAAGCTTCAGCACTTTAATTAAATGATGGCGAGTTAGCTTGTTAGTGCTGTGAGACGCGATGTTCTTCCTGGTGGCTCCACCCTGAAGAAATGCTAACGTGGTTCCAGGTTGGATCAAAAGCACGCAGCATGAGGGGGGGGGGGTTTAGTGGGTATGGGTGGTCTAATAAAAAAAAATCCACCAAGTCCCAAATTATTGCTGTCCCTGCGGTGTGCCTCAAAGCATTTCCCCTCCCCCCACAAAAAAAAATACTACTACTACTACCACTACAACTTATACTTCTAATACTAATTTGCTGAGGTGGACAAAGGTACCTGGTGCCTGGGATACCGGATCAAGTTAAAAAGTTTGCGCAGTTCTGACCCAACCCTGCCGATAGAACCCTATTTTAATAAGTGTACGGTCTCCTGCCTTATCTTAGAGCATCCAGATAAGAGGTGAAAAAACATCAGTACAGGCCGAGTGCCTCTTTTTACCTTTCATGAATTGAGGTTGGTGGCATCGGAGACATCAGGGCAACAGACCCTTTTCCCGGACAGGGTGCCATCTGAGGTCCTTAAGGTCATAGCCGTGAAGAAATTGATTGTCTTACTGAACATGTTTAATGCATGCCTGCGTGCTTAACTGTTCAGCGAGCATTGGAAGATTTAAAGGCTTGTTCTTTGGGACAAGCGCAAACATCTCCTGTCATCTCGTCGTCATTCCGACCCTTAGATCTGTTGAACGATTGGGGAAAAATGCTTGAGAGGCTCATAAGAACTCGCTCAAGAGGGAAAGTCAGTCTTTTGGAAAATCAGTATGAGTTTTGAAAGGGGCGTGTAACGGTTAAGGCTGTGGCTGGAGTTCTTGAGTCAGTTAAGGAGGCATGGAAACATTCTCATAAGACGAGAAGCGTCTGTGTTCTGGTGACGCTCGACCTCAAGAATGCCTTAAACTTAGCAAAATTGTCTGACATGATGAGGGCATTCAGACGCCAAAACGTACCGATCAACCTGAAAAGATCCTAGACAGTTATCTCTAAGATTGAGTACTCCGGTACGATACAATAGACGGACCAAGAAAGAGGCGGCTGACGTCGGGGGTTGCGCAGGGATCTGCCCTTGGACCTTACCTCTAGAACTTAGTCTATGATGAGCTTTTGTGCCTTCAAGTGTGTCTGGGGATCAAACTGATGGGCTTCGCTGATGACATAGCACTGCACCTCATAGCAAGATTCCGAGAGAAGGCCGAGCGCAAAATACGGTGGGCGGTCGCTATAGTGTCAGAGTGACTTCGGAATCATGGTTTCGAGATGGTGATGGAGGAGACGGAGATGTTCGTTCTGACCAGGCAGAGATGGTTCAGGGAGGACTTTCACCTGAACATTCCGGGTGAGGTAATCTACACGATTCTGGTAGCACGCTTCCTAGGAGTGTGGATCGATTCAAGGCTCACCTTCTGGGAGCACATCAGGAGGGCAGCCAACAAAGCTTCTAGCGTTCCTAGGGTGCGTTCACGGTTAATGCTAAGCGTTGGGGGCCCACAGAAAGCCAAAAAGCGGCTTTTTGCATTGGTCTTTAACTCTATCGAGAAGATTTATCCGGACTCGCCTTACTTTAGAGCAGCCATTTGGATTGCTGAGAATTGCGTGCGCCTATCGCACAGTATTTTCCGCTGCTGTTATGGTAATAGTATGAACGATTTCCGTTGTGTTGCTTGCATAAGAGTGGCGCAGAATGTTTCTGGGCTGCAGCGATGATAGTGATAGCGACAAGCTGGAAAAAACGTTGACGACTTGGCAACAGGAGTAAAGTCGGTCTGGCTTGGGAAGGTGGACGTATCTATTGATCTTGCACCTGTGCACATGGGTTAAGAGAGGATACGGAGAGGTCAACTACTATCTCACACAGTTTCTTTTTGGGCATGGACAGTTTAATGCTTATCTCCATCGCATGGCGGTGGTAGCATCATCCAGATGCACTTACTGCCCTGCAATGGATGATTCCGTCAAACATACGTTTATTGTGTGTGAGAGAGAGTACCATGAGTGCCAGCAGCTGATGGATGGGCTTGGCGTGGCACCCACTTCTGAAACCATCATTTCTGAGGTGCTACGCACCGAAGAGCGATGTAGAGCAGTGGATGGGTAAGTCTGGGTAATCACATCAGATATGGCTACCCGCCTTATCAATAAAAAAACAGGTGGTGGACTGACTAATCTAGGCTTACTACCACTTAGGAGGCTACATGGCGGCACATTTAGTGCACTGCATTTGTCCTCTCGTTTTTGCAGGTTGTCTGCGTCAGTTGTGGGACTGTATGCAGCTTTTCTTCCAGTGTGGAAGCTTGTACTACTGACAGAAAGAGTGTTTGGGTCCAGCAAAGAGTTTTCTCTGTCCAACGACGGACAAAAAGCACAAAGCTGGCAGTAGGAGCTGCTCTTTATTTAAAAGAGCGCTAGAAGAGGCCAAGAAAAAAGCCCAAACAGGACGCATATGATGCGAGAAGGCCCTGTGCTAGAAGGTAGGCTTATGTAGACCTACGATGCGCTGAGTACTTGTACCTATCAGCAAGGGAGAGCATCAAGCTTATAGTAGTGCTTACTAAGTAAGCAGCATACTATGGAGCGATAGACAGTGTGCTGGTCCTCGGGGAACCCGAGTCCTTTTCAGGACTTGAGAGGATTGGCACCTTTAGTTACTTGTGGTGAGCTTGCTCGATAACACTATGAGATACAATGGTATCACTGGTGGCTCCACCCTGTAGTAATGCTTACGCAGTTTTGGGGTGGAATTTATGCCACATGGCATGGGGGAGTTTTAGTGAATGCGGGTGGTCTAATTAAAAAAAATACACCAAGTCTTACACTACCACTGTTTTTGCAAGGTGCCTCAAAACATTTTTCTTCTCTCTTCAAAAAAATTAATCAATAAATGAATAAATAAAAATATCAAAAAAGACAAAAAAACTATTACTCTTACTTCTGCTACTACTAAAACAGTTGTTAATACCTTAATGCACTAAGCAATTGTTCGATCAAAATGTGAACGAAATATTTAGCAAGTTTCACTGCTCTTTTAACAACGAGTTTGATTGAATAATCGTAAAGAGCTTAGCATAAGTGAAATCAAATAATACTTTATTTTAACGCTAGTAGTAAGCTAGGATAAAAAAGTTATAACATTTTGATTTAAAGGAACAAAGAAAGGGGATGAGCAAGTCAATTACCTTTTCTCCTCTCGACGCATGAACTAAAGAGAGCTGGATGCTGAAAGTATCAGTTATAAGTGGCCAAGCTAGAGCTATTTTAGCCAGTTAGATTTTTGGCTATTATGTATTCTTTAAGATTTTTCTCCAGAAAGTTTTCCTGCGACATTTCCAAGCCAGCACCTGAGTGAGGTCCACTACTCCTCATTAAACTGGCCTAAAAAGCACAGTTTTAATACAATTGTCGTTTCTGAGATGCTCTTTTGAATGGATAAGCTTTGTTAAAAGAGCAGTGAAACTTGCTAAATATTTCGTTCACATTTTGATCGAACAATTGCTTAGTGCATTAAGGTATTAACAACTGTTTTAGTAGTAGCAGAAGTAAGAGTAATAGTTTTTTTGTCTTTTTTGATATTTTTATTTATTCATTTATTGATTAATTTTTTTGAAGAGAGAAGAAAAATGTTTTGAGGCACCTTGCAAAAACAGTGGTAGTGTAAGACTTGGTGTATTTTTTTTAATTAGACCACCCGCATTCACTAAAACTCCCCCATGCCATGTGGCATAAATTCCACCCCAAAACTGCGTAAGCATTACTACAGGGTGGAGCCACCAGTGATACCATTGTATCTCATAGTGTTATCGAGCAAGCTCACCACAAGTAACTAAAGGTGCCAATCCTCTCAAGTCCTGAAAAGGACTCGGGTTCCCCGAGGACCAGCACACTGTCTATCGCTCCATAGTATGCTGCTTACTTAGTAAGCACTACTATAAGCTTGATGCTCTCCCTTGCTGATAGGTACAAGTACTCAGCGCATCGTAGGTCTACATAAGCCTACCTTCTAGCACAGGGCCTTCTCGCATCATATGCGTCCTGTTTGGGCTTTTTTCTTGGCCTCTTCTAGCGCTCTTTTAAATAAAGAGCAGCTCCTACTGCCAGCTTTGTGCTTTTTGTCCGTCGTTGGACAGAGAAAACTCTTTGCTGGACCCAAACACTCTTTCTGTCAGTAGTACAAGCTTCCACACTGGAAGAAAAGCTGCATACAGTCCCACAACTGACGCAGACAACCTGCAAAAACGAGAGGACAAATGCAGTGCACTAAATGTGCCGCCATGTAGCCTCCTAAGTGGTAGTAAGCCTAGATTAGTCAGTCCACCACCTGTTTTTTTATTGATAAGGCGGGTAGCCATATCTGATGTGATTACCCAGACTTACCCATCCACTGCTCTACATCGCTCTTCGGTGCGTAGCACCTCAGAAATGATGGTTTCAGAAGTGGGTGCCACGCCAAGCCCATCCATCAGCTGCTGGCACTCATGGTACTCTCTCTCACACACAATAAACGTATGTTTGACGGAATCATCCATTGCAGGGCAGTAAGTGCATCTGGATGATGCTACCACCGCCATGCGATGGAGATAAGCATTAAACTGTCCATGCCCAAAAAGAAACTGTGTGAGATAGTAGTTGACCTCTCCGTATCCTCTCTTAACCCATGTGCACAGGTGCAAGATCAATAGATACGTCCACCTTCCCAAGCCAGACCGACTTTACTCCTGTTGCCAAGTCGTCAACGTTTTTTCCAGCTTGTCGCTATCACTATCATCGCTGCAGCCCAGAAACATTCTGCGCCACTCTTATGCAAGCAACACAACGGAAATCGTTCATACTATTACCATAACAGCAGCGGAAAATACTGTGCGATAGGCGCACGCAATTCTCAGCAATCCAAATGGCTGCTCTAAAGTAAGGCGAGTCCGGATAAATCTTCTCGATAGAGTTAAAGACCAATGCAAAAAGCCGCTTTTTGGCTTTCTGTGGGCCCCCAACGCTTAGCATTAACCGTGAACGCACCCTAGGAACGCTAGAAGCTTTGTTGGCTGCCCTCCTGATGTGCTCCCAGAAGGTGAGCCTTGAATCGATCCACACTCCTAGGAAGCGTGCTACCAGAATCGTGTAGATTACCTCACCCGGAATGTTCAGGTGAAAGTCCTCCCTGAACCATCTCTGCCTGGTCAGAACGAACATCTCCGTCTCCTCCATCACCATCTCGAAACCATGATTCCGAAGTCACTCTGACACTATAGCGACCGCCCACCGTATTTTGCGCTCGGCCTTCTCTCGGAATCTTGCTATGAGGTGCAGTGCTATGTCATCAGCGAAGCCCATCAGTTTGATCCCCAGACACACTTGAAGGCACAAAAGCTCATCATAGACTAAGTTCTAGAGGTAAGGTCCAAGGGCAGATCCCTGCGCAACCCCCGACGTCAGCCGCCTCTTTCTTGGTCCGTCTATTGTATCGTACCGGAGTACTCAATCTTAGAGATAACTGTCTAGGATCTTTTCAGGTTGATCGGTACGTTTTGGCGTCTGAATGCCCTCATCATGTCAGACAATTTTGCTAAGTTTAAGGCATTCTTGAGGTCGAGCGTCACCAGAACACAGACGCTTCTCGTCTTATGAGAATGTTTCCATGCCTCCTTAACTGACTCAAGAACTCCAGCCACAGCCTTAACCGTTACACGCCCCTTTCAAAACTCATACTGATTTTCCAAAAGACTGACTTTCCCTCTTGAGCGAGTTCTTATGAGCCTCTCAAGCATTTTTCCCCAATCGTTCAACAGATCTAAGGGTCGGAATGACGACGAGATGACAGGAGATGTTTGCGCTTGTCCCAAAGAACAAGCCTTTAAATCTTCCAATGCTCGCTGAACAGTTAAGCACGCAGGCATGCATTAAACATGTTCAGTAAGACAATCAATTTCTTCACGGCTATGACCTTAAGGACCTCAGATGGCACCCTGTCCGGGAAAAGGGTCTGTTGCCCTGATGTCTCCGATGCCACCAACCTCAATTCATGAAAGGTAAAAAGAGGCACTCGGCCTGTACTGATGTTTTTTCACCTCTTATCTGGATGCTCTAAGATAAGGCAGGAGACCGTACACTTATTAAAATAGGGTTCTATCGGCAGGGTTGGGTCAGAACTGCGCAAACTTTTTAACTTGATCCGGTATCCCAGGCACCAGGTACCTTTGTCCACCTCAGCAAATTAGTATTAGAAGTATAAGTTGTAGTGGTAGTAGTAGTAGTATTTTTTTTTGTGGGGGGAGGGGAAATGCTTTGAGGCACACCGCAGGGACAGCAATAATTTGGGACTTGGTGGATTTTTTTTTATTAGACCACCCATACCCACTAAACCCCCCCCCCCACATATNACTACTACTACTACTACTACTACTACTACTACTACTACTACTACTACTACTACTACTACTACTACTACTACTACTACTACTACTACTACTACTACTACTACTACTACTACTACTACTACTACTCCACCTCGAAGCCTAATAGTAGTAATAGTAGTTTTTTTTGTCGTGGAGGGAGAGGAAATGCCTTGATGCACACGACAGTGAAGCACTTAGTGGATTTTTTTTTTAGATCACGAACACCCACTCTTGCCACCTGGCTTTAGTTCCACCCTGGGACTGTGTTAATATTACTTTAGGGTCACGCCACCGTACAAACTGCACCGTATCATGTAATTACTTACGTAGGTAAATTGTCAGAAAAGATTAAACAACAATTGAAGAAGTACAATATAAACATAGCTTTTAAATCAAACAAAACTTTACAAACTATAATCAAAAATAATAAAGATCAGACGGAAAAAGAAAACAAATCAGGTATTTACGAACTTAGTGGTGGTTCTTGTGATAAGAAATATAGAGGACAGACAGGTAGAGCTTTTAAGTTCAGACTCAAGGAACACGAAAATGCCTACGAAAAACAACTAGATACTTCTAGTTATGCCAATCACATTCTTAAATGTAATCATATTTAGAATAACAATTTTAAGATTTTACACTCATGTAACAAAGGATTAAAATTAGATGCATTAGAAGCACTAGAAATTAATAAATTAAAAATTCAAATATCTTATTGAATGACATGTTAAATTTGAATAATTCGCCTCTACTTAATTTAGCTTTGAAATTACTAGTATTATTGACTATACACGAACTGTATGCATTTATGTGTGTACGTATGAATGTGTAAATGTATGTATGTGTATAGCCCCTGTTATCTGATTGTCGACCACGGCGCAATGTGTATGTTCTTCAGAGAGCGCTGTATATTATTAAGTCTTGATGTACATCTGTCTGACGAAGGTACTGTGATACCGAAACAGCTGTAACACGTTTTTAACGAATAAAGTGAAGATCGACAGTACATAATAAGTCTACTTTTTCATTTAATCTAAAAAATATAGATTGGAGTGACATTCAGAGACTGCCGAATATCAATCGAAAAGCTGATTATTTAACTGCGCTTCTTACACAGCTGTACGATGTTCATGCCCCTTATCAAATATACACCCCTCGGAGGAGGCGTTCACCTTAAGTTGCTCAGGATCTGCGCGAACTGATTAGGGCACGAAACAGGGCATGGACTGCGTACAGAAGGTATAAAAGGGAATCTGATTATGCAGCACACAAGCGGCTAAGAAATCATATTTGCCGAGCGTCGTATCAGGCCATCACAACTTATTATAAGGATAAATTTGTTAATTTGAAAAATTCGACCGAAATGTGAAAATACGTAAATGAGACGGGTGCCTTTTCAGGGTGCAGAGAGAGAATTACGCTCCTTTCTGGCGGTGACGAGATTAATGAATATTTTATTGATTCTTGTCACCCTGTGCCTCCTGATAGTCAGCAGTCATGTGCGCCGATTTCTCTTGATGATTGCTTCTATTTCTCCTACGTGACGCCAGAGAGCTTAATGAAGGCAATTGCCGTGGCTAAATCTAGTGCAGTTGGCCCAGATGGTGTACTTGTAAGGAGCCTCGGGAGCTGTCTTCCGTCAATCCTCCCGGATTTGTCGCATATGTTTGACTGCTCACTGCAGTCGAAAGTGTTTCCTGATGAGTGAAAAATGTCTTATGTGCGCCCAATTCCTAAGCACCGACAACCAACTGACCTTAGCCATCTTCGACCTATTGCTATTTTGTTGGCCACTTTTAAGATTCTGGAAACAGTCGCTGCCGAGCAGATCACGGCATACATTCAGCGCCGTGACCTTAGTCGATGACATAAGGGAAGCCGCAGACAGTCAGCTAATTACGCTGCGTGTTGCTGTCAATTTTTCAAGCATTCGATTGTGTTGATACCAACCTACTTTTGAGGAAGCTTCAAAAACTTGGGTTCTCTGACTTGGCGTGCACATGGATTGTTTGTACCTATCTGGTCAACAGCAGGTAGTGTTAGATGATGAAGGCAGAAGATCCGCTCCACAGTATCGGAGGGCGGGAGTCCCTCAGAGGAATGTGCTGGGCCCCCTTCTATTCTCACTGTATATTAACGATGCGTCTTCTGTGCTAAGGCACTGCAAGCATCATATCTATGTGGATGATCTCACACTTTACACACAGGGACGTTATAGTGATGTGCCTCGTTTAGTTGGTGATATGAATGAGATCCTTGATGGGCTTGGTCTGTGGGGCTTTAACAGTGCCCTGGAAATTCATTCGAGGAAGGCGCAGCTCACATGGTATGGCTCCAGTGGCTTTGTCAGCCGCACTTACGTCTCTGATCTACTAAAAGTTCGAGTAGGTGGTAATTTTATCAAGTACAGTAACGTAGTTAAGATTCTGGGAGTTATCCTATATGGACCTCTGACTATGGCGCAGTAGATCACTAAAACTAGACGGAAGTGCTATGCTGCTCTTTCTCGACTGCGCAAGTGTGATGACTCTCTTGTACCTGAAATGCGTTTGCTTCTTGTAAAGTCGATTATTCTTCAGTACTCCGATTATGCTGCGTGCCTGTTTCTTGGTTTGTCGTCAGAGCTGTTGGGAAAAAACACAACGCTTCATGAATGCGGCTGTTCGATTTGTTAAGGGGTTCAAGAAATATGAACACATCACTCCTGCGTATATTTGCCTCAATCCCATGCCCTACAGTGTTCGTCGGGACTATACGTGTATCGGCTTGCTTTGTAGTATCTTAAAATCTGGTGAGCCAAGGTATATTTAGGAGAGAATAGTTTTCCACCCATCTGATGCTCAGGGCTCTAAGAGAGCAAATGCCTTGGACTTGGTTACTCCGTGGACGAGGACTGAGTTCTACAATGACTCGTTTCGTGTTCATGCTGCTCGACTCTGGAACCGTTTGCCTATTGACATTCATGTGCAGTTTGATCGCCCCTGTTTCAAGATAAAACTAGCTGAATTTATGCGGTATGAACCACTTTAATCGTCTTGAGTGAGTTTGTCTGTGCATTTTGTGTGTGTTATGATTGTGTACATAAGTATCGTGCTCGAAGACTTGTGTGCCTATTTTACTTTACTTTATTTTATTTATTTATTTGTTTTTAAAT
>NW_019381519.1:324842-352215 GCF_000648655.2 Copidosoma floridanum
TTTTTTTTTTTAGTATAATAATTTATTTTATTGTCGTTGTTTTCATACTTCTTTTATAAACTGTTTCCTGATATTGAGTGCCTATGATACCAGCAAGAATTGGTAATTAATCTTACAATTATACTAATGATTACATGTAATGAGCCGAGCTATCAAGAGCGCTCTACTCTTCGCACCTTAGTAGTAAATTCAGTTCAATTTAATTGAATCTTTTCGAGTCCCAAAAAGGACTCGAGATCCTTGAGGACCAACACCCGTTTGTAAGAGCTTTTTCGTAGGCTGAATTCTTTGCAAGCGCTATTTAATGTTTGAGGCTTTCCCTTGCTGATGAGTAAGTGTACTTGGTACAACTTGGATCTGCATTAGATTTTATCTATTCTTTACAACCTTATTTCCTCAGAAGACCTATTTAGCGACCCCCACAACATGCGCGGTGGTTTACACCTCTACTTTTTCCCAAAAAACGACCGACTTGATGTAGCCATCTATATCCCTCCAGCCCTCTTCGGTTTGAAGCATCTCAGAGATGATGTTTTCGAAAGCAAGTCTGCGCCAAGCCTGTCTACGAACTGCTTGTGCTCACGGTGCCATCTCTCGCACACAAAAAACGTGTCTGACAGTATTATCCAAATATATGGGATATGCTGTCACTACCATCCGATAGAGATAGACATTAAACTTGCCATGCCCGGATAGGAGCTGGGTAAGGTAATAATTAATTTTTCCGTAATATCTATCCACCTATGGTTGCAGATCTAGTATTAGCCGTTGCGTCTACCTATTCATACCAGCCTAATCTAGTTCTGGTTCCACGTCGTCATCATTTCTTCTTATCTGTCACTGTCACTTCTGTCACCGAAGCACAAGAATTTCTTCCACCGCTCCAGTGCAAACAATACGACAGAAATCGTTCTTGCTATCACAATAACGGTGGAGGAGACCGTGCGGTAGGTGATGAGAACGATTATCTTTGTTTTTTGGATCATCAGTTCAAAACCATGATCCCAAAGCCACTCCGACAATACCGCGAGTGCCCACTGGACTTTGCGCTCAGCCTCCTCCTGAGATCTCGCCGTGAAATGCAATGCTACGTCATCAGCAAAGCCCGTCAGCTTGACCCCTGAGGACAATTCAAGTCACAGGAGTTCATTTTAGACCATGCTTCAGAAATTGGGGCCAAGGGCAAAGCCCTAAGCCACGTCAGACGCCTTTCTCTTGGTCTGTCTTTCGTGTCGTACCGGAGTACACAATCTTTGAGATAGCTATCCAGTATCTTTTTAAGATATACCGGTACATTCTGTTGAAGCCTACATTATGTCCAGCCATTTGACCAAGTTAAAATTATTTTTTACATTTAGAAAATCACTAGGACGCATACGCTTCTCGTCTTATGGAAGGGTTTTCATGCCTCCCTAACCTACTCCAGAACATTAGTCGCAGCCATAATCGTCGAACACCCCCTTCTAAGCTCGTACTGGTTGTCAAAGAGGCTGACCCCTCCTTTTAATAGGATTTTTATCAGCTTCTTGAGCTTTTTTCAGGATTGTCTAACACGCGTAAGAGTCTGAATGACGAAGGGACAAAGGGGTTGGTTCGCTCTTGGTAAAATGGACGAGCCTATGGATCTTCCAACGCTCACTGAACAGTCCAACGTGCAAGGACACTTTAAATATGTCTAGCAAAACGTGTGGTTTCCCCACGGCCTTGATTTTGAGGACTTCGAACAATACCCCATCTGGACCAAGGGCCTTGCCACGCGGCGTCTCCGAAACCATTGACCTCAGTTGATCGAGGGTAAAGAGAGGCATTTGGCCTACACTTATACCCTTCCGATTCCTTTCAAAATGGTTCGAAAAGAGGCAAGGTATCATCATCTCTAAGAAGAAAGACTCCATCAACGCCACCAGGTCCGAGTCGCGCAGTCTTTCGAGCACGACCCGGTAGCCCAGGTTCCACGTGTCTATCCACCTCAGCGATGATATCATGCCAGTATCAGACAATTGGTCATTCACAAATAGATGTTGACTGTTTTTCCACAACAGAAACGTTTTAATAAGGTAATAAATTGCGGGGGTTTTTCTTTATGTGGGGTAAGGTATACGGTGAAACCGGGAGCACAATGTATATAGAAAAAGAAACACAAAACGATTATAATTCAATTTCAAAGTATATTCAAATCTTTTGTCTGATAAGTTAGTTACAAGATTTCGTTTTGACGCAATGACTAATTTCTCGATATAATAAAAAAAGAAAATAAGAAAACACAATGTAGTCGTCACACACTATTCAACCTCACTTAATCGTGGATTTAAAATAAACTAAATAATTTGCTTTTTGCGTTCGCACAACTCCCTATTTCCTATCTTAAAATCATACAACATTTTAAATAAAATTGTTTTGTAGAGCATTAGCGCTACTTCACCTGTAACAACGAAATAACATTTAAGTTACGAGAAAACGCCTTTTTTATACGAGTCTTACACGATATTTATAATTGACGTGGCTCTAGTTTACTAATAAAGCATAATTTTAATTAGTTCAACAACATACTTTAAACTTTAGTTTTTATTTTGGTTTAATCACCATTGAACGCAAAATAATAATTGTAAATAACAAAAATTTGGATTTGCATGGACGATCTCTCTCGTGAGCAAGTTTTATGCACTGATCGATAATAATTAAATATCGAACTGAAATCCCTTACACTCTACACTCTATTGGACTCAACAATATCTCAGATATAATATTCAAAAAAAATAAAGAGTTACAATTGTGGGCTCATCGCAGAATCAATGGGATATATCGGCTAGACGACACGGTAGTACGATATATAAAAACAACAAACGAAAGGAACCTCAAAAAGAAAGAGATAGGCTAGTCAGTCAGCAAAGAAAGATAAGTACGCCTACAAAGCCACCGCAAGGGATTTATCACTTCTGCGACGAGGAATTATTGCAATGATAATTCACGAACTCTTTTCAATTGCCGATTAGATAGCCCCTTTTACTTACGCACACCGGGAAGAGAAAACAAGCAGAGGCGAGAGGCTTAGGACAAAGAAGACGGTGTTCCCAGAGAGGACCTAGAGAAGAGAGCTAACGGTTCGAGAAATCGATGCCTGTATTCGGGTATTGTCGCGCTTCCTCGCCCCAGGTCGTGGCCCTACGCGTCTTGTCCCTGCAAAATATTGGTAAATACTAGTCCAAATGGTCTCAACATTCTAACAAGACCACTTTTATTCTTTACACGTGATCTTCTTCTGACGCATTTATTATTTGAAGCTTACAGTAATAATACTGCAGCAGTACTCTTATTGTAAAAATATATTTCTTCTTATAATCGATGAAACACTTGAAGTACGAGAGTAAAAAGGTAGTGTAAAATAATTTTTATAATTTTTTTATTTTATATTCTTATAAATCAACTTTATATCAAGGATAGCTTATCTATTAAGCCTCATTCTTTTTTAATATACTTTTTTTAAAGCTGTAGCATTTTTCACAGAACAATAGGCTAATTTAAAAGTATAATTTGTACATGTCACATGAATTGTGTTAAATTATTTTAGTGACAAACATTCATTAAGGTTGTGAGAGAACCTAAGAGGAAGAAAATAGCCCTTTTCTTTTAATAGCCTTATTTCTTTTTTCATTTTCAAAATAGCCTTTTTTCATTTATCATATTTTATTGATTATACATTGGATTTTATGAATCTTATGCCTATTGCGGAGCACATGACTAAGCCATTTTGTTTTTTCAAGTCTTTTAACATAAATTACGTCATCCTCTTTAACAATAGACTAAAAAGTGACGATCGAATCTTTATAGGGCACTTTTCCAGAGTTTTAAAGGAGACCATGGGAGTTACGTTTCAACTAACGATTTTCACGTTCATTTTCAGGACTTAGCTCACCCCAGGGTTGGGAGAGGGGGGGGGGGCTTAAAAATGTATTAATAGTGTAGAATCTTCTTCCTCAAAAGTTAAAACTGCAACCTCTTTAAGAATAAATTCGTTTAATATAGTTTTAAAGCATTGAATATCAATTACATATTAAGCCATGTTCAAGCTAGTACAACTAACAGTCAACTAACATTAATAGTTACATACAACCTTTTTGTATACACTATACATGTATTATAGTTTTCTTTATTGCACCATAACAAGGTACAGCTTTTGGACGACTGTTGAATGGTAAAAAAAAAAATTCAAAATTTGATAATAGTGGGATAGTACTAGAAAGCATTAAAAACTATCAGCAATCTGTGAAATTGTCATCACACTTTAAGCAAAAGTTATAAAATATTAAGTATCTCATAATAACTTGTTTAGAAACATTTTTTTTTTAATTGGAAATTCAAGGATATGACCATGCTACTAAATCAAGCCATGATGATGATGATAAAAGCCATCATGCTGTGGTGTTCAAAGAACTTGATAGTGTGTTTCAAAATTTTATAAGAACTGTCATTATTGATAATAGCAAGCATTTTAATGTGGAAAAAATGGCTGAACTCTGCGGAAAAGGAGTTTACTTTAAAAGTCCCAGAAATTCTCAATCAGCAGTATACTTTCAAAATTAACGCATTTTTAGCAGCAGAATTTGACTTAGTAAAAAATGATACAGAGACTATTAAAGTTAAGTACTCTAACACTCAATCGAAATGTATTTTTCATACAACTAATTTGCATGGATGGTTCAAAAATGATGCTTAAAAACCCATTACTACCGATATTGATAAATTCCAAGAACAAGATTCCAGATGGACTCTGCGCTCTATTTTAAATTCAGTAGTAAATAAATAAATGTCAGGCTATGAATGGATGTTTTTACATAGAAATGCTAGTTCTATTAAAAAAAAAATCTTGCGTTAATATAAAAAATTAGGATCACCAATACTTCAAATGGACCATTTTGACGGCACCATTACATCCTGCAAGTAAAAATGCAAATCGAGTCTTGAATTTTAAAAAATATGAAAATTATTATGATTTACTGAGACAATATTTCCAGTGCAACCTAAGCAAATACCGAAGTTGGAAAAACAAAATGGTATTTCGGTTAATGTATATTTTTCAGGAAAGAGAAGAAATATTTTTAAAACTTTTCCTCTTCATTTGACAGCTGAAAAAAGCTTAAACATGTCAATTTGTTAGTTACAGAAAGTCAGTACATAAAAATAGATGATAAGTGATAATGACGAATACCATTGTCATTATGTGTAGGTTAAAGATTTGTCTCGACTTATAAAAAGCTCTCTAACTTAATATCAACATTAAATACACATTTGCAATCGTTGTCTGCATTACTTCAAAATTAATGAAAAACTTGTAATATACACAGTGGAATGCGTTAAAGTCAATAAATGTTAAGTTAGCTTACAAAATGTGGCAATGATATTTTAAAATTTGAAAAATAAAAGAATCAAAATCAAGTGCCATTAATAGTACATGCAGACTTTGAGTGTTTATTAAAGTCTTTACACAATGGTAAGCGAACAACATAACTCCATGAAGCATTAAGTGTTGGATACTACGTACAGTGCAGTTTTAACGGTACTAAATTATAATACATTTTCTGTAGAAAAAAAAATGAAAGTTGTAAAAATCAATCTTCCTGGTTTGTTAAGGAAATGCAAGATCTCGCTGTAAATTTACAAAATTTGTTACCAATCCAGTGCCACTGAGATTATTAACTGAATAAGAGGACTTTGATTTTGTCAACGCTGACAAATGCCATAGAAGTATATTAAAAATGATGAAAAAATTCACCATCATTGCTATTTTACTGAAAAGTAAATACTTTTGATTACACTTTTTTAATGAATATTATTTTCTCCTCCAACTTATTTATTATTTTTTTAATTTTTTTTTTATTTTTGAAGCGAAGCTTTTATGGGACGATTGGGGTCTCGGCTTGGCGAGTGACTTTCTAAAAACTGACATTATTTTGCGACATGATCAAATGGTCTCTCTTCCCTACCTCCAGCAGCTGTGAATTGTACCTATGCATATACAAACAGTGCTACTGCTGCTGGCTGGCGTGCAACTAGCCAAGCTGGCCTCTATACTATAAATGTGATACACTTACATTCACAATCCAGCCGGTGCGTACATACATGTATACATATGCATGCAGCACCAGTGCTGCTACTGCAGCTATTGCTAATTCTTACTGGTGACAAGTCTATACCTACACGGAGAAAAACCCGTAGCGGAAATACTGAAATAAATATCTTGATACGTCATCAAACGCATGCATACAGACAATCACATGTATATGTATTTGTATTACCTGTTTAATAGTATATGTCACCAAACAGTGTCTGCTCGACCGGGCAGGAGCGGACAGAGATCGGCTCAGCTACACTACTATACATACACAGAGCGGTTGCTCCTCACTGTACATAAGGTAATAGTATTATATATATAATACATAATTTGTTGTGTTTGTAAAAATATTTATAAATTGAAATGAAACATTAATAAAAAAAAAATTAAACCAGAATGATACATCACATAAAAAAAAAAAATAAAAAAAATTTGCCGACAAATGGAGTTGATCCTCAGATGTCAAAACAATGCGAGTAATGGCATAAACCTTATCCATCTAAGCTATCGCAACTTTGGTCGAGATGAATCTTCAAGTCGCATATGTTCATTAATAACCTCTGGAGCTTGTCCTACAGTTTATAACAACTATGAAAAGGAAAAAAAATAAATTAGTGGTTGTAGCTGAACTGCCATCCTTAAAAAAAAAGCTGAATATTATTTTAAAATTACACTGGATTTTGGAATAAGTATCAACAGAAAAAATAAAAACGAACTGTTTTGAAATTAAAGTCTGTGCAAATAATTATAAGCATTTAGTTCCACAATTTAACGGAATGAGATTGATAGGTAACATTGAAGTAAGAGCGAGAGAGCAAGAGTCAGTTAAATATATATAGCATATACTCGGTTACAGTTAAAAGAGAAAAACTCGTATTGTCGCTTGTTTTAGCTGTTCGCTCAGCTACATAGCCATAGTCTACATTTTCCGCTCCTTTCCTCGTAGGCACCCACTCGGTATTACGTTTTCCACGTGTTTCCAAAATATGCGCCTATATGCTCATTTCCATGCGAATCCACTCCTCTTTTCGTAGGTGCACGCTGTTCGATACGGGTCTCGCACGCTCGAAAAATGTGCTCCCGGTTTGACGGCTGGCCGCGATGGGTCGCCCCGATCAGTACTAAAAAGTCGTCTCGCATCGTAGCATTGGCGTTAGCAATCTCTTTACTCGTCTCTGTATTTGACTTGTCTAAAACGCTTGTATTCTTTGTTCATTATTATAACATTATTTTTAAGTTAAAAAATGATTGCAAGCTTCTCTATACTGATACAGTAGTTTAATATATAAAATTAAAAACCAGGAAATTTATGAAATTATGAAAAGTGACAATCTGGAGTTTGATACATTTAACCATCCTGAGATAATAAGTATAAAATACCGCTAAAAAATAAAAAAATCTGGGGACTCATAAAGGATGAGTGCAATGGTAATATTATTATGAAATTGGTCGGTCTTAGAAGTAAAATGTACGGCATTTTTAATCAAGGAATAATAAAAAAAAGCCAAACGTATCAAGACCAGTGTTGTTAAAGCCACCATTAATTTTATTGATTTAATTGATTGTCTACGAGATCAAAACATAAATATAAATTGAGTACAAATTAATAATGGACCTTGTCTGCAACAAGACTTATACTGAAAACAAAAAAAAAATACCTCTTAGCTCTCATGATGATAAGCGATGCATTTTCTCCAATGTCACTGACACACTGCCCTGGGGGCATCATAAAGTAAATTAAAAAGAGCGAGATGGAGTGGCAGAAGAAGATAAAGCTAAGGAGAATGGAGATAATGTAACAAGTCCAAGAAATAAGAGTCATACTGATATATAACTGAGGGACCATAAAATCATAAATAGAGAGTTGAGATTTATAACAAATGGAGATGAAGAAAAAAAATAATGAGAAAAACAGACGGGAAACAGCTTGTTTAGAATAGAGGATTCGAGAAGGGATCAACTTGGTGACATTACGAAAATGAAAAGAGATACATTTACATCAGAAGCAACTGCAAAATAAGCGTATACATAATCAAATGCAAAACAATGAGCGAAATATGATAACTTTAAATAAATGACGAAATCAATAAAGAACTTAACAGACAAGGACAAAAGCGTAACGACAAGGGGCAAAAAGTAACTTTTTAAAAAGAAACGAGTGGAAGGGAGATTACTGTAGTAGTGCTATCTCATGTAGTAGTAGAAACTTCATATAAGACACCGCACCACAACTACAGGCCAGTTTGATCAGAGTTGCTAGACAGCGACATCAAGTCATCAGCCGTTTAGTATTTGCAGCAAGGGGTATCGACCAACAACAACCTCACAAGAGAACAAGTGTGGAGACGGACTGTTTTGAAGAACTTTAACTGAGAAAAAGGGAAAAATACAACTTTGAGGTAAATAAAAATTTGTTTTCGTTCTACCTATATTTTTTTAATCTATTTTTTTATTAAAACTAACAAAAATTTTGTGTTTCTTTGTTACAGATCTCCAATCTGGCAGCTTTCAATAAAGTCACTTCTGGAGGCTTCCTCTAATGCAAAAAAATTACCAAGATGATAGCAAACCGCAGTTATATGGTTACAAAATTAAAGAAAGTTCACACTAAATACGTAATGACGGCAGTTGTGGAACTCAATGACGCGTTTCAAATATTTTTACCTTGTGCAGTGTCCAAGAATATTGTTCATAATGAAGTGCTACATAATTATTTATTAGATTTCATACAGAAAATAGAGCTCTTCATAACTTATAACGGTTGTCATATTTAATTTTCAAGTGTATAAGTTAAATAGTTTTTGTGGAAATAAACAAAAAAACAAACAATTGTTATATTGATTTCATAAAAATTTTTTTTAATAAAACAACTTTTTAACAGTTCAAATACTTTTATTTCCTATTTTTTTCCATGCATTTACTACATACCAACTATAAATTATAGTTTTTTATCACAATTGATTTTTTGAAATCCAACTATTGTGGGCACGTCAAAATCCAACAATTAAATAAAAATCTATTTTTTTCGTCAGCGTAGAATTATCTTAACAAGATAAGTATTAGAATACTTAGTTTTCTGCAGTTCTTGCTCGTAAAAGCCACCAGAGATTGGCTGCTACTAATAATCCTCCAAACCATAAGTGAATTACTTTGTTGGTGCAACTCGGGTTACAGTAAAAATTTCTGTCGATCAGTTGGGCGTATAACCTTTTTTAATGACTTGTGTAGTATGACTTTTTAAAGTTCCATACGTATACAGATTTTACAGGCGATGCCTAGTAAAAATATGACAAATTTTTTTTTTTTTTTTTAATTATACAAGGACATACTTCTTGAATAATTTTAAAATTAATTTTTTTTTTCGTTTCCATACTTTAAAACACTATAAACAAATAAATGTTTATCAAAACCTATAATTTTAAATAAAATGTACGTTAAACATATACCCTCATCAACTTTATGAATATCTTGGATCTCACATTTCTTGGATGTATTTCTACAATGCTGGAAATTATAATAATACCAGATTTGTACGTAACATTATTAATATCAATATGATCAAAGCAGCAGTTATTTTGAAAAAGAGGGGGAAAAGTATTGATTTTATAAATTTTCTTAACACTACTACATTTAACGTATGTATCTCGGTATGACATAAACGTAAAAAAAATTAATGTTGAATACAGTGCAGGTTACGGAGAGCTGCCAGCTGCCACAGTGCTAAGTGCGTTCACTAGAATTCTCAGTGATCGAAATTCATGAATTTGAGTACATGAATGAACATATAACACTCACACTTAGCGCCAAGTGCGTTTACTAAGATTCTCAGTAAACGGAATTCGTTCACCCGAAAGATCAAGTGACGGCATGCCACCTACATGTAAACGATAATTCTATATTCTAAGCATTAAGTGTAAAAGTTTCTCCGTGCATGTGTAAATTTTCATGCATGGGTGTAGATAAGTGGTCAAAGGGGGCTTCTCACGTGTACAATACAGGCGATCTCAAAACAAATCTTCAAATAAAATCTGATGCAAGAAGATTGATGAATCTCGAGAAAGAAAGAGCTTTGAAGGACGATACAAAATGTTGTATAAGCTACGACTTGCAAAAAATCTTAACCATACCAAAATCAGAAATTTTAATCATGTATTACATACATCCATCGGTAAGATATTTTAATTCTCATTTAAATAGTAGTTTTTGTCACAAATGGTCCGCGGAACTGTTAAGGCTGCCTTGGTTGAATTCATATGAGTGCCGAACGCTACTATTTTTACTGAGGGCGAAATTATTTTTTTTTGTTAAGATATGCACTATTTTTGTTGTACGTAAGATGATTTAATTTTGTTGTAGTCGAGATTTGTCTCCTGATTCCTGACCAGTGGCTGCCACCCCTGGATACATAACAACTTATTTTGCAAGATATTTTTAATTTTTTTTTTATTTACACTAGTTTAAAAACTTTTATTTGACTACTATCAGGAAATCACAAACAGAATCTACAGTGGCTATTATATATGTAACAATAAATATCAACGTGAGAGATACCAACTCAAATAAACAATATAATTCATGCAATTTATAAACTTTTTTTAAAATGATATTAGTACGCACGAGTGTACACTATTTAGTGTAAGAAAAGAAAAAAATGTTGTGTTAGTTAACAACTATTACATTATCATAAGGTACATATATACATGTATTATATCATTATGTTTTTTTCTACACAACTTGTTTATATTCACAAATAATAACCGCACAAGCATTCAGATTTCTATACAGATACGATAGTTGCTTATGAATTATATGTTTCATGGCCACAACAAATTGAAAATAAAAAAAGAAACAACATTCTTGGACATTTTTAAGATCCTAAAAAATGAAGAAAATAATTCCAAGTAAGCCAAATCATGAATTAAATTTTATGATAATTGAAATATTTCAAAACACAGTATTCCAAATTACTAAAAAAGTAAAACATTTTTCAAATAACAGAATTATTCGAAATTGATGAAATCATAGTAAAACAAATAAATCAATACCATCGAAATATGTCAATCATGTTTGGTATTTGGAAATGAAATGAAAACGTGTTGGTCAATAAAATCAGCCAAGAAAACCACGCAATCCGAAAAATGGTATACATATTTAAGATTTGTTCGATTCAAGAGCTCCAAGCGCTTCGAGTGACACTCAAGAGTTCTCAATTCGAAATACAAACCGCTGTAAAGTAATGAATAAAAAGTTTTTTATTACCATGGGTGCAAAGTTTTTGCACCATCTGGGCGTACTTTGGACCCTCGAACAACTTTTTCCGCCTGCAGGCGGAAAAGTACTGTCTCAGCATAAGGGCGCAAAGTGCGCTCATGGGCCCTCGGGAGTAATTTTTTCTTATTCCATCTTTAGCAAAAACATATAAAAACACGGCCCTTTGGCTTAATTTTTTTACTTAGTATTCATGGTAGGAAATCTATTACTTGTATCTTTGTTAGAAGTGCGTCAAAGCCTGTCAGCCCGTGAGACGCACTTAAGGCCTTCCTAATGACTTTCTACTCACAAGGAACATTAGTGGTTTTTTTTTAAACGGTGAGGTAGTTCCTTGGCCTAAGGGTGGCTGCAAAGCAATGCCTGAGATCGTCAGGACCTCTCTGGGAAATGTACATGGGTAGCGAATACTTTTTTCCTGCTAAGGGTGTCTCACCACCTAAAAAATACCCGACGAAGAAAACGATAGTTTTCGTACTTGGTGGTGCATGTCACCAGGGCAAGCACCAGGCCAAACTGACTCCTTACGCTTGCTCTAGTTGGATGCGCACCAGCTGCGAATTCTATTTTTACCCAAGGCACACCCAATCCTCGAAAACGCCCAAGCTAGGAAATAGTGCATTGCGTATCTATGATACAACGTAAAACTATCGCACCCCAAGGGCGCAGTTACTATATTTTGGTACCCAAATGGCGTGTATTATTTGTTTACGACAGGCATTTTTGAGCGGCTGATGTGCCCTCAATGAGGACAATAGCGTTCGCCACTTATGCGCATCCAACCTGGGCAGTCCTAACAGTCTCAGAGAACACCCTAGATGTAAATGTATATGCATATTTCTTTTGCGTATTTATTTATTTTGGAAAATATTTCGCAGTTTCGTTTGAAATTCAAAATTTTTTGCAAATAAAATCTGAAGTTCCAATCATAAATTATACCACTAGAAAATTTTAGTACGCATTTTTAATACCTACATTTTAATGTAGCAAGATAAGTATATTGATCGAGTTTTGAATTACGCCAAATCTTATCATTTACTCAATTAAAATGAGCAAATCCACTGAGCATACTAATTCGTAATAGAAAATAATACTGTTTTTACTCTTTATAAGATCTACTGTTAAAGATCAAAACAATGTAATCAACCGTCAAAAGCTGTGTTAAAAGACTATCGATAAATTTTTTAATATTTTACACTATTTAAAATAATTTGTAATATACTTATAATCAATTTTATAATTAGTAAATCAGTTTACTAATCGTATTGAGGTATCCAACTTAAAGTTCTTTTCATGTACTTCAAAGATAAAGAAACTTATATTTTGACCTTAGATTATTTAAACATATCAGTTGATATCACACGTATTACTTTTCCAGAAAATCGTATCATTTTCACAATAAAAAACTTATCTGTAAAACATTGAAAATCAAATTTTGTGTTTTCCAAACTTGTTTTTATACAAATATTGACACCAAGAAGGTTTACTTTTTGTTATTATTATTTTTTGAGGAAATACAAACTGATGAACAATAGATCGGTTTCTTAAACAAGAAAGCTTGCAAAGCTTACTGTTGTTCACCGTTTTTACAGCATCTGATTGGTTAAACAAGCTTGCCGTTGAAAAAATAAGGTATAACCATAGCAACTAAAAATGAAAAGAAACACGAGCTAATATGATCAACGAGCGCTTCAGAGCCACCGTCTGCGGAAGCCCCTGGGTATACACAGGGCGCTCTTTCGCTACGTATTCCTGGACAGTCATGGAAAAAATATGCTCCCAATAACCTTCAATTGTCATCACAGCACGACTCGCTCAACTGGCAACTGTTCAACCAGCTGCAATGAAACGCTAGTCCAAGAAATTAATATTAAAGAATACAATTGATTGAATGAATACTTGTTTGAACCGTAACAGAACTGACACCAGGTAATCTAAACAAAAATTGTTAGTCCCAGATCTTCGATGTCAATCAACGAGTTATTGAGATTTGCCTCATCTCTCTGTCTCTCTCTCACTCTCTTTCTGTATGTTGTATGTGTGTGTGCGCTTTCGATAGAGAGAGAGTGAGAAAGACAGAAATTTTTGTCATTGAAAACATTTATATATTTTTTTTTTTTACCGGGTTACCGTGACAGCTTACTGGCCTAGTCACCGGGGCTATCCACTTTTTGACTATTTCCATCCACTTACCACCTATATTTGGGGGGTATATTGCTGCACCCATTCCCAACCCTTTTTACTGATATCATACCTGAATCCATGGTCACAGTGTGAGTATCTCCGGTGGAACACCTTGCCAGTTAAGCTGACACTTTCTGCACCGATGGTGCATCGGGTCCACTCGCCACTGTATAGCCTTTCCCTGGACAGGACTTCATATTTCAGGACTTCCACTCCTCGCCAGCTAAACTAGCGCTCTCTGCCGAAGCATCGGATCCAGGCTAATTAGCATCCCCAGAAAAGCCCCATGTTTCAGGGACCACTCCTTGCCGGTAAAGACCGATCCTTGCCTGGCGCAACGGATCCACTAATCCCTACCCTCCTAACACTGTTTTGCATTCACCCAGGCCCAAAGATCTGTAGGGCAAGGAAAAGCTATGGAATTGCGCTGAAGGAAAATTCCACGGAAAAACCTGCCCCGAAACAGCCAGGGTTACATAGGAACTTTTCCCGTTGAAAATAGCTTTTGAAAAAATCTGCATTCACCGGGAATCGAACCCACAACCCCTAGAACAGCGTTCTATCAGTAACAATCACGCTTACCACTGAGCCAACGCCGCTCCTTGTTATCAATTTATATTTTATGAGTCTAAGGTAAAATGTATAAGAAGAAAAAATAATAATGAAAACGAACAAATTTTGTTAAATACCTTTTTCAAAGTTGGGCAAACCCAGTATGAGGTCGATTCAAATCACGTAAGTATAGAGGGCCATGTCAGAGAAAAAACGATTTTTTCTCAAAAGAAATAGGTTCAAAACATTAAAGAAGCTAATCAGAAAGTTTGTTGAATGTCGGTGGTCTTCAACTAGTCAGCCAGGCAGCACGTCAAGCCATGGCTATAATGTGTACCTTTTTCATTAATACAATAATTCATTTATAATTTCTCATTTAATAAATACTAAAAATTTTATTGAAACCTCGCTCAATTACCAAATATCCCTATTTCAACGATAATTACACCACTTTGATTCACAGATTTGTGGCGAGGATTTTTTTAGCCGATAAACAGCCGTCCCGGATCCCCTCACAAAACTCTCACTAAATTTCTTACCATGTCCCTACACTCTGGATATCTCTGCTCCGGGAGGTCTGCCACAGGTGTTTGGCTCGGGAACACCAAACACTCCTAAAAGGAAAATAGAAGGGGAAAAATGGGGGCACTACTTATCAATAAACACTCACTGATATAAATTTTCACAGCGCGCTCGCGTTATTTATTCGCCTCCGCACACTCTCCATGCTCTACACACTCTCTCTCTATATATGACTATGTATATTGGCACGTTATTCTCGAGGTAGATATCTTCGGGTTGTCACCTCCGATCGCCTTCACCGTCGAACTCCTCCCTGGCTTGACTGTCGGTGGCCGGTACCTAGGCTACACGCACACATCGACACAACCTTAAGCGTACCTTCACTCAATTCAATTTTCCCTATCCCTCTATAAATCCTAAACCCATTTATCCTGACTCACTCGGATCGTTCCCAAACCTTTACCTCGAAATAACACCTAGTGCACCGTCCTCCGTGAAGTGACCTTCTCTCTGTCCTCGCCGTCACCCGGTGCTACCTGGAGTTTGTCTCGATCGTCGCGTCGACTCGGCGGCACGGTTAACTCTCGGGCAGTATTGTTCAGTGTTCTCCTATGTTCTCTTTTTGGATCCCTTTTCTCACTCTCTGCTCTACCTGTCACTTTTTCCTACATCCAATGACTCTCTCTTTCCTATCTGCTGTCTATGCAACTCCGCGCAATACTGACTGCGTTATGGCAGTCCACTTCGATAGATGCGCGTGCCCCTCCCCTGTATCCGGAAAATCTCCAACACGCCTAAAAAACTGTAAATTATTGGAGGTTTTAAAAACTAGGGAATCGACGCGACCGCTCGGCGCTAACTCCTCTCCGACGCGTCACCAGCCCTTCCATCACTCCTTCTCTATCTTACACACATGCTCACCCAATCATACATCACACACATTCAATCTCTTTTATGGTCTTCGGTCCTTCTCTCTCCTCTGGCTCGTAGTCCGCGGCACCGAGAACACACATTAAGTAATGTGTTATAGATAAACATATAGAAAATATGTATGTTATTCTAGGACTCGGTAGCCGCTGATGACTTGCCCCGAAATATATGTATACAGTGACGTGATAGATTTAGCTACCATGTCACAGATTACAGTGAGTTATTTAAAATATCATTTTATCCAAATTATATCTGCATTCTAATATTGACTGCCAGAAAAGTATAATTCCATACTAGGGTTCCCAACCACATGCTGACCACTTTTTTTTAATAAACGCATCCGTTAAAATGATTAGTCTAAATGGTTACATTCCAGCGAATAAGCATCATTATCTAAACCACTAACCGTAGCTTTATTAGCACTAACCGTAGTTGGAACAAGACTGGGATATAATATGATCATCATTTATAACACACGCACTTTTAAAATAGGCAACGATAATAACTACATCGACAACAATAAAAAGTACCAGTCTGTGTAAAACTAAATTGAGAAATGTCAGTTAACGTTTATGTATCCCTTTTAAAAGACAAATTAGCGCGTGTACTCTCTTTCGAGACCCGCCGTATGCACTCCATACTTACCTGTATTTCCGTATGTTACACGTCCAAGACCGATATGTCGCGTCATCGCTCTGGACAACGCTGACGCGCAATTCTATGATGTCTTGAGTTTGTAAGCCTGCTTGCATTTGAGTATGTGTGTGTGGGTGGGCTGTATAATTATTATGTTGTCTTTGTTGTTTGTGTAGTGGGAATTTTACACTCATTATTCTATCCATTATAGGGGATCACTGTTTTCTGTAGAATAATACTTTTACCTTCCTTATGTTCTCACGCTGTTTACTCTTCTCTCATTATGTGTTAAGTGTATAACAACATTGATTATGTATGTACTTTATCTTATTTTACAATTATGTATAAAATTGCCTCGAATTGGGTATGTGCTTCATACTAGTTTACATCAAGTGTCATCTTACACATCATACAACTTATTTGTAATTTTAAATGTTTATTTGTTTATCTATTTATCTATTTTTAATTTTTTTTATCAGCACTTCTTGTCATTATGTATTTAGAGAAAAAGAGAATTATTCTTGTTTCTATCCTACGAACTGCATTTTCCGATACAATCGAGTGACTCCTGGCGTTCATACTTTTTTTCTATTAATTTTGAACATGTGTCGTGACCGACAACAATACTATCACGTGCCTGAAAGGCCACGGTCGCCTCTCTGCTTGGGTTTATACTGTCGGCGCGGTCTGAACTGCCACCATCTCTCGCTTTTCTTCTGGGCTCCTCTGCTTTCCTGCAATAATTCTGCAACACATTAATAGTGAGGCCTTCTGATGGAGAAGTCACTTATATGTAAGAAAGAGAAGAAAAGCAACTATTCACCCTGCCATTAGATGGAGGGGCCATTTAAAACTTGTTTTTTTTTGTTTCTGTGTTATTTCAGTGAGCGAGCGGGCATTTTTAATAGTTTTCTCTAAGCGTGTCCCATCAGTTAGTAGGTTAGTTCTGAAGCATCCATGATTTTAAATAACTCAAGTTTCCCGTGTTATAAAAGTGCATTAATACCGTATATCGTCTCCTTATATTTTTACGTCCCATCTAACTCTTTCAAGATCTCATTGATAATCATATTAGCCATTCTAAAGTATGTAATATTTGACCTCTCCTTTAAGCTTATCAGGGCTTCTGTAGGTACGTTTATGTTGAGAGAGTAGAGCTTTTAGTAAACCATAAAATGATCGTGCTTTTTAGTAAAATTGTTATTTAGTTTAAGCCCTGGTATTTTATATACAACGGCTCCTCTTGCACGAGTGTAAAAGGCCCAAGATTTAGTGCATGAAATCTAGTTTAGTACGTGTCAGTTATCTTCCTTTTCTATTCTATACAGAAACCTTAGTATCGTTCTTTTCCAGGGTATTATCGCGCTTTTACGTTGGTTATTAATTTCCTATAGCAAGTTTGTCAATCGCTAAATCTGTTTATATTTTTATTGCAACCCCTATTTCCTGCCTACAGGCACGCGTGATAATTGCTGTGCTATTGAATATATGTCATGATACTATTCATACTCTATCGCTACTCTCCATCTATTTAAATGTATTACCGTATATTTCCTAAATTTTATTCTATAACTCTCTTTTTTCTATTTTGCGTTTAGTGTTAAGCTGCCAGTGTACCTGTACTTGTACCTGTATCTGTATAATAAAATTGTACCTTTCTTTTAATTCTCTTGCCTCTATTTTTAAAGTTATTATCATAACTTACTTTTTTTCTGCTGCTTCCTATAAAAAAATTTCCTATCCTAAATATACAATATTTCGTTACATTTTCTCCTATTTTGCATCGGTCTCTATGTGCGCATATGAGTCTGTGATTGTGTATGTGTATAGTCAGTTATGATATTGTGCTTTCCATCTCGCCCACCCGTTAATGTAAAGGGTCATGTAACATACTTTAAAAATACGGTGGAGCCAGGTAGTTCAACGATCGGTTGCACTTTTACATTTCACTTATGTTTTGGCCCAGACGAGCTTGGAGGCATGAATAATTTTATGGCAGTGTATTTCGTATTATTATTTGTGATTCTACATTTGACTAGTGCTCTTCATCTCTATGTTTCTCCTACTCTTCGTCCTCTCTTTTTTCTCTCGTAGTGAGGTACGCAGAAGAGGTTATATGGGTACTTTTCCGATTGCTTCCATTCTTAACGTTGTAGATATGATTTTGTTTTGTGCTCTTCGCTGGACTTACTTAAAAGAAAAAAAAACCTATAAAGCTTCAAAAAAGTGTGGTTTCTTGTTTGTTCACACGGCTATCCGAATTTCCAAAGCTGAGCTTCGATGATATTCATGTGACGGCGTGGTTCCTTGCGCTTGGTAGTATATACTCATGGATTAAATTCTTCAGGAGCAGCTCGCGTACGATGGCCGTACATGGACATGTAAGCGCCCGTTTACTGTCCACCTAATGGTTTGGTAAGTGCTGTTAATTTTTGTGATGTTAAAGTCTGCTGTCTCCAAATTTTTTTATGAATATAACTATTTTTTTTCTTTATTTTATTTTTTTATTAATCATGCAGCTAATTATTAACCCATATTCTTATTTCTGTGTGCTGAGGCCTCACGTATGAGTGGGGATGGTCGTTAATCCTCTGACGCTACCCATATTGTGGAGGCTGGGCGACGTAAGTCGTAGTCATCGGATGTTGTAGACATACGGCGTTCATTATGATAGTGGTTGACGCGCATGACGTACTACTCTTTGGTATCAATTATCCCCTCGATAGTTGACCCGTAACTCAGGTATGTTATTTTTTGTTTTTCATTGCTTATGAATATTGGCTATGTGCTTTTTTTCTAATTTTTTTTCTTTTATTTTATGTGGATGATCCTATTGATAGTTTTTACGTTACCCTGAACATGGCAGCCAGTTTAGTGTTGTCTTACGACGACTGCATTTGTTGTCTGTCGGCGCTGTGGTTGCCGGGCGATGACGACAGCAGGGGACGGATTTTTCCTGACAACGGACGGAAGAAGAAGAGAAAAAAAGTAAATCCAAAGACTAGTTCTAGCTAAAGGGCACAATGCCTTTGTTAAAAATTGAAAAAATATAATTTTCTGGCCATTGCTTCTTTCCTCTTACTTCCTATTCCTCCATATACCTTTCTACCTTACAATAATTATCAATATTTGTATATTTAAATAACGATGTCAATGAATAGCCTGATTTTTTCGAGTTGATATTTGAACTTACGCTTTTCATTCGCTAATTTCACATTAAAAAATTTTTTTTTTGTGCACATATCTCACATAAACTTGATTAAATCTACATGTACATATCTGTCTTTTTTTTCTCTTACAATTGTTGTAATTTTTATGTATTCATTTTACCATCTATATTATATAGTTCGGTTCCCCGATTCCCCTTTATGGTTCAGATATTTCCGTGGAGCTGTTACTGTGCTCATTTCTTTGATTTTATCTACATAAGATATCCTTATTTTGTTTCCTCTTTGTAGTTTAAAATTTTTTTTAAATAATCAATGCCTATTCTTTCAAAAGGTAAATCCTTCATAAAGCAGGGTAAATCCGAATACTTAAAAACTGAAGGGTATAACTGAACAGCTGTTAAGTTTAAACCAACTGCACAATACTTTTTGTACGTTACAGCAGATGAAAATATATTTAAACTCAGCAGGTCAATATTTCCATAAATAGTCGAAATTTTAATTAAAAACTTTAATTTTATGAAATAAATAAATGATTAGGTGTGTCACTCTTCTTCATCTTGATTTTGGACCATCCAAGATTATCCTCCATTGTATAGCATTGAAATTTGTATTAGGCAGTATTAGGACACACCGGAAGTACATAATGCGCGGGTCCTATTACAAAATTATGGCATAAAAAGTTTACAAGTATTTAAATTGCATTATAAGTGGTCACGATACGTAACTTTTACAATGAAATCATGCAGTAATCATTTTATTAATTAAGTTACTAGTAGCGTAACTGTCTTTGAAGCGTACATAACCTAATTAGGATGATATTTCCATTTGATTAAGATTTCTGTTCGAGTAGTTCCTTCCTGTGTCCGACTACTACCTCTTCTATGAATCGTTATGATAGAGTGTCCGACTTCAGCCTATTCTTGGCCTACACCAGGGAGGCCAAGAAAATTCAAAAAATTGTTGGCTTTAGTTGATTTGAACCTAAAATGCAATAATCCTAAAAAATATTTAAATATCAGACAGTAATCTGAAAAAAAACTGATTCAATCAGTTATTCACCAAATGCAACTTCGGTGATTATTTCAAATAATTTTTTTTGAATTTTGGGTAAGAACACTTTTAACCAGCATCAACTTTAGTTACACATTGTAAAAATTTCAGTTTAAAAATAGAACGCAAACTATTAACGGTTTCTCGGGACAGAGGCTATGCTTTTTTCTTTGATACGGAGCAGCGTCAGATTCGGGCAAATACGTATCCGAACGTATTGGTACAATCACTCTATAATTTTGGAATAGTACAGCTCCCTAGGTAATAAAGAGTTTACAAACGTATTGAGTTTCTACGGCCTTAAGCAAATAAGCCTGCATTATCAGTAAATAAATAATAAAAACACTTTTAATTCAAAATCCTTAAGTGCTTTTTTGTGACATAATTTTTGAAAAAATAGAAATTTTATGTATGTGAATGTGTTTACGTATACAAAGTATCTCATGATATCTCTGACCATTATCCAATATTGATCAAACATGGCTCATTTTTATTTTATTTTATTTTTTTTTTNTATCCAGCAGGCTAAAAGGTCGAGCGGCAGCACATTTAAATGATAGAATCACACAGTTTGAGTCTATTGAAGAATTTCTCGAGGAGGTTACGGAAAGGTACGGGGCCATCAGTAGCACAGAGACAGTTATGGCAAAAATTAGGTCGGAACGACAAAGGGATAGGGAATATGTAGAAGAATACTCAATGAAAAAAAAATTTTTTTTTGGTATATGTGGTTTATACTTATTAATTTTTACAGTCAATTATACCTAAGCATTTATCACACACTGGTTGGAATGCCACCGATAAAGCAATTCATCGGGCTCTGAATCGGAATGTATACGATGAGGCAAATAATATGAACCGTAATGAATGCGTTCTAAATTTATGTGGTTATGTAGAAATGTTAACGGGGCCACTAGCTAATGCAAAAGTAGTTGAGAAGTCATCTAACAGTTTATAGTTACTTAGAAAATCAGTAAGATTAATAACTTTATTAAATCATTAGATGCTATTAAATTCGTGGTCATACTTAAAAATTTTTATGTACAATATGGGAGACAAACGAATATACTGACCCGATTCACAACTTTATCAATTTTGAAGCATCCACGCCAAACTAACAAAATATGAATAAGCGAAACTGTGAAAATGATGTCCAGTCTTATAATTTGGCCAGCAGTTTTAGCCACAATTTAAATAACAGTAACAATTTTTCGAAGGACACAAGAAATCGACCATATGTAGAGAGGCTTGGCAAAACTAGTCTGTTGTCTTTTAAGAACAAACAAAAGTGACATTATTGATAAGTTGAAAGATTTTGAATTTTTTTGAGCCACCATAAAAATAACAAAAAATGTAAGCCCTGCATCAATAAAATTTGTCAATCTGTCAAGCGTAACTGATTTCTTCAAAACATTTCTAAGCTAATATTATTTTGAAACTAAACTTAGAACTTTCTACCTAAGCATCATCGTAACCTTTTCTTTAAAAATAAAAAGTAATAATATAACTTATTAGGAATGAAGTTTGAACTTTTCCCCAACGTGCTATTCTGACAGGAGAATGAAAGTTTTGCCTTAGATAATTGGAACTAACCAAAAGCGTTCCTACGATATGCAACTCTAGAAGAAACACTTTCAATGTTGTTAATAATTTGAATGAGTATGCAAACAAGGCATAAATGTATATTACATTTCAGACGCTGGTTATTTGGGTGAATTCACACAGACATCTTCAAACACTTAAAGCCCGTATTTCTCTGATGGTAGATATATTTTCATTACTTGAACATTGCTTAAAAAATCGTTAATTATTGCTAATTTTTTTTTTCTTAACACTAAAATTAAAAAATGTTAATTATTCAAGAAACTCAAAGGGGTATTAAGGATTTTCCTCAAGAATCAATACTGTGTATCGGTCTCAAGTGTGTCTTCAAACTATAAAGTTTTTACATTTCAGTATGGTTCCAGTTACAGTTCTATATTTTTCATACTTTACCTACAGTTCTATGTTAATTCTTTACTAGCTCAAGACACTGCGTCTATAACTAAAGTTTTAAATTCCAGTATCTATAGCTTTATATATGTAAGCCTGTCTAAGGTGGGTATCCCAGTATTCGCTCACTTAAGCAGACAAAATATTCCAGTCGATCGTTTTTTTTTTTTTTTTTTTTATAGGCCTTTATTATATTTTCAATCAGGTGCACACGTTAATTTGTATTGAAAAAGTAATTGTTTAGGGTCAGAATAACTATCAGATTTATACATGTGTAACGTACAGTAACTAGAACCTTTGTAAGTTCGCGCCCAAGACTCACCTCTCACGGCGCATGAGCAGCGAATACAGAGTATGATGATCACCTTTCGGCAACGGGCCCGAGCGTTATCAGCTCTCCCGCGCTCTCTCTCTCCGATCAGCCTCCGAACCTAACGCCACGCACGCGACTGCTCTCGCTTTGAGACTCTAATAAACGAACATATACTTTCTTCCACGTGTATTCAATCCCCTTACACCCCGAAACTCCACAATTCCCACGTAACAGGAGGTTGTAGATAACCCGACCCCCAATTTTTGGCGCTCGACGTGTGGCGAGTTGTGTACGACAAAGTGATAGAAAACTTTTTTTGGTTTTCTTTCGTCGTCGGGAAGCACCCACAGTGCAGTGTAAGTGGAAATAAAAAGAATTATCGTGAAAAGAAAAGTGAAATAAAAAAAAATAAAAAAGTAATTTAAAGAAGAAACAGTGAATAATAACAAGAAAAGAAAAAAATACAGTGTTAAGAAGACACACGCGGCGAGACACGTGAGAAACGAGCAGGTGTCAAGTACCAGCGTGGGCGCACAGCAGCCATCCAGGAGGCCGGCACCGTCAGGAAATAAGACAAGGGAGAGCCAAAACACGAAACTAAACCACACCACGCACCCTCTGGTAGCAATATTTTTCTTTGGACACTTTGTTTACGAACACGGAAATGCTTTGAATCATACTGCTTACAATACTGTCCAGGTAGATAAAATTTATATAAACCGTAAATAATATTACTGCTGGGCGATAAGTTTTATCAAATTGGCCCATAACAAACAAATACAACCAAACAAACAAAAAAAATCACAAAAAAAATAACCAAGCAAATAAAACAAAGTGCAGTCGGGAAAAATTGATAACGTTGTAGGTGGGGCGGTGGACCGCTCAGCAGACGCGGAGGTCGTAACAGACGACAGTTTATGGTTACAATTTTGCCACGATCCCGAAGCGGTCAAAGAGTTAGAAAAGTCGAACAAAAAAACAAAAGACTTAATTGGAAAAATTTTTAAGGGCATGAAAACGGTTGTGCTAAGAGATAAGAAAAAAGAGGGCCCTAAGCAAATAATTGGAGGAAACGAAGCCTCAGAATCATATATACAGCCCCTGCGTAGTGATGATAGTGGAGAGGAAGGGGATGAGTCAGATAGGGGGCCCGCTAGGAATCAGCTTGGCAATTGGAGAAGGGAGACAGAGTTGCTCCGGAGATGGCCAGAAAGGGAGAGGGGAGAAAATGAAAGAGAATTCCACAACAAAGATAGAAGGAAAGCTAGACCGATGCGGGAGTTTGAAAATTTTGAAAATAACCAGGAGAGGTGGGAGCAAACAACAGGTGGATCTACACACAGATCGCCGCATCACCGGGAGTATGAGAGGAATATAAATTACTCAATTAAAGAATTGAGCACAATAATCCCAACAATACCAATATTTACAGGGGACCCAATAAATCTGTCGGCGTTCACAAGGGTAGTAAGGGCAATAGGCCGGCAGGTGGACGACAGAGACGTCCTATATTTTTTGGCAACGCTATCCAGCAGGCTAAAAGGTCGAGCGGCAGCACATTTAAATGATAGAATCACACAGTTTGAGTCTATTGAAGAATTTCTCGAG
This sequence comes from Copidosoma floridanum, assembly GCF_000648655.2. The sequence continues at coordinate 349,177 of NW_019381519.1, forward strand.
GAGGTTACGGAAAGGTACGGGGCCATCAGTAGCACAGAGACAGTTATGGCAAAAATTAGGTCGGAACGACAAAGAGATAGGGAATCTGTAGAAGAATACTCAGATCGCATGCAAAAGTTGTTTAACAGGGCCATGGGGCTTCAAGAAGCAAACCTTGAAGTTTCTGAAATGTTAAGGCAGGAATTTAAGAAAAATATTCAAAAAGAAGTAGTGACCCAATATATATTAGGCCTTAATCCCCCGTACAACCACGAAGTTTCAATGCATAGGCCCATAATGCTAACAAAGGCCATTACATTGGCATTGAAGGTCGAGGCTATGATGGCTATGAAATCACCTCGAGTAGACAACAATAAATATGAAAGATGGGAAAAAAATTTAACAAAAAGGAAGACAAGGTAAACAAGTGTAACTATTGTGGCCGAATTGGGCGCAAAGCAGAAGAGTGTCGTTCATTGTGGCACGACATAGAAAAGGGGCTGCTAGTGAAGAAAGGTCGCGGTGAGGAGACCAGAGCACCGTACTATACAAGGTACCAGGAGAGGGGTGAAGAAAGAAGAATTGCAAGATCATATAATGATAGCGGAAGAAGACCCGGAGACTACAGACATAATAATATGGCTCAAGCAAAGAATAAATACAACTACGGCAGATATGGAAGAGATTTTGAAAAAGGGTATGCTTATCGCGAAAATAATAACAATAACAATAGTAATAACAGATATTATGAGCCGAATGGCAGAAATTACGGCCAAAGAGGCAGTGGTAGGGATGATAGCCGAAATAATTATGATTGGAAAAGTAACGATTGTTATGAGCCTAGACACACAAACGGGACACAAGACGCAAGGGAGGCTGAACCTAGACGGGGTGATATCTCTAGTGAACAGAAGCCGAATTTTTAGAACGATGCTCGAAGTACTCCCCCAACATCGAGCATCGGGAAAAAGTGGCAACGTATTTTAAAGGACCAAAAGTAAACAATGTAAAAATTGGAGAGAAAGAAGAAAAATCCATACAGTCGAAGGTGTGGGGAAAGAAGATAAACAAAAACAAAATTAATACTCGTCAACAAATCAAACCAAATTTTAAAAAAAATCTAAAAGATAAAAATATATCGATGGGAAAAGAGGACAAGAATGAAGTCACGACGGTAGTAATTAACTATACAGCAGTAGGACGCAGACCGCCAACAGTAACGCTGGAGAGTGAAGATTTCCGAAATAAAAGATCAGATTTTTATGCTGACACGGGTGCTAAGATCTCAATACTAAAAGAAGATTATATAAAAGAAAATTCGAAATCGGATGAGAATGTAAAAGTAAAAATAATTGGAGTAACNAAAACAGCTCATGTTGTTTAACAAGTTGACGTCAGTAGGTATTATACGAGATCTAGCAATACTAAGCGTATCACAGTGGGACTATTTCGCAGAGCGATTCGAAAACACCTTCGAAAACACAAAAATATCGGCAGTGTTGTACTTGAATAATTTAGTAGTACCACCAGTGGAGCAACGATTTGATGTACTCAAAGAATACCACGAGTCATCGGTAGGAGGCCACAGAGGTATGAACCAGACTTACAACAAAATTGCGAAAGACAATTACTGGCGACATATGCGACCGGACGTACGTCAGTTCGTGTTAGGTTGTGAATCATGCCAATCTAAGAAACTTGTTAGAGTAAGAACAAAACAGGCTCTAGTCGTAACAGATACACCAGCTAGGCCATTTGAAAAAATATTAATTGATTTTTATGGCCCGATAAACAAACCATCGGCTCATGGCAATAGTCACATATTGTCAATTCGGGACTGGCTCACGAAATATATAATTCTTGTACAAGTAAAAAGAGCGACGGCGTTAGAAACAGCAAAAGCACTTTTAAACAGAGTAATTGCATACTTTGGCGCCCCAGAGAAAATGCTGTTAGACAGAGGTGCACATTTCCAAAACAAACTGTTGGAAGAGTTCGCAAGAGTATTTAAAATAGACAAAATGGGAACAACAGCCTTCCATCCACCGAGTTACGTCGCAATAGAACGAATGCATCATACATTAACGGAATATTTAAAGGCGTACGTAAATGAAGATGACTTTTGGGACTATCATTTGGGCATGTTCATGTGCGCTTACAATTCGACAAAACACTCAGCAACGGGAATAGCGCCTCAAGAAGTATTGCTGGGCTACCCAGCCAGAATTCCATCTAGCTTCAAGAAAACAATGAATGAACAAACGTATGATGAATATGTAGAAGACGTAAAAAAAACAATGACGCGGCTAAGGACAATAGCAGCCATGAATCAAGTTCAGGCGAAGTACAGGTTCAAATATTATTACGACAAAAAATTGAACACAAGATTTTTCATGGAAGGGGAAATGGTATATGTTCTTAAAGAGCCGAGAAAGAAATATGAGGATCACTACGAAGGACCATACGAAATCGTAGGAATAAATTACAAAAACCACAATATAAAACTGCAACGTGGCAATGAAACAAGAATTACACACGTGGACCAAATCAAGAAAGCATGCGTTATAAAAACCCAATTGTTAGATAATAGGGAACTCGGGGAATAAAGCAGGATAACAAAAACAAATAACATAAGAGTGAGAAGCAAATAAAAAAAAAAAAAAAGAGATATCAGAAACAACAAGACCAAAATAGTATTCTTCTCTCGTAAGCGTGGCCTTCGGACGACTTACGAGATCAGCAATCAAAACGGTATGAACAAAAAAAATACAAATCTTGTGTTTTAGGGCTGGAACCATGCCGGTGACACAGCAACCTGGAGAGATAGAGGAAATTGAAAGAAACCCTGGAATATTGGTGGAGAGCTTGGGCCCAGTCCAAGCAGTCGCATCAACTTGGAAAATGATATGGTATGTAGATTGGAATGACGTTGTCGAGGAGGTAAATTCGTTTTTAGACGCGAAAAAGCAAGCAAAATGGAAGTGCAGGGTGACGATAAAAAAGGAACACGAATGTATAGAACAAGTAGAGTACACGGCAGGAAAAGTCCTAAGGGCCTTG
>NW_019381519.1:352472-385013 GCF_000648655.2 Copidosoma floridanum
AATAAAAAAAATAAATAAATAAATAAATTAAAATAAAAAGAATAATTAAATAAATAATAAATATACAAAAATAATGTAAAGAGAGCAGCGCAAACAAGAACAATTATGTATCCACAAATAATTCACAGACAACATAACACAAAATTACTTGCACACACGAACAGTATGGCCATCGAGGACGATGACCGCGTGGCCTCGGACGTGTGACGTACAGTATCTCGAACCTTTGTAATTTCGCGCCCAAGACTCACCTCTCACGGCGCATGAGCAGCGGATACAGAGTATGATGATCACCTTTCGGCGGCGGGCCCAAGCGTTATCAGCTCTCATGCGCTCTCTCTCTCCGATCAGCCTCCAAACCTAACGCCACGCACGCGACTGCTCTCACTTTGAGACTCTAATAAACGAACATATACTTACTTCCACGTGTATTTAATCTCCTTATACCCCGAAACTCCACAATTCCCACGTAACACATGTTTTAAAAATTTTGTATTAGAAAAATCAGCCAAATAACTGACGATTGGGACATGACCGAGTACTGAGACACCAACATTATATGCTTTTGTTTTTGATTTTTATTGTACCCTTTCGCGAATATGTAACATTATGTTTTCTTTGTATATTTCTGTCAATACAGTGTAACCTTGGTAAAATAAAATTACTAACAATTTTTTTCCCCACTCGTTTCTTCGAAATTCTCCATGTCGACTTAAAAGTACTGTCGAACAGGGACCAACGTGCATTTGAAAAGAGATGAATCACCTGCAAACTCTATTCGTAGCTCCAGCACATCGACCAACTATCATCCATGCAAACGTACGTGGGCCTATGCTGACCAAAAACGAAAAGCAAAAAAGATAATAAAATACTTTTTAATACAGAGAAATGAAATAACTTTAAAAACTAATAGAGGCAAAAAGTCCAACTGGGAACAGCTAAACTGTGGTGCAATACTAAATGCTGGCACAACTTGATGAGATGTCAAGAGTTAGAATAACGTAGAGTTAATGCATATAGACAGATAATAATACATACTACAGTAAACCTAGCAGAGCGACATTATTAAGTTTTCGCTCGTTTTAATACATGAACTACCCTCTTACACCATAAAAATTTTTCGCAATAGCCTAATTTTTGTGATTTCGACAAATGTTGCTACTCTTTAGAATGTAAAGGAAAGCTTGAAAGTTGAGCCAACAATTGACAGTAGCTCCTTCCCCTCTTCCTGACTCAGACATGTCAATAAGTAACAAAGTTTTCAAATCCCCGGGGCACCACGCAACAGTGGGCCAAAAAGCGAAAAAAATGCTAAAAATTCGTGCATTCGATGAATTTTCAACCAAAAAAATTTATTTAGGGCTTATTTTGTTCGTAAGATGATTACCTTCAAGAATCTGAATCCCTCCGACAGTTGCCGATAATATATATATATATATACACGATCAATTCCACAAAAATTTCAACTTTTTTAATGAAAAACTAGTAACTGAAATAAAATTGATGTTACTTTATTAACAATCACGTCATATACTTCCTTATATCTTAAATTAATAGAAAAAATTTCTATTACTTATATTTTTTATTTATNGTCGTCGTCGTTGTCATATCTTAATTTAGAATATATACTCTTATGATAATTGATCTTTTATACATATATATTTTTTTAATTTCTTAATCCTATTGTATTCCTGCACTTATTTAAGGCATAAAATATGTATGTAAGTTTTATTGTATACATAATTTAAAATATCGTAAAACAAATTTATTGAGTAAATTTATATATACGCAACAAAGTTACAGGCTGTATTTGTGATAAAAAAGTCCTACGAACATATTTTTTTAGAAAATTTATTTATATGAATCTTTTTAAATATCAGTTACTCAAAGCAATTAATTTATTGAATATTTTTTTAAGGTCTAAAACAAACACTGATATAGTGAACAGACTGCTGCTTAACTCTGATCCGTTTCTTTCTTTATCACGGGGCATCCCAAAAAAAAAACATACCACGCTAACGAAAGAGATGAAATCACTGCTATTACTAGATCATAAAAATAGTGACGTATGTATACAGGAAATCGACGATGATGATCATACAGAACAAAGCGATACCGATACTTCAGATGAAGAAGATGTGGGTGATGGTTGATCGATAGAATAAAAGTTATGACGCAATAGAATTACATGTATAAGTGGTTTTTACGTTTGTTTAATTTATTATTTTAAATATGTCGATTATTATTTTTCTAAAAATACATATAGTACATAAGTAGTAATAATTTTTATGCAATAAAGATACTTCAATGTATCCATCCCAAACAGATCGTCTATGGAGATAATTTTAAAGCTCCCTAATAAGTCCATATTATCTAACATTAAAAATAAATGAGTTAGTATGTGTAAGTTGTATAATGAATCACTTGTATGAGTGTTTTTAAGAATTTTTTGTGCATACTGTAGCATGTATCTATGTTTATGTTAGATTATTTTAAAAGGAATATTTGTATACACAAATTTGTATAAATAACAAATACCGCTCCTATAGTAAAAGATGATTCAAGAAATCATATGCATTCTTTCTGTTAAGTTTGTGTATGAGGTAGTAAATACCAAAAGCGGAAGCAGGGAGGATTGGTAACAAAAATTTATTAAATTATATGAATTCTAAATAAACAATTAAGTTTGTCGTAAGTAAATTATGCAGATACTTAATTGTACTATTATTTAACAAGTTTGATTGAGGTACTTTTTTCCTAAGATATAAGTATACATAAAACCAGTTGTATTCTTCAGTCAAACATCATTAAATCAGTGTTATAGTTATGTGTTACACTATTTGATACATCAAGCATATTTTAGATTTTTTAACAGTTCTCCAAAATTAATTTATCGATTTATCAAGCACGTAAAAAATAACTTTGTATCACAATTTTTAATGATAATCTGATTAAAATAAGCAAAATCTAGTTTTCTACTCCGACTAAATACCTATGAACTCACTATCTAAGATTTGCTGGAAAACATGGTATTTGCAGTTAAAATGCATTTGCTTACAACACTTTACCAAAGTAATCTGTACACATGCATTTTTAGCAATTGATCCAACTTTTACAAAATTTTATGATAAATTTTATAATTAATAGCACAAATTGATATGGCTATATCTGTTAAGAATATTGTTATAGATAGACTTTGTTTAGCTGTAATAAAGTCGGGAATTGTTATCTGTAAATCAGATTTTAATTATTATCACAAAGTTTATTTGAATGTTCCAATCTATCAAACATAGTGCTTGAAATGAGCCGAGTACAGTTTTATCTGTGATTGTGTGTTTTTTAACTTATTTAATTTTTTACACAAAAACGAAGAACCTTACAATAAAACTTATATAATTATATATGTAACATTATGTTTTCTTTGTATATTTCTGTCAATACAGTGTAACCTTGGTAAAATAAAATTACTAACAATTTTTTTCCCCACTCGTTTCTTCGAAATTCTCCATGTCGACTTAAAAGTACTGTCGAACAGGGACCAACGTGCATTTGAAAAGAGATGAATCACCTGCAAACTCTATTCGTAGCTCCAGCACATCGACCAACTATCATCGCTGCAAACGTNAAATAAATTTTATTTCATTAAAGACACTCGAGTATGTGAGAACGAATCAAGAGCTTGCGAAGAAAACGTTAAACTTTATTTCGACATCGAAGCATTAGGGGTCAGATATACTTTTAAAGAATCTAAAGAAAATAGACGCGCGATAGAAATCTTAAATGAAACAAGTCGATGTGTAAACGGAGCCTGAGAGGTAGGTTAACTTTGGAAAGACGACCCGGAAGTAAGCATTACCGGACGTTCAACTGCGTTGCGTAGGTATTGGTTGGTAGAGAAAAAGTTAGATCACGATAAAGAATACGCAGAAATGTATTCCCGAGAAATGAATCGTTTTTTTTAAAAAGATTATGCTCAAATAATTCATGGAAGTTCATGCGGAAGTAAGATTTGGTTTCTACCACACTTCGGTGTCCAACATATAAATAAGCCTGGAAGAGTACGTTTAGTTTTTGATGCGGCTGCAAAAACTTCCGGCATAAGCTTCAATGATTTGTTACTCTCTGGTACGGATTTATTAGAATCATTATTGAGTGTTTTAATGAGATTAGACAGTTTTATTTCGCCTTAAAAGCAGATCTCAGAGATATGTTTCTGAAGATAAAGATAAGAAAAGAAAATCAGGGCGCACAATGATTTTTTTGGAGGGGAGAAGAGGGTTTGTCGGAATGCGTAATGACGTCTGTGTTATTCGTCGCAAAGTCATCTTGATGCACAGCACTTTTTATTAAAAATAAAAATGCTAGTCTATTTTTATCTCAGTACCCCAACGCGGCTAATAGTATAATAGAAAACTGTTATTTGGACGATTACTTGGATAGCTGTAAATCAGAAAAAGAAGCTTCGGAGCGGGTTTTTCAAGTAAGAGAAATAAATAAACATGCGAATTGGGAGATGCACGGTTGGGCGAGTAATTGCGCGTCAGTTTTAGAAGGAGTTGGCGAGAGAGATAGTACGGTAAAGTTAATATCGGTAGAGAAAGACGAAAATATAGAGAAAGTGTTAGGCTTGTATTGGCTGAATATAAGTGACGAATTAGCTTTCAAAATTAATATTAGTAAAATCACACCTTCCTTGTTGAGCGGTAAAGAAATTCTAACTAAAAGAAAATTTTTGGCTATAATTATGTCTTTTTTTGATCCATTGTGTTTTTTGACACCATTTACAGTTCAATCGCGGATTCTAATGCAAAAAATATGGTCGAGTGGAATTAGTTGGGACGAAAAGATGCGCGAACCGGAATTTATTCATTGGAAGCAATGGATACACGATTTTGAAAACTTGAAAAATTTCTTGAGGTTTAGTGCATAAGCACACGATCAGTAAGAGCTAATTTAGGAGTGAGAATAAAAACTCTGAAGTCAGGTGTTAGTTTGAGCAACAATTCGTTGGTCTTAACGCTAACCTCATCAGGCTCACTCTATTAACAGAAAAAACACAACAAATTTCATAAATTACATTGCAGGGCCAATATTTACAAATATCTACATTAATGCAAAATTAATTATGAGTAAGTAGTCACGAATAAAATAGTAATATAAATAATTTTAAAATTGAACAATTACTCACGTCTATATCGTTAAGACGATCGTTACAGACTGTTGGGCGCCTCGAACGAATAACGTAAGTGTCAGACATGTATATATTTACGCATATACGTATAAACAGTAAATGTAGATAACAGCAGTACATAACTACATTGTATTATTTAGAAAGATTACTTATAAAATCTTTATATATGTTATTGAGAAGTAAGGTATCTTTTTCTTATTGATAGTGTGTTTAGTAAAGTGTATGTATAGCATTTCAGAGATAATAAAGTGAGCCTGATGAGGTTGGCGTTAAGACCAACGAAACGTCGCTCAAACTAACACCTGACTTTGGAGTTTTTATTCTCACTCCTAAATTAGCTCTTACTGAACCTCAAGAAATCATGGAAACAATTGGAAGCAGAACGGAACGTTCAACAAACATCGTAACTTGAAAAATTGTCGCGTAAATCGTTGCTATCAGTTGAAAGAATTTCAATATAACGACGCAGAGTTACATATTTTCTGCGATACTAGTTCAAAAGCTTACGCGACAGTAGCTTACTGGAGGTTATTTCTACCTGATGATAAATACCATACAGCTATCATTTTTGCAAAAAGCAGAGTCGCACCGATAAAAGTAACAACTATTCCACGTCTCGAGTTACAAGCAGCAGTCTTAGCCACGCGAGCAGCAAAGTTAATAAGCTCTGAACATAATGTTACGATTAAAAGGCGAGTGTTTTAGACTGATTCTGAAATTGTTTTGAGGTGGATCGAAAGAGAACCACAAGAATTTAAAGTTTTTGTCGCAAATCGTGCTTGTGAAATCTGTGAAAACTTTGATAAATCTGAATGGAGATGGGTACCAACGAAAGAAAATTCCGCTGATGATGGCACCCGTTATGCGCCAAATGCTTTAAATAAGGGGAGTAGATGGCTTGTAGGTCCGACATTTTTACGTAACGATGAAAACCAGTGGCCAAAAAAGGTTCACGATAAAAGTTCTTTTGATTTTGAAATAGAAAAATCTGAAATAAAGGGAATCGTTGCCCATATTTATATTCAAGACCCGTGGGTTGATTTTTCGCGGTTTTCCTCGTGGGAAAAACTTGTATCAGTAATAGCGCGTATTTACAAAGCAATATACAAGATGCGTCATATTAAATGTTCTTTAATAAATCGATTAAAGAAAGCAGAAGAGATATGTGTGAATTTTAGTCAGTCTAGAACCTTCTTTGATGAGATGAAAGCACTCAGGGATGACACTGATTAAAATAGTATTGATTTAATTTCAAGGAGTAGCCGAATTTTAAATTTGAATCCTTATCTCGATGAGTGTAGTATTTTACGCACTAAAAGTCGCTTAGAAAATTTTAATTGCCAAAATTTCGAATCGTGCTCGATTATTTTAGACGCTAAAGATATCATCACTCAGCTTATTATTAAATCTTATCACGAGAAATTCATGCATTCTAATCACGAGAGTGTCATTAACGAGTTGAGACAAAAGTTTTGGATAATAGGGATGAGGAAAAGCTCACGTAGCTTAGTGAATCGGTGTATAGATTGTAAACTCTTACGCGCGAAACCAGCAAACCCGATGATGGCAGCCTTGCCGTCTGCTAGATTAGGTTATCGTTTGCGTCCCTTTTCTTATTGTGGACTTGATTATTTTGGCCCGTTGACTATTAAAATAGGAAGATGACGAGAGAAGCGTTATGGTGCATTATTTACCTGCATGACGACTCGAGCGTGCCATGTTGAACTGGCCTATTCACTTAGCTCGGATTCTGCAACGATGGCTCTGAAACGTTTTATCGCTCGTCGGGGATGTCCTTTTAAAATTTACTGTGATAACGGAACTAACTTTGAGGGGATGAGCGTCGAACTGAGAAAAGCTATGAAAAAATTAGAAACTGAGAAGTTAACAGAATTCACAGCACAGAAAGAAATTGAATGGTTTTTTAATCCTCCAAGTGCTTCACATACGGGTAGTGCATGGGAAAGACTGATTCGTTCCGTAAAGATTTCCCTTAACGTTGTTTTAAAGGATCAGTGCATGACAGAGGAAACGGTGTTAACAGTTTTAGCTGAGATTGAACATTTGTTTAATTCGCGACCTCTAACTCATGTTTCTGTCGACCCTCGAGATCAAGAAGCGCTCACACCTAATCATTTCTTAATCGGAACATCCTCAGGCGAAATAAGATTCGGTAGTTTCGATAAACGGATAAGTTGTTCGAGTAAACATTGGCGAGTAGCTCAACACTACGCGGATTGTTTTTGGAACCGATGGTTGAGAGAGTACCTTCTTACGCTGATTCCGCGAAAAAAGTGGCAAATCAAAGAAGAATTACCTTTAAAGAAAAATGATATTGTACTTATATTAGATGATAATTTACTGCAGAATCAGTGGAGGAAAGGTGTGATTACGCGTGTATTACCAGGTACAGATGAGAGGTGCGTGTGGCTGAAGTACGAATAGCGAATGGTATTTTATTAAGACCTGCGAGAAAGTTGGTACGTTTCGCTGACGTGCAAAAATTCAGAGATTTTGCACGGGGGGGGGGGAGGATGTTCCCGATAATTAATTATTTGAATTGTTAATTCTTTTCGGCTGATATTTATTTTAAAAGAAAGAGACAAGGTATGTAAGAGCTAGGGTGGTTTGGAGAAAAGGAAGGTAATGAATATGGGGAATATTTGGAAGCTGAGAATGTGTACTCTAGAGCGATCGACAAAGCGTGCACGATGATTCTGTTGGGCAGTAATCAGTCGTGGCCGCTTTCCATCATAGATGGAGGACGGGGTGAGGGGAGATTTTCTCCTCTCGCGGACGGAGGCCAGATGCGCTAGAGCCCTTAACTACCATTTTTATGCTTTGTTTTCTGATTTTTCCTGGTTTTCTTTTAATATAAAACAGCCGAAAAGAACGCCATTTTTTCTTCACTTTTTCTTTGATGATCAAAGCGAGCGCATCAAAGTTGTGAAAAGTTGTCAAATAAAACTCGTTTGAAACTTTACCTTTTGTGTTTTCCTTGTGTGAGCGCAGTAGCTAGTCCGTTCAGCTACATTTTTTGGTGCATCGGCCGGGAAAAGACACTAAAGATTTTTTTACAATAGGATTTTTTTTATAACAAAATAAAAAAAATTTTTTTTTTCAAACTTGTTTAAAAAAATAATAAATAAAAAATATAAGTAATACGAATTTTTTTCTATTAATTTAAGATATAAGGAAGTATATGACGTGATTGTTAATAAAGTAACATCAATTTTATTTCAGTTACTAGTTTTTCATTAAAAAAGTTGAAATTTTTGTGGAATTGATCGTGTATATATACATATATATGGGACAAAACGCGTGAACCAGATTACTGGTGCCCTCAAAATTCTATTTCACCGTTAAACACTTTTGAGGTCTTAAATTAATGGTTAACAAGTATACTTCATTTTACCGTGTGCACTTTTAGAATAATTCAAAATGGCGGATCAGTATGGCAGCAACATTTTGTGTAAGCCACCATGACTAATTAACTTTATAATTATTTAAGGGCTCCAATCATCGTATCATTTTAAAAAATTCATTTTTTTAACGTCTGCTTCATTTCTAGGTACAAATATAAGCTACTTTCTCTTTTTATGGGCAGAAGTACGTCCATAACCTCGAAAAACTGTAAAAAAATCAATTTTTTGGGTTTATAGTAGCTGAAAATGATTGAAAATCATTATGTATGGCTTATGACTGATAATTATTTGTTGTTTTATGCAAATACATCCTGTTGTGTATGCATGGACACACCAGCATACCCCTCACCTAATGATAATCCAAAAAACTGAGTTTTATGTAGTTTGTAGCCACTAAGAGATCCTTAGAAGTGTAGAATAAATTTATTTGACTGTTTATCAGATCTAAGAATACAAGTATCACCTAACCCTGCCCAAGAACACGGCTTTGTATCGTTAATCTCAAAAAAAATTTGTTGTAAATAAGTTTAACATAACATACAGTTACTAAGTGCAACAAAAAATTATAGCATGAAATAAAAGGCTTATGTTTTATAGTAATAAAAAAAAATATTGTTTTTGTATTTGATTATTAAAAATTTATTTCTCATTTATTTATAATGGTTCACAATTGATTTATTAGAAAAAAAATTGTAATGGCTTATAACTAGAATCACGGTAAAACTATTTTTAGTACATCATTAATTACTTATATTTTATTATAATATATAACTCTTTCAAATACATGATGCTCGTGCTGAATAATAGTGTGTCCCTTTGAATTATGTAGTTTTTTTTAGGTTAGGGGTATGCTGGTGTGTACATGCCTACAAAGCAGGACGTATTTGCATGAAACAACAAATAATCATTAGTAATAAGCCGTACATCATGACTTTCAATCACTTTTAGCTACCATAAACCTAAATAATCTAGTTTCCTCCAGTTTTTTGAAGTTATGGACGTACTGCTGCTCACAAAGGGAAAAAAAGCTTATATTTGTACCTAGAAATAGAGCAGATGTTAAAAAAATGTCTTCTTCTATATGTTACGATAATTTGAGCATTTAAATAATTATGAAATCGATTAGCCATACTGATCCACCATTTTGGATTTTTCAAAAAGCGCACCTGGCAAAATAAAGTACACTTGTTAACCTTTAATTTAAGATCACAAAATTTTTTAACGGTAAAATAGAATTTAGAGGGCACCAGTGATCTGGTTGACGCGTTTTGTCCCATATATATTATCGACTTCTGTCGGAGGGACTCGGATTCTTGAAGATAATCATCTTACGAACAAAATAAGCCCTAAATCAATTTTTTCGGTTGAAAATTCATCGAACGCACGAATTTTGAGCATTTTTTTCGCTTTTTGGCCCACTACTATTTACGTGCACGTGCCGATATCCTCTCCAAAGGGGAAGCAAAAGGGAAAATGACAATTGATCCCACTACTAACATTTCGAAATATATTCGTAGCTAATAATATGATTTTCACCACTCTTGTTACAACAAAGTTGATTGAGTAAACGAACTATGCTTAGTCTAAGTAAATTTTTGTAATATGTTATTCTAATGTTAATATTAAGTAATATGGAAATTCTGTAAAATTTCGATGTAAAAGAGAAAGGAAGGGCACTAATGAGTGAATCACCTTCTTTTCTCTTGACGCACGGAGGAGAATGAGCCGGATGTGGTATGTGCCAATTTTTGAGAAGCAGAACTAGAGCATCTCTAGCCAATTACATTTCTGGCTATTGTCTTTCCCCTCCAAGATTTTTCCAGCAAAATTTTCCTGCGTCGTCTTGAACCAGCGCGTCCCAGAAGTCCGCTACTCCTTATAAAAAGGCCCAGAGGCCCCGAGAAAAGCACTTGAGTCGACGATAACCCTTCAAGGTAGTCTAAGTAGTAAGAGTCCGCCTCTTCTACAACTCAGTCTACTGCGAAGCGAGGCACAGTACAGTTCAAATTTTACCCTCGAACGGTTGACTGGATAGTAAGAGTCCGTCTCTGCTATCCCACGGTCCTTCACGAGTGCGTTTTCAAAAGTTTTAACCTCGGACACTTCGCGCTGGTTCTCCGCGTGTACATTCTAATACTTAAAATGAAAGTAAGTTTTTCCAAAGTATTAAAATGATTAATTGTGTTTTTCTTTTTTGTCGCGAAGTCTGCATAATTGCCTACTACGGGAATGTTTTTCGGGAATCTAGAGCAATCCCATTTACTCCGGATGGTATTGGTGGCTCACAGATCGGTCGCGGACTTAAACTTTTTTTTCCCCTGCGTAACCTTTAGGGCATAACTACCTTTAACCTCTAGATCGCGGACGGGACACTAGTTTGACATCGCGTCGGGTGTTCCTGACAAATCATAGGCACGCCGCGAACGAGTGACAACCGCTTAAATTCGATGGAGACAGTCGGGCTCCCCCCCTTCAGGAACCGTGTCAAGAGATTTAGCTACCCTTTAGCCCCGCGTCCCACCTACACAGGAAATAATTTTGAACACTGAACTATAGAGGGGTAACGTCAACTTATACAGCTTACAATATATATGTAAGAATAACATAAAAAATATAAAAAAATATTAGCAGAGAACCAGTTTTGATTCAGAGAAGGAAGAGTTGTGATAGAAGCTATACATACATCGAAATAGCTAGTAGAAGTAAAATTGAGCAAATCAAAAGAGAACGTTTTTGCATGCTTTACAGATTATAAGGAAGAATTTAACGCTGCCAATAAAGATATACTAAAGTAAAAACTACAAGACATGTAAGTAAGTGAAAAATTAATCAATAGAATTATGGACATATACAAAGAAATAAGAAATGTTCTTAAGGAAGGAGAATAAACACCAGAAGAATTATGGACTGAGAAAGAAGTAAGATAAGGTTACCGAATGATTATGCCGTTATTTAATATATGCTTTGGAGACTTGAAAGAAAAAAATAAGGGAAAGGCAATTCGGACGATGCAGAGTAGGCAATGAGAAAGTATGGAGTTTGTTTCACGCAGATGATATTAATCTTATCACAGATAGAGAACTGAGGGAAATGTTGAGAAAATTAAAAAATACATCGGAAAGAAGAAAATTATACTGAATGATACAAAAAGAAAAATTTATAATCCCCGACAAAAAAAGAGAACAGATAAAATTTCGAAATGGAAATGAAAAGAATTAGAAGTTAATGAAAGGCAAATACCTTTGGAAGAGAAAAAGAGCAAAGCAGTGATAGCCGTAAAAAATTTATTGTTGGGTACACGTTTAAAAAGCCGTGGAACGTATTAGTTGCTGTGCGATCAAAATGTTGCTTTGCGTTGTTAGGTATTGTTGCTATTGATAAAAAAATTGTAGTCCAATTAAGATTTTGACCTCAAGCTGATTGTTTCTGTTCACTTGTGCTAATGAAGTTTGGTTTGGTTTTGTAAAGTAATGTGCTTTAATTGTCACTAGTAAGTGTAACAATTTTTGGGGCTTGGTTGGGAACTCAATGTCAAGAGTTTCGAGGTTGAAGAAACCCTGCATCAGATACACGCGGAAGAGACTGAAACAATGAAGTCACAGCTGGAAGAATACTCACAACAGGGCCTGGAATTAGAAAACCAGCTGAAGAACACAAGGCGAGTTGTGAGAACTCGGGATAAAACGATAGGAAAATTGAAGAGTGAACTGGTTGAGCTGCAGAAAAATCGTGACAATTTGCAGGTTCAGCTTTACGAGGTATAGCAGAAAATGGGGGATACACTAGACAAACAACAGGAGGTTCATGAGAGGACACTCAATCTGTTGAGTTCAACTTTTGTTGATGCTCGCGAGGTGATCGTGGTTCTATAGACCGAGCGGAATACACTTGCAGCCGAATGGGACTCCCTCTTGAACAAAAAATAATTACGACAGAGGGAAAACATGACTTTTCAGGGTTTACAAATCCGTGGCATAAATCAGAGTATTACTGAAAATCTTTTGCCATAACTACTACAATCGTCACATCCACCACAGATATCATAGTCAACATAACCTCTACCAACTCAACATACATCTTTTAAGTAATATCTTTCGAATGGTTTAGTGACAAGCTTATTCCCATCTTTTAATGTTCAGGTTACAGTTATAACGATAGTTATCCGTCTAAGAGATTTTCTCATCAGTTTAGTCTGACTGCTAACTTGAATGGTTGGGATGGTAACTGGAAAATGGTTGATCTAATTTCTTGTTTACTAAGAAAGACAAGATCAGGGCTTGATAATTTTTCAGAGTCAGAGAAACTACTTCATAAAAGGAAACTAATCAAAATAAATTACTTCTTCACAGTTCGTTGTTAGGATTGCTAAAAATTTTGTTAGGGCAGTGCTTCAATTAAAGAGGATCCATTCTTTGAAAGTTGCTCTTCAACGGGCAATATAGGTTCTGGTAATTTTTGAAGAAAGTAGGAGACTTCAAGGGACCATTATTGTTGTAAGATGATACAGAGCAGTGCAATCGAATTTTAATTCACCAGCAAGTCAGGAAAAGAAGCCCTTGAATGTCACCAATGTTCAGTGATGCAATTTGAAGAGAAGGTCCACATAAAGTACAATTGTCCTCAACTGCATGCATTCAATCAGCAGGAGAGCTAGGTTTTATTAAACTGTCAGGAGCAAGTTTAACAGTAAGGAAGCCAGCTTCCTTACATTCAGTCTTCAGTAACAAAAGAGTTGATGAAAATTTCTGTAAATTTATATTTAAAGGTACATTGAATATCCAACTAAAGTTTAGGGTTGAGGCATTTGTGAGATTAAGATAATACCTCTGTTAGACGGCTTATGAAGCTACAAAACATCATTTCAGTTAACTTACAGGATATTTTTCAGCAAAATTCTGAAGAATTAGATTATAACCAGAAGTGAAAGTTTGCGGATTTGATAATTGAATGTCAAGATGTTTTCGAAGATGATAACGTCGTAAAAAAATCATATTGGTCAAGCATGAGATATACTTGGAGAAAGGAACACATCTAACGAGACATCCACTAATTGTAAGAAGAGTTCCTATTCACAAACAAGGGTAAGTTGACACTCTAATAACAGAAATGGTAAAACAAGGAGGTATTGAGAGATCATCAAGTTCCTGGTATTATCTAGTCGTTCTCAAGAATAAGAAAGATGGTTCTACAAGATTTTGTGTAACAGTAACGATTTAAGATTTATGTAATTTATCATGACCTGATGATACATTGGATAGATTATCACGAAAACTGTGGTTCTCTACATAAGATCTAAAGAGTGGCTACTGGCAAGTGAAAATTAAAAATGAAGATTAAGACACTATACTTTTTTCTGTTGGACAAGAATTGTGACAGTTCAAAGTTATGTCATTTGGATTATATAATGCACCAACGACTTTTAAACGACTTAAGAAATAAGCTCAGTTGATCACAGTGTCAGTCACGTTTTTAATATGTCTTACTGTACATAGAGTTTTTGTTTTCTCGTTTTTTTGGTGATTGTTACTATTATTTGGAGATTTTCTATATACAAAATATACTCGTCGATTTTTTTTTACCTTATTCAATAAGTCACCCGTGGTTGCTACCCGTGTGGAAGTTTTACAAAATTTTCTGCGAACATTCAGTAAGTTGAAAATATTATTTATAATCTCACAATAACGTGCCGTGGCTGACGCATGTGTGAAGCTGATGTCTTTCAAATCGAACTCCAAAAATGTAAAGTAAGTGCAGTACTTCGACTCAATACTTGAGCCGCCAAAAAAACTTTCATTTTCTCTGATTCATAATATACATGTCTATTTTTTATCTTACACGCCAAATGCAATTTTTCTTCTTTTTGTGTGTCGTTCAATTTTTCAATAAAATGCCAAGACGTAGAATTATTT
Organism: Copidosoma floridanum; assembly: GCF_000648655.2. The sequence goes on from NW_019381519.1 coordinate 366,998, forward strand.
TCATGAATTATAGGGCTTTTGGTAGCTAAATCATTTCGGCACAATTTTAAACAATGACAGGGATCATAAAAAATAAAAACGGGCTCTAAACTTCGTGGATGTTTGAAAACTGGACTCAAATTTTGTTTGTCTTGGTAATTTAAATTTGCATCTGGGGCCTTACATGCAGTTTTCACATGATCTTTCAAGATAATTGATTTTTCAATACCACGTAAGGAACTTATATAATAATACGCAACAGATGCTTTAAAGCTACCATTTACACTTACAAGCATAAACATTAGGACTTTCGAAGCGATTCTTCTTTCTCCACTCTCTTCTTCTAAATTTAGTTGTGAGTCAGCATCTACAACTCCGGTCCATGAATGAGGATGTCTATCCCACTCTTTGTGTTGTAAGCACATCTCATCGAAAGTGAAATTAAAAAGTAATCTCCTACCTTTTGTTGCCTCATCGTTTACTATTTTGGATACGTTATCAATCACCACTTCAGACATACCAGGTTTGTAATCACTCGAGCAACCCCACTTCTTCTTCGTTTGAGGAGAAGGTAAACATTTAAAAAAACGTTTTCGAACAGCTTCATATCCTGCGGGGGAATGGAAATGAAGTGTTCTAACAAAGTTTTTTAGGTTTTGAGAAAACGGGGCAGTTGGTTTTCGTTCTTTCATGCGTTCAATTAATTTTACTACATGCGATGGTAAATCCCATAAAAAAAGTGGTATATAAGCAAATTTAGTATAGCAATGTGTATTACCAGAGTTTTAAAAATTAAAATAAACGTGATAATATTTGAAATGATATCAGCTACATACACTACTCAAAAGAATCTCTATATATACATGCATTTTTCCGGTGCAATAAAAATCTCAATAGGCATGATTTTTTTAAAAGTAGAATTTGTACAGAATTTCATACGCACATTCACAGACGTGTAACAATCACGTATGTATGAAAATAGCATGTACGTATCACCTTAAATTACATACATAAGTCAATTGATTGACACCGCATTGACGATACAAATTATTTAAAAATGCTTTTGATAAAAGACTTAAACCTTCAAGTATTCCGTTGCCATATGATCTCCTTTGTTGGTTAAATCTTCAGTTATTGTCTGTGAATTACTGAGTTGCTTATCTTTATGTTGAAGAGATTTGTAAGCATTACTTAATTTTGCTCTTTAGTTGGCAGCAACATCGATGAATTTCTTCCAAGAACCATGTGAAAAAAAATCTGCTCTAAAAAAAATAGCAGTTTGGCACCTAAACATAAATCTCAATCTCTTTGATTCAAGATCATCCGTGCAATAATTTTTTCTGCAGTATCGAAATCGCAATAAATTACGTATTTGTATACATATGTAAAACAACTCTTACCTTTTCCTGCTTTTGCCCTCACAAGTTGAGTCTACATCAACATCCGACAAATCTTTCGTACTTGCACTCGTATTATCCAAACACATAAAATATACAGGATCTCCATGTTTTTCTGAAGATGAATCGTGAGCCAAACTAAGTGAAGTACTTTCACTTGTTTCAGGAAACTTATCACAGAAATTATTACAGTGCAACGCTGATAAAGCAAACCCAATACCCTGTTCTGATGACACACTGGCTGAACATGATGCATTTATCTGCCCACGGTTTTCCATAACATGTTCTGAATCACTAATTTTGATAATACGAGCACTGTGTTCTTCATTATTAAAACCTTTGGGGACAGCATCTCTACACAATCGTGGATGACTCCTTTGTTCATCAGCATACAAGAAAAATTCAGGAGAAAAGTGATCACTGCACGTACACAGTGTTTTGAAATTAATCTGAGTTGATATTTCCAAGGAAATAAGCCATTTTTGCCTAAGCTGCTGGTTTAGAGGAAACCTATTCAATGAACGTTAAAAATTATTTTACACCACACATAATGATGGCATGCAGGGCATGGAAGATAACTTAATGCATACTTGTGAAAACTGCGCTGACGATCGGAGTTTGCGTCTCCATACTTTGCATTACACATTACATATTTTACTACCATTTCCCATTGAAGATCAGGGTTTCAAAGTTATAAAAAGTTATAAGTGTTCTTTTAAAAATAATACCAATAATCATGATAAACATCATTGACGGAGACACAAGTGTTGTTATTTTATCTGTATACACTATTTTACGGACGAGAAAAGTGTAAATAAAAGACATGACATTAAAAGAAGTTACAATACCAACAAAAATTCTAAATTTTATACGTCTTACCAGTAGATGCTCTCTTTTTATACTTATATATTTTTTGTATAATCTCCCCTCGCTCCCTTCACTTTGTACACAGATAATTAACCTATGAACACTGGCGAGAGAGAGGAAATAATACGGTAACTTGGAGGCGTTCTCTTTCTCACCTGCAGACAATCTCACTTAAGGCTAGTATAGGCACTCACGCAGTCTAGTCTAATATCTCTATGGTATTTAAGGCAAACACACAATCTAACCTAAGAAAAGCCAAAATGGGAGGAGATATAAAAACGCTCTTATATTTCAAGAAATGCTTCTTGACTTTTTGAAAACCACTTTTCAATGTTAAACTATGGAGAGGTCTAGAAATATCCAAAAATCCTTTGATAAATCGTGTACAGTACGAGCAAAATCCTAAAAACTGACGGACATTTTTTGTTCTTGGAATTGGCCATTCCAAACCAGTCTTAATTTTTTGTGGATCTGTCTTCTTTCCTTCTTTTAATATAATGTGACCAAGAAGTTAAAGTTTTTATTAAAAAAAGTGCACTTTCTTCTATTTATTCAAAAATTAGCTTTTCGAAATCGAAAAAACACCTTCTCTATACTCACTAACATTTTCTTAAATGAGTCTGCTAATACAGTAATGTCATATAAATGAACTGAGCATATGACCTGAAAGTATACTTAAAAGACTCTCCTGATCAAGTGACCTGAAAGTATACTTAAAAGACTCTCCTAATGAACCCGAAATTTTAGATATAGGTACTTGCTCTTTACACATAGTTAATGGAGCATACAAAACCTCACGTGACAAAATAAACTGCCAGCTACATAGCTTTTTAGCAGCACTGTATTAATTATTGAAAAAAGTTCCTGCTCGGCGAGCTGATTATCTTATTTTACAAATTCAACATTATTTCTATTAAAATTTTGTTTAGTTCGCTGGTTAGAGAATTACAGCGTCATGAAAAGAGCTAAAACTATGATCCCTTAATTAAAAGTATTTATAACAAATGTCAAACAAAAACCACTTCCTTTTAATGATTGTAAAATTATTGTTGAATTTACGCAAGATTAATTATTAGAAACAAAACTTAGTGTCATGATAACTATCTCTTCCGAGTTGAAAATTTTCTAAAGGTCGTGTTACATCGCGATACTTATTTTTAGGCCAAGGATTTCGCCTTATAGCCTGGGATCGATAGCGTGAGGATAGGAGACACTTACGACTTAGGCCGAATCCGCCGGCTCGCGTTCGGTCCTAACTGGGACTTATCCGTCAGCACACGGGGATCTGGAGATTTCGTCTACCCAATCCTAACCGTATGCGATCGTCCGATAATGCGCGGTTTACTCTAGATTCGCGTCAGCGGCTTACGGGGGCTACGGAGTTCATCGTAGTCCCGATGGCTGCGATCTTTGAGCGTCTGGAAGAGACGTTAAAATTCCGTTCGCGCCAGCTAACGTAACGTTAGCGATATCGCCCGGACCAGTGGTGGTTTGTCCAGCTGCGCGCGAGAGTCAGTATCACACACTGAAACCTCGTGCGCAACGATTCGGCTAAAAGAAAAATAAAATATATAATTTGACGACTTACTTTTTATTGACTTGAATTAGGTGAAACTTGTGCACTGGGAGCAGGGCTCTTGTTCTCTAGGATAAACACTAGAGGTAGGAACCTGATGGGAACTGCTTTTCTTTCCAGTACGGGCCGCTTTTATACACAATTTCTACGCACTAAAGGGGGTTCGGCGTGAGAAGATTGGAGGTTCCTAATGACTTATGGTCAAATAGGATTGAGCTGAATGTTTATGAGCCAATTGTACGGTACACACGCAGGCTGCTTCTCCCGCGTCCAGCTCTTATCGCGTCAGAAAGAGGGAAAGAAGTTTTGGTATTACTTATTTCTTTCCGTCTTTCTTTACATAGGTAAAAAAATTGTAATACTCGCTAATTATCCTATTTTGCTCAATCAATTGGTTTGATATCATTGCCCTTATAATTATCTCGGCGAATAAAGCTAGTACCTATTTGAATGGTAAAAATCGACCTATCCAGTGAAAGATTGTTGGAGAGCATGTAATGGCTGTGGCTTATTCCTCGATATTATTGCTAATCCTTATTGTCAATGTATTGGGCGCATCGTTGCCAGGGTATGAAGTATCATTAAGTAGCGTGCACCGTTTTTGCATAAGGTTACTGGATTGCACAATATGTTGCTGCTTTGTTCGGTTGTTATTTCTGTGGCCACGCTTAAATGCTGCGGTGCGCGTGTGCTATGAATGTTTAATGATGTTTGCGCATGTCAACTGCCTTAAATATTTAATGAACTAGTTATTTTGAAAATTGATATCGTGCACTGCTATTCGACGTTACAGTTGTATCAGAGTGGTGTACCCTTATTATCTTTTATGTTTAATGATTTGCATGATATGATGAAATTTTTGGTATCTCGAAACGTTGTTTGAAGAGTCTTAGACCAAGCTACTGTTAAAAAATTGATAAGTATCGACTTAAATGATGAAAACAATTGAATTACAGCGAAAGCTTTTGATATTGGATTTGCAGCTGGAGTTGCATTAAAAAAAGAGAAAAAAATATATTAAAGAAAACGATATTCTAAGGTTTAAACAAGTCTGTCGTTTATTTATAATTCACATTTGCAAAAATTAATGCTCACAAGTCCTCTTAAATTCAAACTTGTTGAGGGAGTCAGCTGTTTAAATCAAATCATCATGTTGGAAGAAAAAACTTTTGAAACAAGATTAAGGGCTACTTTAGAAATATTAGTCGATGAAAATTGGATGAATGCGCTTGATGCTGATTTCGTAAAAAGATAATTTTGTACGTTAGTAGCTAAAGACAATGTTCAAATGAAGTTAAAAAATTTTGATAGAAAACGTCATCGATTAGATATGTTTTTACTGGACATATTTATTCTAGAAAAATCATCACATAAACTTCAAATTTGCTTAAAAAATATTTTTATTTTGAATCACGGAAATTGAAGCGTTGAACGAAGTTTTTCTGATAAAAGTGAGTTTTTGGTCGAGAATCTGACGGAAAACAGTTTACTAGCACAAAGGTGTATATATAATGCTATTGAAAGTGCCGAAGGCGTCAAGAATATTAACATAACTGATAAAATGATATTAGATTACAAAAGCTCATTATCAAAACGAAAAGATGCTTTAAAAGAAAGAGAAGACGAAGAAACGAAGAAAAATTTTGAACTGGCACAAGCCAAAGAAAAACTAGAATCAATTAAATTAAAGAAATTGGAAGTTGCGAGATTGGCAAAAGAAGAAACAAAAAATTTTGAATTCGAAGATGAAAAACTGAAAAAAGTATTAAAATCAACCAAAAAAAATTAAGTTTATTAAAAATATGATTATTTTTCGATAAAATTTCATTTAAAATGTATGAAACATCTATTATTTCAATGTATAATAAATTTCATTATTATTTTGTAAAAATCACCGAACAAAAAGTTTCATTCATAATTTTATCCTTAAAAAATTATATTTATATTCTTAAACATCCTAAAAATAGCTTTAAAATTTTTTTCCTAAGTATGATAAACACCCTGTGGTTGTTATCGTTTAAAGAGTTGGATGACCAGCTAACTAGATGTATTGGATTCTTAGGTCAGTACAAGTTCAAGATTTTTTACAGGAGAGGAACAATTCACGAAAACGCAGATGGATTATCCTAACGACCATGTGAAGATAAATCCTGCAAGTACTGCTATCTGGTTGAAGAAATCTGGTTTAAGGCTAAGGCAAAAACCATTGATCAAATCGCTGTTGTTGAAGAAACAGGATTAGACGAGCAAAAATATCAGATGGCAGACAAGTCAATAAGAATCATTAGTGACAGTAAGAGAACTAACACTCAACCAGATTGGCGGAAAATTACATCGAAAGATGAATTCACGGAAGTATATTATAGTCAATGGGACTCATTCGCTATGAAGGATAGAGTTTTATGTAAAGAATGGATTTCAACAAACTTGAAGACCAAGACTCTAAAATTAGTTGTTCCAAGAAAGAAGATGGATAAAGTTCTACGAGACGCACACAATGCACTAGTAAGAGGACACTATTATAAGTAGCAGGCAATGTACTCGGAGAGCAGTCAAACACATTTAGCATAGTTAGTATTATAAAAGGCAAGGTGAACTTCAACATGTCCAAAATCAAACCATCCACACCACATGCATTGTACTTAGAACGCTTAAGGGGCCATACCTAAATTATGTAAGTCTTGTCAAGGGAGGAGAGGTTTTTTCATTTTCTTAAACATACCTTACATAAAGGAGAGGGATATTGTTCAGATAATTACGTGAGATTATTTAGCCACGAACTTATTTTTCCAATGAAAATTTTTTGTCAAAGTAATTAAAATTTCGCCTTACAAATCAATGCTCATTTTTTTGTAGTGGGAAACATTTTTTGATGGTTTGACAATTTTTTTAAAGAAGTTTATTATTACTACTATACAATTTTTCAATGAACAATAAATTGATTCTATATATATTTAAGGAACTAAATTTGAATATATTTAATGTTTATAAGTATTTTTCAAGAGTTAAAAATTAAATACCAGACATAATATAATTGTATAAATGAAATGTAATGCGCCACAAGGAACGAAAAAACGGCATTCCCTAGGGTGCACGGAGAAATATTATCTTTATAAATCACCGTTTTTCAAAAAAACTTGCGCAATTTTTGGTGAAAACTACGGAGCCCTATCAATTTGCATGCCTATAAAGTATGATGAGCGACATATACATTTTGAGTGCAGGTAAAGAACATGTATATACGATGCACGGGGACAGTGATCCTGCGAGCTTACATTCGAAATCTCGGTATACACCACCAGATGTCTCTCAAGGCTTTATGTCGACGTATATTATAAATAATAACAAAGATTGGATTGGCGTGGTAAAATATTGATTATTTACGTCAAAAAATTACTTCGTAGAAAAATTATCATAAACAATTATCATAAATCATCAATATTTTTCAATCAAAAAAAGTTACGATTGTATATGATTAATTTCTCAAGATAATGAGAGGTTTTGGATCAAAATCGGAAATCAATTATAGAAGTTAACAAGCGTTATTACGTAGATTTTTTTAAATGACTATATTCTTATAAATAATTCAGCGATTTGTTTTAAAAAAATTTTTTCTTGATTTAGCCTCAATATATGTTTAAAATGTATTAGTAATGTAATTGTTAAGTATTTAGAAGACTTGATAAAAAATTTTGTTCGAAACGTGTACTCTAGCGTAAAGCAGTATCCTATACAACCTTAATGGTATCATAAAGTATAAGCCAGTTATTTTGTCTCACGGTAAATTAGTAATTTTCCTTGTTTATCAACCTCCATTTACTTATTTTACATCCAGCAATTACCAGTCTAAGTTGTACAACTTTCATGGTATCCTACATCAGCACTGCTTGGCTTATTGAGACTACAAATACGATATACAATTCAATGATCATTGAAAATTTCAAAAGAATACTCAACAGTTTGGGCTCAGGGTCATAATTCTAGTGTATAAATGCGTAATAATGTGCAGTGTTTTAAGTCGTTAACAAATAACTGGGATCTGATGCAGCGTTTTGCATTCCTGGCAAATAAAAATTATTCCATAAATTTACATTATGCTGATTTTTTTATAACTTCAGAGATCTCTACCGATTAATTAATCGCTAGTGATAAGTTTTATGATGCCCATGCTATTTATTTAGATACTTCTACTTCTGCCTCCCTCGTGAAATATCTGCAAGTTTAAATTGTAACAGGGGTGACAATATAAGAGTGTGTAATCATCTTCAGCAAGTTAATGGGTTATATTAATAAGTCAGGCATTTTCGTTTGAAGAAAAAATAAGTATTTTTTATAAGATGATACACAAAAACATTTTCTGCTGTGTATCACTTAGTACCCAAGCCATGACTTTTCCATTAATTGACAAAGCCCTTAAACTTGCAGACCCATGTTTTAGAACTAAAAATATTTAAAATTCCAGAAGGATCTTGGCTTTAAACGCATATTTTCGATTTTTAATAAAAAATATGCTTAACTGAATAAAGTAGTGCTCAAATTTTAATATCCCTCGTTGCTAACTTTACTTACTATCACTAATCATACAAGCGTTATAATTTAGAATCTTTTTATACATAGTTTAAGATGGAGAGATCGTCATACTGTGCATTATCAGCCAAAGTTAGAAACTCTTAGCCAAACTTAGATGTCTCTTGAGTCAATACTAACAGTAATGCTACTGTAAAAAAATTCTGCAAATTTTTATCTGACAAAAAAACTATAAATTTTCAGATAGTACGTTGTTATACAACAGGGTAGCGAAAAATTCTAAGAGCAGAGTGAACCTTTTTGCTAAAAACATTAGTACAAAATCTAACCGTTCCCCGTATCATTAAATATGTACAGATTTTTTCCTCATCTGCCTTATATTTATACACTCTACATGTATCTTGCAGTGACATTGTCTCACTGTTAAGTACTATTGATGATGATACTAATTTTGCTACAAACGTATTACAATAACAATTGGACATTTCTTAGCTTACAGTTATTAGGCATTCGAACAACTTGAAATCAGTTGGATTAAATTTGGTAAAACTAATGAAAATATTAACAAGTTAGTGTCAAAAACTCCTTATATTTTAGTTAGTTTTAATACAGACAGTTAAGTTTTTTCATACTTGAAAATCAGTAGGAATTAATTTTTTATGGCCCTGAATGTACTATTAAATTTTTATACAAAAGTATTCATTTTCAATAAAAAGTCTTAATTGTTTCTAAAAAAATTATTAACTATTTAATGGTGTTAAAAAAAGTTGCTGAAAAAAAAATGACTGATAAGAGGCTTGTTTTTCTTAAAACCTACATTGATGATGCTGTCAGCATAGTCATTTTTCATTTTAAGACCTTAATAGTCTAAATGGCCTCCAAAAAATGTGCACTTTTTAAAGGTTTGGTTTTCTTGTTAACTTATGGCTATAGTGTTATAGGGTATTTACAGATACGTAGTAAGTAATTTTATACAAGTTCAAAAAAAGAAGCTTTAGTTTACGCAGATACTACGATGATTTTTTATAATTTTATAACTTTATAATTATTTTTTATTTTAAAAATTCACCATTTTTTTATTAATAATTGTGAATATAAATAATAGGTATACATTGTTTAATACTTTCATTTTGTCAATTCGTCAGTTATGATTTCAAAACTGCTGTCGAAACAAATACACTCTTATCCAAAAGCGATGACTGATAAAGACGGAAGTGAATAATAGATGAAAAAAATAGATTATCAAACGTCTAGAGTAACCAACAATCAGAAAGCCGATCCGGGTATTTTAAATTTGTAGAAAAAAAAATATGTACCTTCATCATTTCTCATGTAATTTTTTTTTTAAATCTTGGGTAGTGCAAGAATGTAGTAATAAGTGGCATGATCAAGTTACTAAGTTATTTAAAACTTAAATGTTATAAGCAAATTTTTATTAAGAATATTGGAATAAAATGTTTTTAAAGTGAGAACTTTATTTTGCACGCTTAGTTGGGGACCTATTACGTTGAATGTACGTCCGTACGTCGGAACAGCGCTCAAGGGGAAAGAGCACGGCGGAAAAGGAGAAGAGGGGCAGATAGGCGCGGACGTATAGCCGCTGCCTCTCTCGCTCTCTCCCTCCTCTGTTTCTGTCTTTACGTATCTGCAACTGTGCGTGCGTCACTGACATTCGAGTCTCATCATCTGCCTTCGGATTCGGCTACATATATATAGTTTTTTTTATTATTGTTCATCATCGCCCGTAGGCTCAAGGAAGCAATAGTGCCAGAAAATAAAGATAAGTAACATAAATAATGTAATAGTGAGGAGTGGAAGTAAAATAATAGAATTAAAACTGATAAGATAACTAATAAATAAAGTGGAGATACTGAAACACGTAGGGGTGTAAATAAAAAGTTCGCGTAATGAGCATAGTGTGCAGAGTAGACCTGAAAAACTAAGTAAACTAAAACTGACACAGTAAAAGAAAGTAAAAAAGATCAACGAATAATGAATAAGAAAAAGTGAAAATTAAATAGGATTTATTATTCAAATAAGAAATCAGAGGTTAGAAAAGCAAGTGAAAAAAAAGAAGCGCAAAGTAAAAGTGAATAAAACAGACGTAGGCTCATCGGCAGTAGAAGTATCTCTACGTATATAATGGTAGGTAATAAAACGATAATTTTTTTAAAAAAGGCAAAAAGGCAAAAAATGAATATGATAAAAACCCTTTGAAGTACACATGGTAGATAAGACAGCTTTCCTTATTTGCCAACTATTGATAAAGTAGGAAAAAAATTATTCAGCGATGAAGATGATTTTTTAAATCATCAACGGTTAAAAGCTAGCAAGGAAGAATTCTAATTTAACTGTTATAAGACCTACTAAGATGACTGGAAAAATAAGCAAAAATGTAAATGTAAGAAGTAACACCAACACAAGTAGGAAGTAAAAGGAGAAGACTACTTTAAACTTCAAGAGATAAAATGAAAAAAAAAAAGGATAACAAAAAAGAAAATGATGGACTGAGTAAAATAAAACGAAAAACTAAGTAGACTGTTTGAAATATTATATAGAATAGAAAAAACAGACAATGACAAGAATTTCAATGGATAATAGAGGGACAAAAGTAGGTGGAAAGGGAGAAAATTATTAAATTAAAATGGAAAAAAGAGAAAAACTGAAAAAGAAATTAAACAATTCAATGAAAAGTAGTACTGGTTAAAAAAAAGTAAAATAAAGGTATTGGTAGTAGAACTAGGAATTCCGAGAATATAGAATAACAGTATAAATAATACGGAGGAACTGGAAAAAGAACTGTGTATAAAAAATGACTCAACACAAAAAGGAAATGGAATTGAAAGGATGATACTCAATTGTTAGCTTCTTGAGTGGGTACATATTTTTATAGATGATTCGTAGTATAGATTTGTAAGAGACGATCAAGAAAAAGTCGGGATAGAAAAGAGACTTTCTTAGTGTTTAAATACGAGTGCTTGTATGCAAATCGTCTCGGTAAAGAACTTTGTAGATACTTAAGGTGGTTGACTACCTCTCTGCGACATAGGACTTTGTGCCTTTTTTAGATTGGAAATGCGTGCCAATGTCCCGTAGTTTAATACTGAGTATTATATACACTACGAATTATCGATTCATAACTTTTTTTGTACGCACCTAATCGACGTGATTGTTTAACTTAATTATTAGGTAGATATTAATTTACCGTCGACTATAGTTTTGTCTAAATCTGACTGTTAATTGTATTAAAATTTTTGATGATAAGAGCTGCTTTTGACGATTTCCCATGAAAACGTGTGTAAAATTCACAAAATTTGTTTCATCAATTTCTCATTTCATAAGCACCCAGAGTTGAAACTCTGCATACATTTTTTTTATTCATTCTTGAAGCTCTGTAAAAATTTTCGTTGAAAACTGACTTTCAATTGCTTAAGTTAGTCAACCTCTTTCAGTATAATACTTATTTCTCTGTTTCTAAAGTACATTACTTAGTCCCCCAAGGGTACCTCGATCCAGTAGTTAATATTCTTCGTGTCGATGTTATTTAAATATGCTGTAAAAATTGTTTATCCAGCTTAGAAAAGAGGTAGGTGTTGAAACTATGAACGGAAATACATATTTAATGATACGACCCTAAAAGCTGTCATTGCATCATCCATTTTATTACCCAAAATAAACAAACAATAAGTGCACTTTTTAATTAGGAATCAACTTTTACGTTTGTTTAATTCCACGAATAATTTAATAACATCAAAAGAATAAGTCTTTACTGCGAAATAGTCAGAGTTTTATTCATACTAGAAATTCACTAGATTCTGGGAGAGTCACATAATAAGGACGGTAAGAGCTAGCGTACGATCTTAACTACTCACTATCAAGTCTTTGCTGAGACTGCCATACTCTATGACGCAAGCTTGCCGGCTTACTTTCCTCTTTTGAGCCACCTAATTCATTGTAATTGCGTGATATCTAATTACATGCATGAGTAATTTTATGCGTATACAATAATTGTAAACTGTCAATAGGAAAAAATATTAGGCGGAAGAAAATTTGGATTGAAACCAAGGTGTGAAGTCTCAGAACCACCAAAAAAACAAAGCTACTTCTTAGTTCACCAATAATCTCGTGTATCATACTACTTAATGCCATGATTATAAATATAACCAGCAGCGCACAACTCAGACGCATTATCACTAACCCTGTTTTTACGCTTTTTGCCACTATCATAAATGTAATATAAATTATTAATTATAGGCAACTACTATTGCATATCGAGTATTAGAATTTGACAGTGGCTATATTTTCAAATAATATTATAGTTTGAACTATCTGAATCAGCACTTAACTAATTGTATGGCTTTTCAATTGAAGTTTTTTTGATAATCTTCTGAGACATAAGCGTTTATATCTATTGTTATATAGGTAATCTTGTCATAAAATTATTATGAAACATTCTTTGCATGTTTATATTGATATCCTAAGCGAGTTATAATTTTAACCTCTTGTCTATAAAGAATATAGCCAAAATAAAATAAAATTTTAAGGTTATCATAGCATATCAATTAATCTATTTTTATTTGTGGACCTCAATGTATTTTTTTTTTATCTCAACCTATAATAATTTTTGTTTTTTTTGGTTTTTTTTTAACAACTTTTTAGCATTATCTTTGAGTTACACTGCAGTTATATGTTATGCGCAATTACATTCATAAATCTTGCAGACAAAACAATAATAAAATTTACTGTAAATGAAAGATAATACAAATTATGAATTAAGTGCCTACTCAGATTCGCTGAGAGAGAGAAAGAGAGAGAGAGAGAGAGATATTGATTGATGTATTGTAAGTGGTCCACAGGAAAGATGTCCTATCTGGCCAATTACATACTTACAGATAAGTAAGGAGTTGCAGAATGAATTATAAAATATGTGTAAATACAATATGTGAGTTTTTGTAGTCACTTGGTTTTCTCTATACCTACGGTGAGCAGCCAAGCAGCATCAAAAGTAAAGAGTTAACGAAAGTAAGTGGGTAGTTGCGCTGCATTAACTAATGCGTGCTCGGTCTGATTGAAGGGCACATTTATGCCAGTCTTCCCGGTCGAAATAGTTCATTGAGCACAAGTTCCTAGTATTCGTTTAGTTTAGCAGTCAAGAATGCTGGTTTTGGGAGACTATTGAGAAGAAGAGACGATGTAATGTTAAAGGAGTTTTTCAGGACTTGAGTACGATAGTTTTGGATGTAGAAAATTTCTTTGGGTCATCTGGAAGATTTGCGACGGTCAATGTTAGAGGGCCAAATAAAAGATTGGCAAAGGTTTTAGGGTTACGTTGAGCGATAATGCCATATAATCGTGAGGAAACTGAATATTAATGTCTAAGTTTGTGGGTGAGACATTAGAGTTCAAAGCGTCGTCGCGTGACGTAAGCATCAAAGGGTATGTTGTCAAAAACATATCTGACACATGCGTTGAGGAGCCAGTGTAGTCAGAGTTCGCACTTGAAGTTGGAGCAAGTTGAGCATGGCCACTGAGATACCATACAGTCCAGCTGATTTCGATCTGTCAGTGAAGACAAGCAATCATTTAGTTCCTCCAAAGAGAGAGAGAGAGAGAGAGAGAGAGAGAGAGAGAGAGAGAGAGAGAGAGAGAGACAGATAGAGCGTAATACAGCAAACACTCGATGCGAAATCGTACCTCGGATGTAACAGGGTCCTTATTAAAGTCACACAACAGCCACGTTATGATTTCCGTACATAAGCAGATATATCCATACATATTTCTTCCTGTACTGTATAGTTGCACTGTGTGGGGCAGTCAGTTTCCTTCCATATGCTCCCCCACGAACCCCCATGTATCCCCAACCAAATGTATGCCACTCCCCCAGCAAATACCCACTTGGTATTTTTGAAAGAGCAATAAAAAAAATGAGTAAAATATTTCTATATTACATAGTTATGTTGTATGGGGTGGTCAGTTTTCTCCCCCACGATTTCTCACACTACTCTACGAGTTCTTAGTTGCTTTCCCACAAAACAAAAGGAAGTTCTTCTCTCCTACCTTCCGTCCCTTAACCACCAAAAAATTTATTCCATTCCTCTACTACGTTTCCCGCATCATGATTTTGAAAGAGCAATACAAAAATATGTTGGGTGAAACTAACACATTTAATATAAATTACTATACGTAGAAAAATTTTAAACTACCCAAGAAGTACTACTTTTTGCCTTTAGGTTATTTGGATTTTGAAATTCATTAAACATTTCTCGTACGTTTACGAAATTCATAAATTAATCTGAATAATTAGGATTTACATTTTTAAATTGTCCACGAAGTATAACTGATTTATAGATTTACAATAAAAGTGAACTTTATGTTACTCTGATAATATTAAAAAATATCATATTTTTATTTTATGTGACACCAGCAATAAATTCTTTCTATTGGTACCACCGTAACATGAGAGAATAATTGTTCGATAATGTTCGTACCTCACTGTTTCACTGACCCAATACCTTTCATGCAATGAATATTATCACATTGTTTTAAATGACTTTTTAACCTAATTCCTTTACCTTTATAACTTTCTCTCTTTTATTATCTCACCCAGTCTCTCTTTCTTTATATCTGGTACAACTATTCTACTAATTAGAGGCATTAAAAACAATCTTTTAAAGGCAAAAGATAAAATATAACTTGTATCGTTTAAGTGCAATGATGAATGTAGTAGTGTGCAACGGCCAGTGATTATTTTGTCTTTCGTTAGTTTTTATTACTGTTGGATTTGGAGTCAATATTTTTAAAACAACATAGTTCGTTTGCAATAGTAGCACAATTAACTTTATTTATCTGCTATAATCACGAGAATGTATGTTTATATGTATTTTCTCTTTTTGTTAAAGTTATAAAAATTGGACAGTAAAAAGATAAAAATAATAAACAAGCTTAATTATTTTCATTCCGTAAAATTTCGTTGTTTACAGTAAAGACCTCTTCCTGCACTCATAACAAGTACCTAATGTTAACAAAAAAATATTATTCGTATTAAATTTTGAATACTTATTTTGCTTTCTATTTTTTCTTGAAAATGATGACAAGTGTATTAATTTTATCATTTATATATCATCCGCAACTCTCACTTGAAAAATTGTTAAAATCAGAATAAGTACCTAAGATGTATGACAACCACTAACTTAGTTTTTGAAAAGATGAGTCAATTTTTTTTTAGATAATGTCTGGATTTGCAGGAATTTTTTTTAAAGGAAGCCAATACTTTATCTGTTCATTGGTAAAGTCATAAGGTTTAAAAAGATTAGTACAGTTAAATAAATAGTCAATGAAAGGGATTCTTTTATCAAACCTGACAATTGCCAAGATGAACTGGAGATCATGGCTAAGCCTAATAAATAATTAGCCAGTAGAATTAATCATCGAGTAGTTTAAGAGTAACTTTAGAAAATAACCTTTACAGAAAACTTGCATACTATAGAAAAGAGGAGGGAAATTTCAGATGAAAGGAACACTATAGTACGGAATTTTAGATGGGTCAAAACCTTGATATTAGTTTACGAGTAATCTATTTCAATAGAATAGTATTGTATCGCTTGCATGTAGTAGAAAGTATCTAAATTTATTGTTTGGACAATCTTAGCGGCGTAATACCATTAAAGAATTAAACAAAGAGACATATAAGATATTTTGACTTTAAAAGTACTGACTTTCTGCAGAAATGTATAGATACATTAAACAAAGATAAGAAAAACCATTTACAGATACGTGAGCAGTGAAATAAAAATCACTTAACCAAACCTAAATTAGAGTTCTTGGATTTATAATTAACACATTTTATTCACACTACATTGTACTGTTGACAGCAGAAAGAATTTTTTTTCAGAATCAACATTTCTTCAGTTAATCAGACATAGGTTATCATAAATCACTGAGTATGAGTGTAGTCAGTAGTTCCGAATCCTTTTTTTTTAAAGCTTAAAAAAACTTATTTTATTCTATTTGGCGGTACAAGATTTAGGCATTTACTCATCAGTGACTTATCTATACTTCAAAAATTGTGTTTTTTAACATATATTAATTTTAATTTCTAAATGCTATACCAGGGTGACAATGTATGTGCTCATAAAACACATAACATTTTTTATGCTAAAGGGACTACAAAATTTGTAGCAGAAATGTTAAAAAAAAGAAAGTTGAATAATAATGAACTGAGTACATAAACATCATAAATAACATAGCTTTTTATTCAGGTTACTTTACCTGCATCAGCACAGCTGGTCCAAGATACTTATCACTATTCCACCAATATGAAGGACACGAGGTACTACAGCATGCACATAATATGCATTCATATAAGCCATCCTGAAACAATTTGCTAAAATTATTAAAAATACTAAATTAATTTTTAAATCAAAAGAAACTTTTTAAGTAACAGGGAACTTGATAGTTAAGGTTACAAGAGACTAAATGATTATATAAGTCTATAACATGCTAAGAAAAATAAAATTTGAGAAATAGGGCAATCTTTTATAAACCTAACATCTCTTGACCGGTACATTTTTTATTTACTTAAAAATGCTTTTAAGTTTGATACAAAAAGAAAAAAGGTAAGCATTCGAACATTTTTAATTTTTCTCATTTTTTTGAAAAAAAATGGTTAGAAATTTACAAATTCGGCTAAGAATTTTTTTTTTTTTTTTTTTAATTTTTACTCCCGTTTTTTCAGGGGTTTTTTAAATTTACAGGTCAAAAATTGAGCTTTAACGAAAAAAAAAAAAAAAAAACCAGTAAACAAATTTTAATTGTTGTAAACAAATCAAATAGATGAATTAATGTTTAACAACTGTCCCACCTTCGTAATAAGTTTCAAAATTTTTATCACACATTGCATCGGAATGCTTTTTAAATCGATAGAGAAATAATAATCATTACTGTAAAAAGATATTTAATTTATCTATAATAGCAGTGTTCCTTCACATATGTGGGAATCAGATTGCGCGTTAGATTTTCCCATCTCATATCGTTCTCCTCTATGATGAATGATCATTTCACATATTAAATTGAATAATCTTATTTATTTGAAAGGAAAACTTCACACAAAATTAAAATTAGAAACAAGTTTCAAAAAAGGAATAAAAACTATTGTTAAAGTGTGAATTACTCAATAGAAATTTCAACACCTACTTACTAGTTGAGAATACGTCCTTGAGTACTGTGCTAAACAATATCAATATACAATCGCAAAATATTTTCACCCTATATTCAAGAATTTTTATAAAATTTTTTTTTATGAAAGAAAAACTCCTTTCCATATAATTCTTCCGGAAACACTAAATTAATAGGACGTCAGCGCAACATATTCTTTAGGCCTCAGGTTGCACTTAACAGCCCGATATCTGCAACGAGTGCATAATCGCAGAGCAAGCAAACAGTGAGAAATTGGTAGCGAAGTATCCCCTCTTATTTTATCGTGGTTCATCGCCACCCTTGCTGCCTCGAGCAAGGACACACAACTGCCTTTAAACAAATGGATCGAGGTTCTTAGCCGTTTCGGAGCAGCCTACAGACTACAACTTCTGTCCCCAACAGTAGTGAACACTATAGAGTTTGAAAGTTTAGCCCAGTGGCAGAGCCCCTGGTATTACAATAATTAATAATAATA
>NW_019381519.1:385112-456334 GCF_000648655.2 Copidosoma floridanum
AATAATAGTAATAATAGTAATAATAATAATAATTACCATAGGAGTTCTTGATAATACAAAACAAAACCAGACATTATGCCTAGAGTTCTCAAAGGAAATATGAACAGGGCAATTAACGCAGACGCACTCCTACGGCGAATTCTATACTAAAGAAGGATAGACGTAACGCTTATTATGGAGCAGTACAGGAAGTACAAGCTTCTTACGTTGCTTAACGATGCGGCAAGGGGTCGAGGATTTTAGACGTTTCGGAGTGGCCTACAGACAACCACTGTCCCCAACAGTAGTGGACACTCTGGAGTTTAAAAGTTTAGGCCAGTGGCGGAGCCCCTAGTAGTAGTACAATGAATAATAAGTACTACTTTTGGCATTTACGTTATTTGGATTTTGAAATTCATTAAACATTTCTCGTACGTTTACGAAATTCATAAATTAATCTGAATAATTAGGATTTACATTTTTAAATTGTCCACGAAGTATAACTGATTTATAGATTTACAATAAAAGTGAACTTTATGTTACTCTGATAATATTNTAATATTAAAAAAAAATAATAATCCGAATACCGAAAAGACTGACGTCGAACGTGCATTCAGTAGAATCCCTCATTGCTCGCCACAAATGAGAACAGTGACGCTACTAGGAGCAAATAAAAGAGGGCAGAAGGTAGCTTTTGTAAATACTGGAGAGACTGATGCCAGATACATAGAAGAAACGAAGAGGCTGCTAATAGTCCTTACAAGGTGCCAAGTGAGGAGACGAGTTGAAGTCCTCAGATGCTACTGATGTCTGGGGTATGGACACATAGCCCAGAGTTGCAACAAGGAGGACCGGTCAAAGCTATGCTTTCGATGTGGTAGCTGCAATCACCGTAAACAAGATTGCAAGGATGAGGCCCGATAGTTTGCTTGCGGAACAGAAGGTGCCAAATACGGAGCAGGTAGCGGCAACTGCCCAGCATTTAGAAAGGCACTAGAAAATTCCAAAAGTAAGGTGCCTACTAGACGCAGATAGAGTTGAAGAGGATAGAAGCTAGATAACCATTGCAGACCCAAGCTGCGCTGACTTACCCGAGTCATCAGCAAGGGGAAGCAACGAAAACCGATGTTTCCGCAAAACGCAGACGACCAGACGGAATAAAGAGAAGGCAACATCATGATGATAGCGACACACCGATGGAAGGCCACGTCAATGGTCAACATTCCGTGGCTCGAAGTAATAATATGAAAGCGGATTGCGAGTCGAGTGTTCCAGGAGATAGGTCTTGCCAGTTTAGTGGATATTCAGTCATTATTGCGAATAACACCGTAGGAAGAAATAAGCATTCATAGAATTACTGCGAGTCCCACACAGGAAAGGGGTTCGTACCCACTTCTATCGTGCATCAAGCATTCTGGATGACTGGAGAAAAAAAAATAAAAAAAATAAGAACAATAATAATTATGATAATAATAACAATATTGACAATATTAATAACAATAACAATAACAGTAATAATTATAATAATAATAATAATAATAATAATAATAACAGAATTCCTTGATAGAACAAAATAAAACCAGACATAATACCTGGAGTTCTCCAAGGAAATATGAACGGAGCAATTAACGCAGACGCACTCCTACAGCGAATTCTCTACGAAAGAAGGGTAAACGTAGCACTTATGATCGAGCAGTACAAGAACTACAAGCCTCTTACGTGGCTTAACGATGCGGCAAGCATGTCAGCAATCTTAGATCCTACGCCAGATAAAATCCACCAGGACGTTAGCAGAACGGATGACCACTATGCCTGACTGAGGAGTAGAAACAAAACCTGCGTGAGCTGCTACTTCTCGCTAAATACCATTGTCAACGAATACAAAAGGAGAATGGATCACCTTGAAGAAATCATCATGGAATGGGGGTTTAAAGAATTAAAAAGACCGGGTAGTCTTGGATATGGAGGCATGACTAGGACTAGTCGTTGTGAACGAAGAATCCGAAGAGTCGATATCAGATGTCACACTAGCCTCGAAGACTCTCGTACCAAAAATAAAGGAATGGCAGGTGATAGATGACAAAAATGGCAACAACCACCAGTACATCGTTTCTGACATCATTGATGGAATAGAGAGAGGAATTATCACCCTTAAAACAGGATTAAATGTGAAAAAGTTTCGTGTACAAAACGGCTCGTAGAAGAAGTCGAACAAGGTATCGCTGCTATCCATAGAGAAGAGCCGAACCAGGAAGCAGCAGGAGTTCAAAAAATCACGGAAGATACAATATTACTTGTGAATAACGCTTGCGAGGCCTCCACACCCAGAAAAAAGAGCCGAACGAGAAAATTGCTGAACTGGCGTGCCAATATTTCAAACATTTTATAGATACGCTATTCCTAACGTGCCTAGAATTAGAGGATCAAGTGAACTTATAGCATAAAAAGATTTTTCCATATTCACCAAGAAAGCACTGGAGCTAGCAGCAGGATTACTAAAAAACGGGAAAGCTCCTGGGCCAGATAGTATACCCTTAGGTCATGAAGACAGTGGCGGCCAAACATCCACAACTGCTTCTGCATCTATTGCAGGGACTAGACGCGTAAGGCCACGACCTGGGGCGAAGAAGCGCGAAAATTCCCAAAAACAAGCAGCGGTCTTGGCGGCATGGCGAAGGAAAAGGGTAAACCAGGCAGGGGCTAGAGAACATACACGGCAAAGGCATTCGGAGGAAAAGTTCCTCTTGAACCAAATCTCATACATTTGGATGGTTAAGTATCGTCCACGAACTGTTGGCTTTCTTTTTGTATTCCCCCAGTAAATAAGGCCCTCCTGGTTTCAAGCTTCTCGCCTCTGCTTGGTCTCCTTTCTTTGGTGTTCGTAAGTAGAAGGGGCCGTCTGATTAGCAAATGAAAGAAGTTCGTAAGTTTCCTCGTTTCCGTGATGATTCCTCGTCTCCATGATGATTCTTCGTCGCTGAAGCAGTAAATATTTCGTGGTGGCTTCGTAGACGTACTCGTTTTTCTTTGCTAACTGATCTGCCTATCTTTTATTGAGGTTCCCTTTTTTTGTTGTTTTCTCAATCGTCGTACCGTGCCGTCTAGCTCATACACCCTGTTGATTCTGCGACGTGCTAATAATTATATTCCTTTTCTTTTTGTGTATTATAAACATTATACCTAAGAGATTGATAAGTCCAATAGGGTAATAGGTGGGAAGGGGTTCGATTTCTATGTCAAATCGTTATGAGTCAGCGCACAGAGGCAATTGGACCAAAAGATCGTACATTCGAGTATAGTTACCTTTATTATTTATAGTTATTATTTTGCACACTCAGTGTGGTTAAAACGAAAATAGTACTGAAACTTGTAATACATTTTCTTAAATTGACTGAAATTGTGATTTATTCGTACGCAAAACCATGTTAATTTTCTGTATTTCATCTGAGATTTACGTGAGAATGGGCATTTATTCTCATTTCTACATTTATTGATACAGAAGAAGATATAATTATTTGAGATATAAACTTCTTTATAATTTAAACCACTAATTCAACAAGTTTTATTTAAAGAATGAATACTTATCTATTAATTAATGAAATCCGAACTATAATACCAAAGTTTAATTAATTTTTGATTAAATTACAATTTAATTAGGTTTCAACAAAATTAAATTATGGTGTTTTGTTTTCTGTAAGCTGAGAGCTTTGACACTGTATTAAGATATATTATTTACATCGTTATACACGAAATATGTAAATTTGAATAAATTTTGAGATTATTTTGCAATCGTTTGTATTTCTTTCACGTACCCGATATTCCTGGCCTCAACCAGATGACAGCAAGATGGCAACACAGATGGAAAGAGGAAGCAACATATAGATAGACGACATGCCTAATACAAGATGTCAAGAAATAGACTGAGCGATAAAACGGAGAGGTAGATTTTTATCTTACCCAATATCTTTCAAATCACGGATATTTCTGGTGGATGGACAGAATGGGGGCCTGCATTGGTGCTTAACCATGGGTGAGCTCCTGGAGACCGCTTCACTCTTTGATACTTCGGCCAGTGAGCAGTATCGTCTGGGAAGTCCCTGTTCCTAGAGCCCTGCGCTAACCTAGGAGGCTCTTAACCTCTAATTTTTTTCTCGGGGCAACGCACAGTGGGCGGATTTGTTTTTTTTGTTCAAAACATAATATCTCAAGAACGAAGGCAGCTAGAATTATTTATTATTTTATTTTCTTTGATATTGAACCTGGATTTAAGAAAAAATACTGTCAAAGCCTAAAAATTAAAATCTAACCTCAAAATTAGCATCAAACACCAATTTTTTTTTTNAAATTTTGTTTCTATGTTATTTCGTTTTCAATATAATCTTAAAATTGACGGTAAAACAAAATTTTGAGGTTAAGTTTCGTTAGGTTTTGATTAATTATTTTATTTTCTTTGATATTGAACCTGGATTTAAGAAAAAATACTGTCAAAGCCTAAAAATTAAAATCTAACCTCAAAATTAGCATCAAACACCAATTTTTTTTTTATCGCACCAGCGCAAAAAGATATAAAGCAAATTTTTTTTTTAATTACATAACAATTCATGGCAATACAACATAACTCTTAATTAGGCTTATTATTCAAAACCTAACGAAACTTAACCTCAAAACTTTGTTTTACCGTCAATTTTAAGATTATATTGAAAACAAAATAACATAGAAACGAAATTTTTTTTCTCCATTTATTTCCGTCGTAAATTATTACGAAAACATACTGAGTGGGTCAAAACATCAGAACCTAACTTAAAAATGTGCGTTAAATCGCCCTTGTTTTATGTCTTGCCATCAGAATGAAGCAGAGAGCTAAACATTCCTCATGATCCTCCAGATCTATTTTATTTATGTAAAAATAGTGAATAAAGGCATTTTCACTCGAGTGTATTGATGAGTTGAAAGGTCAAAAAGCTTAGAAGTCAAAACTTAACCATATATAACATCAAAAAGTCTTTTATAATCGTCAATTTTACTAATATCTTGGAAATGGAATTACATAAGATCGGCATTTTACGCTTTACTTATTTTTTTCGTAAATAATTACAAAATTATACTAAGAAAATTAGAATATCAAACATTTATCCAAAACATAGGTATTTCATCGTGCCTTCTTGTATGTCTTGCCAGCACAAAGGTATGAAAAGCTGATTGTTTTCAACTTAATTTAAAATTCTGTAGAGAATTAGAAAGAACTGTAACAATGGCTAAAGAGTGATCACCTTGTATAGTAAATAAAAGAAATTCTGTACAAGATAAACAACAATTATTTTATGAAAAAAAGGGTTGTAATATGTGTTCTAATGAAACTTAAACGTGGAGCGCTATGATTGGTGGTCACGCAGGACCATCGTACGCACGCTATTGGTTACAAAATACTAAAGTTAATTGCTCGCGCGCGAATATATAAATTCTATATAGTTAATGTTTNAATTAGAAAGAACTGTAACAATGGCTAAAGAGTGATCACCTTGTATAGTAAATCAAAGAAATTCTGTATAAGATAAACAACATGTATATATTTAAAATAATTCTTTTGACAAATTAAAGAAAATGTTGTAGGTTTTTAGTATTATTAAGCATTCTCGCATGAAACAATTAAATCTCACTTATTACACTTTGAAT
The DNA here is from genome assembly GCF_000648655.2 of Copidosoma floridanum. The sequence goes on from NW_019381519.1 coordinate 390,765, forward strand.
ATTTTCGAAAATTCGCACAAAACCCTAAGACTAAATGGCATAAATAATGAAACATCATTGAATAAGTAAGAGTCAAGCATATTCGATTTCTGAGGATTATTTTGCTTCTGATTCAGATTATGTACACTAGTAATTAAAAGAAAAGTTTACTAAGATATTGGAAATAAAATGCTGAAATTCTTAAGTATTCAGTTTATTACAAAATAGTAAAGTTAGCACAGCGAATTGGGATAGTCTTTATTTAATTGTTAGAATGCACTTATTTATTTTTCACTCAACACCAGAGTTAACTCAAAGATTAAAAGCTATAACTTCTGACATGTGAGGTATCTGACCTATTGATCAAACTGATATTTTAACCAAAATTTTTAGGTTATTTTAAGCTTCGGGAAAATTTTAAATTTTTTAATTTGCTGTCATAAATAAAGAGAATTATTCAAAAAAAAACGAGGTTTTAAGATATTTGCGCTGGCATTATATAAAAAAGAGAAATCATCGAAAATTAGTGTATGGACTTTGGATTACCAGTCCTTTTATACATTTCATTTCGAAGTCTGTACTAAATAATGACGAAATTAGGAAAAACTACACTTGTGTCAGATATCATTTACAAAATTTTTATGTAACTATCAGTTAATTGACATTTTCCGGTAGAATCTCACTTCTGCCTTTCATTTTATTTTTTCCAACTTCCTTCGTGGATAAGGGATCTTGAAAGAATGTACTTTTTTGTGTGTTTGTAGTAGTCAGATTATTGAAAAAATAGAAATAATATGGATTCTTAGTCTTTGCTATAGTTTCTAGTATCCGAAGCATTTTCTCTTCGTTGTAATTGTAAGCATAGAAAAATAAAAAACAAGGTATGCTATATTCTGATTACCATTGTGATATGTTAATGAAGTTCAAATTTTGAAAAGATTGGAAGGTAAAGTCTTAACAACTGGATCTTTCTAAAGGTATTTCACAGTTAGGTAATAAATCCGCAATGAAATAACAAAAAATTTGGCTCTTTTTCTACTTGTGCTGGCAAGATATGGAAGGAGGCAAGATTTCATGCTTATTTTTAGGTTCTGTTTCAGGATTTTTATCTTTTTAGTAATTTTTTGTAATTACATACACGGGAAATCAATAAAGCAAAAAAACGCGTTCTTTTGTAATTACTTTTCCAAGATAATCTTAAAATTAACGATTATAAAATAATTATGGAAGTTAAAGTTGGTTTAGATGTGACTTCTAAGTTTTTTGACTTGTCAGCTTATCAGTACACTCAAGTTTAAATGCCTTTATCTAATATTTCCACATTAATGTAATACATCTGAAGAATAAAAAAATTTTCAGTGCTTGATCCCTTTATGCTGGCAAGACATGGAAGGAGGCAAGAGTTGATGCTGATTTTTAGCGTATGTTCCAATTTTCAAATCTTTTTAGTATTTTTTATGTAATTACATACGAGGAACATAAATAAAGCCAAAAAAATTATGCTTTTGTGTAATTCCATTTTCGAGATATTCGTAAAATTGACGATTATAAAAGACTTTTTGAGGTTATGTATGGTTAAGTTTTGACTTCTAAGCTTCTTGACCATTCAAGTCATCAATACACTCGAGTTAAAATGCCTTTATTCACTATTGTCACATAAATAAAATACATCTGGAGGATCATGAGGAATGTTTGGCTCTCTGCTTCATTCTGATGGCCAGACATAAAACAAGAGCGATTTAACGCACATTTTTAAGTTAGGTTCTTATGTTTTGACCCATTCAGTATATTTTCGTAATAATTTACGAGGGAAATAAATAGAGAAAAAAAATTTTGTTTCTATGTTATTTCGTTTTCAATATAATCTTAAAATTGACGGTAAAACAAAATTTTGAGGTTAAGTTTCGTTAGGTTTTGATTAATAAGCCTAATTAAGAGTTATGTTGTATTGCCATGAATTGTTATGTAATTAAAAAAAAAATTTGCTTTAAATCTTTTTGCGCTGGTGCGATAAAGAAAAAATTGGTGTTTGATGCCAATTTTGAGGGTAGGTTTTATTTTTAGGCTTTGACAGTATTTTTTCTTAAATCCAGGTTCAATATCAAAGAAAATAAAAAATAATAAATAATTCTAGCTGCCTTCGTTCTTGAGATATCAGGTTTTGAACAAAAAAAAACAAATCCGCCCACTGTGCGACGTGTGCTTCACAGGGGCTTGTGGGTACACGATCACTGGGGCGCACTGCTATCAACGTAAATAAAGGACAGGTGCTCAGAAATGATGGAAACTAGGAAATGCCCTACCAAACGCGCATAATGCTAAGCTAAACGGTATGATTGTTACGAATCCATGAGAGGAATCCTATCCCAAGGGCTAAGTCTTAGAAGCCCTGGTTCGAAGTATTAATGCGAAAGCGGATTCCAATCAAGTTGTACCAGGAGATAGGTATTGTCAATTTAGTGGGTATTCAATCAAGATCTCTAAGAATTTTGTAGCGAAGAATAAGTATCTTTAGGCTGACTACGAGTTCCACACAATAAAGGGGTCCGTACCTACTTCTATCGTATGTTAAAGCATTCTGGACAACCTCGAACACAGAAAAAAAAATACTAATAATAATGATAACAACAATAACAAAAATAATAATAACGATGATAATAATAACAGTAGCAATAAGAATAGCATTATGATAACGATAATAATATAGATACTATAACAGTGTGGCATCTGTCGCAAGCCATCAGCGTCTTTTAATAGTTAACATAATTAGATTTATCTTAACTATTGATTAATCATATTGTGACAAAAATAATTTAGAATATAAGTAACATTTTAATTAACTTACTTTTCACTTTTAGTTGTCACAAATTCCATTACCTGTATTGGGGGGGCAGTAGTACGGACTCTCTCTCTTATAACGTCTCCGAGTCAAGAAGAGGGGAAAACGCTATAGCTGGCTTGACTTTTCTATTGTCACATCGAGGCTGCGCTCGACGTACCTTTTTTTTCCTCTCCTCCATTTCTTATCCCCCACGTAAAGCCGCGTTTTCGTATCAACCTAAATGACATATACTCACACATATACCAAGTACTAAAGCTAAGGCTTCGTGACACACCCATAAGGAGAGGCCAAGTAAGACAAAGATACAAGAACTGGTCTACATCTCCCTCTCTCCTTATGCGTCGACATCACCTGATAAAACTTAATAATTCTTTTCTATTCTTTTCCTCTTCTGTGTCTTAACCATTCGTAAATAAGCCGACGCTCAAGTCAGGATGTTGATTCACATATCAGCCAGCGTTCATGTAACGAGACTTGACAACAGCATGCTACACTTCTACCACTTTCTTTCCCTAGCACTTACAATACCCAGAGACGCTAAGCCGAAAAATAACGTGAACTGTAATACGACCTAATTTCGATAAGCAAACACTGGGACCAGTATCGTTGCCATACTATATTCTTTAGGAAGTAAGCGTCACCCCAAAACCAAAACAGCATATGTAAAGGACGACGGAAAGTATATAGGAAATCTTTCCCTCTCCCTGCCACGAGATGATGCAGACTAATTCTAAGAAACTATGTGCGTCTCGTCATCTCTGGCCGTAGTGGCAATGATAAGGAGGCAAGATCTTCAGCTATATAAGCCCATGGCCTCCTTCACGAGCAGCTCAGTCTCAAAAAAAATCGTTCAATGGTCAGGCCAGCTTGGGTGTATACATAGATCAGTAGCCAGACTAAAGGCATACGACTTAGAGAACCCGGTCGATGCATTCAATGGTCAGGCCAGCTTGGTAAAACACCGAGACCAGTAGCCAGACTAGAATACACGACCTGGAGAATCTGGTCGAAGTCTATTCGTGACCTGGAGAATCCGGTCCACCATTTCGATTTAAATTATATCCAGCCACCTGGATCTTGCATCGAGAGCCACTTATACTCCCCTTTTTTTCTTCTTTTTAATGAAAGTAAGTAATAATATTTTTTTAAACTTAATTCTTATACATCCCCCAATAGTTGTTTTTCTTTTCGCGTAAAACCCACTATTACGTGCCGTTCAATCCGGATATTAATGACCAAGCAGGTGGTGAAAGGAAAATTTTTATTCGCAAAATATTTTAAAGGAAACAACGCTAAGTTGTGTGCCGGTTGGTGCAAATGCTGATGGCCAAACAACTAGCCTCTATTTAAAAAAATTCAGTACCGCTAAGTTGTATGCTGGTTGGTGCAAATGCCGATGGCCAAACAACTAGCCTCTATTTAAAAAATCAAGCAACGCTAAGTTGTGTGCCGGTTGGTGCAAATGCCGATGGCCAAACAACTAGCCTCTATTTAAAAAAATCAAGGACCACTTAGTTGTGTGCCAGTTAATGCAAATGCCTATGGCCAAATAACTAGCCTCTATTTAAAAAAATAAAGTACCGCTAAGTTTCGTGCTGGTTGGTGCAAATGCCTATGGCCAAATAACTAGCCTCTATTTAAAAAAATCAAGTACCGCTAAGTTGCGTGCGGGTTGGTGCAAATGCCGATGGCCAAGCAACTAGCCCCCTAAATAAAAATTAAGTTGTGTGCCGGTTGGTGTAAATACTGACGGCCAAACAGGCAGCTCTTAGTTTGCCAACCCAATAGTTAAAACTATACGTCGTGCGTCGCTAGTAAAATACCGGCAACCAACGACTATAGACCCTAAAAAGGAACCAACTTACCATTCCCAAATAAATGGCCAGTTACGTGCCATGGGTGTAAATACCAATGGCCAAGTAGCTAGTTAACCCTTCTATAATCATCTATCCTGTTCCTACTCTAGTGCTCCGTCCTCAACCCTTGCTACCGTGTCCCCAGGCTATTGAGCGAAAGCTTAGGCCTAAATACAAAATTTACTCCTACGTTAACTTTAACGTAACACTACTTTTTATTAAATATTGGAAAAGTAGAAAAGTTTATCAAGATTACGAAATCAGGATATTACAGATGGTTTACAAAAATAGTAGTGTGATAACAGCGGGTAATTCGGTAAATCATGCATCTGCAAGAAAGAATGGTTAAAATCGGATGATTCTTTGAAAGGTTATAAATATTGCTCCACTAAATCTACCGTAGTTCACACATTTATGTGTAGCTATTGCTTACTGTAGGACTTATTAATTTAGCCTGTATGTGGTTAGTTCCATATTTAACTTTATTACATTTTAATTTTAAGTAAGTGTACATATTTTAATTCCAGGTAAATTAAAAATTTTATTCTATTCATCTCTGCAGCTGTTTCTACACTGAAAAAAATTTGGTGCTGCAGTTGTCTCTCCTCTTACAGCAGCTATACTAAATCTCGATTAGTCTGATGTCTCTAACTACTGGGATAGCAGGTATCCCAGCCCGAATAACCTGCGTATCAGCCCAAGCAGTATAGTGTCGCAAAGTAGCATCGTAGCGTAACCTACAGTAAGGTTTGACGTACATATCATAAGTATATATACACGTCTCGTGCAGCTCTCGCCTTAACTGGTATTGCAAACTCACTAAACTTCCGAACTAGTACTGAACCAACGGTAGTACTCTGACGGCACCAAATCTTTCTCAAACTAGTTAAAGTACTGCATGCATTAATTTGTGGAAGTTCTTTAATTTTTTTGTATTAAAAAGCATTTCTATTGCTTTTAAATTCCAATCAGCACATGCCAGCGTACATATGCGGGAATCATGTTTGATTGTAGTTCAGCAACTACGAGTGAGCTTGCAGGTGATTCACCTATTTTCAGATGCACGTTGGTCCATGCATTTAAGGAGGTTTGGGAGTATCATTCAGAGAGGCTAGGAACGGAGAGTCCCTCCAGTCTGTGCAAATGTACTTCGTTTACCGCGCAACTTCTCTTGCACTCTACAAATTTCAAATTGTACGACTGTAGTTGATTATTTCTTTGAAAAATGCATAGCAAGGCTTAATTTTTGTTGTCAAGTATCTTTTTTTGTAGTAGGATGTCTATAAAAAAAATTTTTTTTTAAATTCTAACACATTTATAATATACCCAAATTTCAATTAAAAGGCAACTTAAGTTTGCTCTGTCACAAAAGATCATGTAAACTGTCCACAGAGATGAGTAGAGAGATTGCTAACGCCAATGCTACGATGCGAGACAACTTTTTGGCACTGATCGGAGCGCCCCGCCGCGGCCAGCCGTCGAACCGGGCGCACATCTTACGACTCGTATTGAACAGCGTGCGCCTACGAGAAGAGGAGTGAATTCGAGTGAAAATGACCTTATAGGCGCACATTTTGGAGAGACGTGGAAGGGGTATACCAAATGTGTATCTACGAGGAGAGGAGTGGAAATATTGACTATAGCTATATATCTGAGCGCACAGCCAAAGCAACCAACGACACGAGTTTTTCTCTTTACGGGTTTCATGCTAAGTCTTTCAATAATTTAATAAGTTGATACTTTTCGTTGGCAAGGCCATTTCGCAATTTTATAATAATAAAATAAATTTCTTAAGATGTAAGTATAATTCATACATCTTAAAATGTACAAAAAATTGTAAATATCTAATGCAAGAGTTAATATTCAATAATTAAAAGAAAAATTTGGCATATTTCTAAGGCATAACGATTTTTTCACAGTATATTATTAAGTTGTTAATAAAAAAAAGAAACTATTCCTTATAAGGGTGATGCAGAATAATAACGATTTGTTTTTTAAATTAAAGCGTTAAGAGCGGTGTTTTTTGTTATTACGTATTTTGAACGATTTTCATGGATAATTAATTATCGTATAAAATATTATTGATCGGAACAGCTTAATCATTTCCTTACAAAGAATACACACACACTCAGTGTAAATTGATTAACTAAACAACAAGTAGTTGTTACCACAAGGTATTAATTGTGAGGAACGTAAAAATTTTGCTGGTAATAATCATATTTGATGCTATTGTAATAAAAGTGAGTTTTCTTGTGACTTCAGATTTGTTCTCTCATTTATTAATTGCATGTTTTTACTGATTAAAATTTCAACCTGCAGTAATTGCAATAGATGGGCACTAATCTGATATTTACATTTTACAACAAAAAACGCAAATTGTAATGTTAAGGCAGTTTTGTACAAGTTTTCTTGTGCCTTCGGATTTTTTCTTTCCTAATATATTAGATATTTATGATTTCTTGTAAGATTTAAGATGTATGAATTATACTTACATCTTAAGAAATTAATTTTATTATTATGAAATTGTGAAATGGCCTTGCCAACGAAAAGTATCAACTTATTAAATTATTGAAAGACTTAGCATAAAAAATATATTTATTTCAACGTATTAAAAAAAAAAAAAGTTGGCAACATTATTTATAAATTTAAATACAACATAAATAAAAGAAATTTAACCAGAACGATGAACAGCAATAAAAAAAAAAAAAATCTGCAAAAAGTTGGAATCGATCCCGTGATAGCAAAACAATTCGAGCGGCAGCATAAGCATCAACCAACTAAGCTACCGAAACTTTGATCCTTAGGAAACTGAAAGCCACTTATGCTCATTAATAACCTCCGGAGCTTGTCCTACATTTCATAACAATTATCAGGAAAAATAAAAAATTAGGGATTATAACTGAACTGCCATCCTTAAAAAGATAGCTGAAATTATTTTTCAAAATAATACTCAATTTCAAAATAAGTATTAAAAGTAGGGGAAAAAGAAAAAAGAGCGCGAGCAAAAATCAGTTCAATATATATACGATGTACTCGGTTGCAGTCAAAAGAGAAAAACTCGTGTCGTCGGTTGCTTTGGCTGTGCGCTCAGATATATAGCTATTGTCAACATTTCGACTCAGCTCCTCGTAGATACACATTCGGTATACCCCTTCCACGTCTCTCCAAAATGTGCGCCTATATGGTCATTTCCATGCGAATTCACTCCTCTTCTCGTAGGCGCACGCTGTTCGATACGAGTAGTAAGATGTGCGCCCGATTCGACGGCTGGCCGCGGCGGGGCACTCCAATCAGTGCCAAAAAGCTGTCTTGCATCGTAGCATTGGCGTTAGCAATCTCTCTACTCATCTCTGCTGTCCATATTTAATCGTTTTTTTTTTTAATTTTCCTAGTAATCAATCGGAGAAATTTATGTGCAATCTTGTATAACATACATTTTTGACACGATTTTACATCTTGAACTTTTTTTCTAAACCTCCCTAGTTTTTTTTTACATACTTTTAAATCAGCGTGTTAAATTTCGAAGGAAGGGAAAATAATTAAAAGTGGTATCAACGATAGTTTACTGACATTACAAGTATAAGATCATATTTTAACGATCAGGCTTGTTATAGCTTCATAGAAGCTTGTTGGCAATCATTTTTTGTTGCTCATACTCATCATTAGTCAAAAATTAACATGTTATATTAGGTAGAACTTGCCACCCAGGTAAATAAATCTTAGGATTAACAAATCGGAATATTTACCCTTTGCAAAATGGCTGTAGCAGCAAGTTTTTAAAAAGTTTTTATAAATTTTATCACATGGTTCTTTCTATACAGGATTAGAAAAAAGTGCCTCTTACCTACTGTGTTTAATCAAGTGCATGGTTGAAAAAATTAAAGAAATTTTATTATTTTTGTTAAAGATTAAATGATAGTACATTGTTACTTCATTGTTATTGTAGTGAATATTATGAATGAAATTTGAAAATACAATTCTGAACACTACGGTTATAATAATTATGAAAGGGCAACTCTAACACAAATCACAAATAACAACGCATTTTTTTTATTAATTCAATTTTTTTCATTTAAATTGTTTTTTTGTACTAAAAAAAATGTACGGATGTCTTAGCCAAGTCCTTACTTACAAACTGTAAGAATGTATTAGCAGTAAATTTTAAGTTTCATTATGTAGTCCTTTTAGTTGTGTAGCCTATTGAATAAACTGGATATTTTTCATTTATTTTCCTTTAAAACCTTGTTCCGATTGATCAATAATATCCATTACACCAAGATATTGATCGCATAATCACGGCATTCCAAAATAATGTAAGCCCCTTTTTTTCGTTTAATATTCGTTTGTTAATATTCTTTAATTTTCTATACAAATTTAAATCCTTTTAAACTTAAAACTTTAGCGAAAGGGCTAAAATTTGTTTTACCAGGTACACGGAAAATGTTTCGTATTTTTTGGGGTCACAACTATTCTGGGCTTTCGAGCCAAAGAAATACGTTCTAACACACGAAAAGGCCAGATACAGGCATTTGATAGCAGGGGAGTTTGAGAATGACTCTTATTTTTTGTTTCGTTGTCAAGGCAACAATTCATGTTTTAAAAAAAATATAAAAAGATCTGTTTCAACGACTTTTAACGCCTTCTTTTTGCTAATGAGAAAGAAAAATCTCATTCTTGACTTGTATTTTAAAGAATAAAAATTCTTGGAAGTGAAAAGACAGAGAAGTTGAAAACTGTTCCCCTCCATCGCACCACCGTATACGGAAGTATGTCAGAAATATGCGTCATTCTTCCTGGCTACATCGTGTTTGTTATACGCAAGAAGTTTGTCTTACTCTTACCCAGATTTTTATCTCATTGAGTCTTTATAAGTATTTATTGATATGGTTAAGAGTGAATAGCTATTCGAATGCAGTTTCTTTTCCTTTCAACTTTCGTTTTTAACTTTCGTCATAACATAACTAAGTTACCTCTGCTTGTAGTTATTGGGTAGCACTAAACAACAATATTTCTACAACAGTTCTATATAATTTATTTTACACTTTTTACAATGACTATGAACACCTTGTGTTGTGCAGAATAATTTAAGTTCTTTAAATAATAGTTTATAATAATTAACACACTTATTAAACACCGAGACAAGAGACTATATTGTTTGGAGGCGGAGCGATTGAGCGAACGCTGTGCGCGAGAGTTTGCTCTTGCTAGGTAGACCGTTGGAAGAGCTCTGTTAGCTCCACAGCTGTAGAGAAGACGTCCGCGTCGCGGGATCTGAGGACTTGTTTCCTTCTGTGCCGCATTGCCAGATCATTTTTTTCTACTAGACAAGGTTGCTTGTTGTCTGTCTGGGTTGGCAACGGTGAGACCGCAAAATCCTGAGGTTTTGGGTCATGATTGGCCTGTCATTTATCAGGTTCACTCAGATGCTTATTCTCATCGTTTAACTTCTACATTAGTTGACCTTCTACCATCTAGATCAATTTTTTGACTCTCTGACAGGAAATGTGCGGAGGCAGTAGAAACTTTGCTTGCGACAAATAATAATACTTCAACTATTTTGAAAACATCAGAGCTCAGATACTGTAACACTTTTGTGTTTTTGGAAAGGCTAGTAAAAATGTAAAAGATGTACCAAGCATAGAATCAGAAATAATTGAACTGATAGCATTTGCCTTTAAGATTCAAACGCAATTGAAGTATTAAAACCCATGAATAATACAGGCTATTTAAACATCTCTGGATTCAGAAAGAAAATTTACAAAAAGTCTATGCTTGGCTATAGAAAATGTGCAGCTCCCTATTGTCGAAAAAATATCGAAGTTTCGTATTATAAAAGCGGAAACATCATCAAAAGCAGAAGTAATGAGATTGCACAAGTCTCTTTTAACAGGAAAGGGAAGTTTTAACAGGACATTTTTAATATTTCTGAAACTGTTAATGAAAATCATCATGATGAATTCAATTCAAAATAATCTTTGTTAATGTTCTCATTGTGGGCAGAAGCAGTTCGTGAGCCAATGCAAGAGTGCTGGCGAATTTTTTGCAAGTGACAACTTTCTTCTAATTAATTTAAAAACGAACACTCTAGTGAAGATTGTAACAAAGATACTTGTAGTCAATAATATTATTTATGACCATAAACTTTTGCATTTTTTTCCAAGAGCAGAAAATCTAAGTAAAAGTCTGAAGAGATATTATGCTTAGAAAAGTGAATGGCAAAAGGTTTAACTACGAACACGTTTCTAGCAAAAAACAAGACCGTAGAAGTTGAAACTTTGAAAGGAATTTAATACGACCGAAGTAAAATTTCATACAAAGGAAAGATATTTGTATATTTGTGTATATATGCTGGGCTTTTCTCGAGGCTCGAGAAGCTTCGAAAGCCTCGAATGGAAAAACCCAGGGCAAATTCGAACTGCTGCCGAATTAAAGAAAGTGAAAATTTGTTGTCTAATTTTCTGGAATAAATTCGAGCTTCTGCGAGGGTTAATGAAAGGATTTACAAAATGGTTTCACTTTAAACAACCAACAAATGTATTTACCAAAGAGAAAGAGATCAACAATAATTTCTGAGATAATGGAAAATCGCGACGCTATCAAAGAATATTCAAAAATTCAGACTAGATCAGCTTTACAAAGCGAGCTGTCTACGCTTCAAATTTGTCTGCCGATTCGACGAATAGCGAGTCGATCGTGCAGATAAAATTTACAACCCTTCAACAAAATCACTGCCTCGATACGACGATTAGCTAGCCGTTCGTGCAGTTCTTATCTATTTGAATGGTGCCTCTATTGCTTAGGCCTTTAAAAGATAAAAGATACTAAAATTTACAAATACAGCGTGGAGTAGTAAATCTCTGCAGTGTTGCTGCTGCTTGGGCACATCTTTAGCCCGAAAAATACTTTGCTGCGTTATACTGCTTGCTTGAGTATGATTGCTGTTGCGTAGGTACGTCTACTTCGCTCGAAGTCTGGACGGGGAGAGTCCCGCAAGCGTGCTGCCCGAGCCAGACCTACTCGCGGCAAACCTCATCAAATGTTTTATACAATACGCGAGAAGGGGGAACAGACACACTCGCACAAGTGTATTAAATACGCACTCCTTGCGGGAGTGTGACCCCCCACCTCTCGCACAGCAAAATCCGCGAGTTAAATTAAAGAAAAACTCGCAGCAACAGCGCAAAGACACTCGCCAGCGATACTTAAATTCATAAATGAACAATATTCCACAACTATATAAGGCCCACGTATTCTCTTTGATATTAGTTTATGAATGTTTTTACATTTTCTATTTAAATTTAAATACTTTTAAAGTTGCTTGGAATTTGGGCAAAAAGAGTAAAATTCATTTGTCACGTGCATGAACAATGTTTCGTATTATTTTCAGGGCTGCAGCTATGCTAGGCTTTTGGAGAAAGAAAATACAATACAAGACAATTTTGAGAGATAAGTATTATTTTTCGTTGTCACCGCAATGATTCACGTTAATAAAAAAAGAATTTACTAATCACTTGTTTTTAAAGACTAAAAGTTACTCAAAATAAAGAGATTTAAAAGTTAAGTACTCGTGCCTTATATTGCGTTTTATTTGTGTGTTTTACATCGCACAGGAAATAGTAAGACTTTACATCATACAGTATACGATTTATATAATTATAATAATTTATCATAGGATACGGTAGATTGGCTGTGATTTTATTAAATTCGGAGCGTAAATCAATAATTTATCATTTTTATGTATCAGACAGACACAAATTAAATGAGTTTCAACTGCTTCGACTAGCACACAGTATTTGGGTCATACACTAGCAATTTCCGAAATTCCACTTTATTTGTACGGATGGATTTATTTTTAATGATTTATGTCATTCTTTTCGGCTTGTTTATCAGTAGGCATTCGTAATATTGAATTTGTTGTCTACTTATTTTAACAAAAACGTAATTTATATGCAGTAGAATTGGTTGAGTACTATCACGAGACTGACAAAACGAAGTTGTAATGCTAACAAAATCTGCACCTCAAAAAAGTGGTTTTTAGGAGTTCGTTTACTTATTATCTCTTTTTCTTAAGTAATGTTTATTCTAACAGTTGTCAGATAGCAAATAGGGGTAGAAAAATCGAGTAGTATTTTGTTGTAAGACCAATTTCTACAAAAGTTGTAATCCTTAATTTATGGTTCGATCTTTTTGAGTATTTTTTGTAAAGTTTTCGAAATGGTAATTTCGTTATTGTCATCATCATTGACATTATTAAGAGGATTAGGACCATTGTCAGTTACATCAAAAATCCTTTTTTTTATAACTTCCGTAAGTTTTTCTTCTAAATATTTTTTGGTGTCAATCTCATTTTTATTCTATTATCGATCAAGATCCTGAGACATTGAATATTTGTTAAAATATTTATTATGATGATTCAGTGACATTGTACTTCAATCTGACAGTCTAGATGTTTGTCTACTACTTATTTTATTGATATTCTTATTCCTTATAATATAAGTATCTTCTATTTTCAAGCTATAAAAAATAATACTATTTTATTACTACTGACTGAGACAATCGTAATATCAAATAATTAAAAAGTAAATAGACTTTGTTGTCTTAATAAACTTCAACTACAGATTAAGCGAATTCAAGACAAACTACGCTATTGCTAACTATGCTACGCTATGTATCTAATTCATTACGCGGACCAGCTTATTTGTATTAATAAAATGTACCCAGCTGGATGCATCTAATTTTCTTTGGCTGTAATCATCATTTTTATCATTGAATTAGAAAAAATTAAATTTCTGGCTGAATAATAAATTTTTTCGAAGGACTTTTCTTATTAAAGGTTATTTTTTTACTTTTAAAACGTAAAAGGTCTCTAGTCTGAAAAAAACTAGAGTGCTTAACTTTTTAAAAATAGTCTTTGAAACTCAGAGAACTAGGAAATTCTGAATCGTTTCTATTAAAAAAAAAACTTTGTATACACATATGTTCGATTTGTATATAATATACTAGTTTGATATGCTTGACGACACTCTACTGGCGTTTTTCATAGAAAACATAAGCCTTTGTAAAATAAGTATTAGAAAACTATTAAAGTAAATCTAATGTAAGACAGGCATACGAGTATGTGATATAGTCATTAATTGAATCATGTATTAAATGTAGGACAAAAAAAATTTGTTTAAATCCAGAATCTTATATTACATGCTAAAAGGACAAAAAATTGAGTTTATGACTGTTAGATTCTTTAAGTAGTGATGATTTTAAATGTTTGTAAACGCACCCTTACATTAGACAAGAAGTGTCAAGTAAGGCAACGACAGGGTAGTTTAGAGCATACGTATCCTAATAACTCTACTTTCTGACGATAGTCAACGATTATAAACTCTAGATTGAAAATAAAAATAAAACTCATATTTTTTATTTTCGATTTTCACTTTTTGACTTCGTCTAGGAGTTTGATTGTGTCATGCTCTCTACACAAATTAATGAATGAAAATCAAGAAGTTGAAATACGAAAACTCTTTAGTAAAAAAAGCATGAGTTTTCGAAGAAATCATGACGTATAGATGTATGTCAATATCAAATTGTGTATATGGTGAACTAACCATACGTACGCCGATCGAATCCAATCCTGCTGCGATTTCAGAAGGTGGTGCACAGGGAGATAACACGAATGTTACAGCAATAATGAGTCCACTTTGCTCATCGAAGAAATTATACAACAGTATGAGGTAGTCAACTAGTTCACTTTTAATTCTTTAAATGTTTCTCAATATGTTCTGTATTTTTACAAATAAATACTTGGTTTTTTAGGAAATGTCTCAAAACTAAAATGTTCATGTGTGCAGGCTCAGTTTTCGCACGAGAAAATGCTACAAAAAATTATGTTTCTCTTTGGAATGTCCATTTTTCATGACAAATATATATAATTCAAAAATATATATTGTAGCATTACACTGTTATCAACTAGTATTTGTAAATAACGCAAGCTCTTTTAATGCTTTTTTTTCGCGTTTTTTATAATTTGTTTATTATTTTTTTTTTTATTCTCAAATATATATCTTTGAATTTCAGGTCAATTGTCATGAAAAATGGACAATCCAGAGAGAAACAGAGTTTTTTGTAGCATTTTTCATGCAGAAATTGAACATGCACGTATTAGCATTTGAGTTTTTACATATTTTCCAAGAAAACAAGTATTTATTTGTAAAAATACAGAACATGTTGACAAATGTTTAAACAATAAATAATGAACGAATTGACTTCAATAATAAAAATGTTTTAACGCATTTATACGTTTACTTTTGCGTACTTTATGATGAAGACAAACTTCAAGACTAGATGTTAAATGATTAATCGTAATTATTTAACTTTATCATCCGGGACAAACTGGATATTTGTGAATTTGGGTCTCACAGTCTCTGACGGGCCGCGAAACTAGCAGACTGTTCAAGTATTTACCAGTTATAGGAAAGAAGAGAGAGAAGATATTATGTTTCTGAAATGTATTATTATAATACGTTTGTCTTTATTTTCTTCTTTTTGGTCTTAGTCTTTAATGTCACCAGTCAACTCGTAATTCCAGGCAATATGTGACTTCAACTTATGACGTGCAATCACGTTATAATTTCAGTACTTTAACTCTATACGACCCTTCGGTATTACACTTATTTTAGTACTATTAATTTATTTAATGAGGTACTCAATACAATTCCGTTGTATTTATATTTTTATTTTAATATTACAATTGTAATTTTAATAGGTTTCTTAAGATTTAAAGTGAGGTAATGAATCAAAAACCACACTCTATGAGCGGTAGAAAGCTACTAACTGAAATGCCACGCGAAGAAATGCACCTTGCGCGAAGCTTTCGTGAAAACTTTTTTGTCTTAAATGCTATGGGACCGGTACTTGCTAACTTCATGTGTTTAGACTTAGTGGATCGCTTCGGTTGTCACTTGACACTTGTGAGAGCCACGAAGTACACAGTCAGTTTTGTTAGGTGACGACTTCCGTTAAGTGTTAAAATTTTATCATTGAGGGAATAGATATAATATAAAATAGAATAAAATAAAAAATGTATTTATTCTCGCAAGTCGTTACTTAAAACTAGAGCTATTAAAATCTCAACCCTCCTGACAAATCTCACCCGAGATCTCATCTAATATCTCGTGTGATTTCTCCCCTGAGATCTCAGGTGAGATCTCATGCCAAATTCTCATCTGAGATATCAGATGAGATTTCTAAAAGAAAAATAAATTTAAAAATGTTGTGCAACGATTATCATTTATACGTTAATAGAATGATTACCTAAAATACCAACAATAATAGGAAGAAAAAAAAAGTTTGGCTAATATGGGACACGAATTCGAGCCCCCAGTATATCAGGCAAGCATCTTGCCACTTGGCCAGAGTGGATGAGATAGTAGTCCGACAATTGACGTCAATATAAAGTGTATGCACCATGCGTTATTGTTTTTATTATTCACAACTGAATCATACAATTATTAATAGATATAATTTTTCCCAATCTTAATTCTGATAGTTAACCACCGAGATAAATAATAGTGGTGAAAGTCACCTAGAGAATGGTGTGAGATCTCAGGTGAGAAATCACATGAGATATCAGATGACATCTCGGGTGAGATTTGTCAGGAGGGAACAGTACTCAAGTAAAAGAATAAATCCACTTTGTATAAAACATAATACTTCAATTTCAGTCTGACAAAAAGCCTTCGCGCCGTAGTTCTGAGCTCTCCCACAGATAGCGTAAGCGCTATCTGCTACATCCCAATCAATTTTCTCTTAATTATTCAAGGACCATTTTGATCATCTAAATACAGTACTTAACCATCTCAACTAACATGGTTTACTCTGACTTTCAGAAAGCCCAAGTTTTTTTAAAAGCTGGTAATGCTTATTAATAAAGGTAGTTAGAAATAATAAAGAGAGACTTGAAACCATTCAACAGGTTGATAGGTACAGATTCTAGTCAAGTCAACGTGAGATTCAAGAGTTCTCAGGATTGTGTAGGTTTTTCTCGTAGTTTCAGTGTAAAGAACACAGATTTCGTTGCCAGTTTTGAGGCCTGTAAAGCCTAGGGTAGTGGAGTAGCTCGACTGATGAACATACAAAGGTGTTTCGCCAATTAATGATGAATTTTGCGGATTCAGTCATACTACATCATATTTTCAGTAAGATGCCATTTTGACTGAAAACTGATGCAAGTAAGAAATGAATTAGTGAATTTCCCTACCAGATTAGCATCAAGGAAAACCAATATCTCAAAACTTAATAATACAACCCTTTAGCGCTTATAACCTATCTACAGTTATACTATTTACACAAACTCCCCAAAGTTTATTGCAAACCTTTATTGTAAAGCTCTTGGAAAGGTCAAGTGACGTTGTCAGATTTCAATACTTTCCTGATGTAAATGGATCTTTTAAAATTATTAGTGAAAAATTTCAGGAACATTTTTAGGACACTTACATTTTACAGTACGCACTTAGACTATTGTAAAGCTATGA
The DNA here is from genome assembly GCF_000648655.2 of Copidosoma floridanum. Next base: position 407,966 of record NW_019381519.1, read on the forward strand.
CACCATAAACTTTGAAAATCAGAAAAAATGCTGTTTCTAAAAAGAAAAGCGGGATAGGCGATAAGTGCGAATTTTTATGCGTTTCCCAATAAGAAATATAAGAATCAAGTCACATAAATAATAAGATGTTGGTTAATGTAGAAATAGAAATATAAATTTTTCTTATATTATTCATATCATCTTAGTAAAATTAATTAGAAAATTTTCTTTCATTTTTTGTTACAGTCTACTAATTATTTTTGTAATACTTTCGCCTGCTAAAATTAAGCTTGATCTTCCGATCTTAAGGGCTGCTCTTGCACGAAGCTAGTAACCGTGCAAGGCCGTGTCACGGCCAGTCGAATAAGGGCTGGTCGGGGGCATGTATTTCCCTTCACTGAACATTCCGGTAGTTCGATAAAAGAAGGGAACTACAGAGTGAGAGTGCAAAGGGGCACTCTTGCAGACGATTAGTCGGGAGCTGGTTTTTAAGACGGAAGAAAGGACGTGTTCATATCAATAACAAACAGTGATTCTCTTATTATTATTTTTATTATAATTATTATTATTATTGATTGTCATTAAAAAGTTTCAATTGTATTCGTTTTTAAACATTTAACAGGCAAACGTACGTGATCGAGTTCGTTGCCACGACAATTTAAAAAAAAATGTTATTTTAAAAAAGCGAGCGAAGATTTAGTTTTTCTGGCAGATCTCTTTAAAAATCGATTCCGATAACATTAAGGAAAAGTTCAAGCTGTTGACTGAGATTAAATAAAGAATTTGTTCTCTTTTTTCTGAAAAGTTGTTTTATTTGTCTTTCATTTAATATTACACCGGAATATTTATAATGTTTTGAAAATTAGCCCTGGTATAGGCCACAGGACATAAGATGGATATGGAAAATTAGAAAATTAGGGTGATAAGTACGTAACTACCAACCAAGTGATAAAATCAAATATGAATGTTAATAAGTTTATTTAGCAATGTATTTGAATAGTAGTAAGCAGATGTCAGATACACCATTTACATCATTTTTTTTGTTGGTGATATTTTTCTGAAAAAGAAAGTGTAATCTCTTAAGAAACTTGTGCCAAGTGTGACCCAGACTCAGAATTCAACGCTTATTGATGAGAAGGGTTCTCAAAATCTAAGTAATAACAAGTAGAAAGTGTGTATTGAACGAAAATAGTAGTCAGAATCCTCAAGTTTCAACCACTTGTGTTCCTCAAAATGTGCATTTAAAAAGTAGAACGATTAATGGATATTACTAGCACCATAAACTGGACAGTCAACCGTACAGATTTCAGAGCATCTGCTAAGGTTGTGAATACGGTCTTTACCTAAGCTCACAATAACAGTTAACTTATGACACATCAAATGTGTGACTTACAAACTATTTCTGCCGATTATTTTAAGTAGTAGTAGACCTACAATGATGTGACAAGGCAAGACGATAACTAGCTCTCTTATATAAGGAATTCTAAAGGGGTTTAAAACAGAATTTAAAGTTTTTACGTGCAAGAACATGAAATGATGTGTTATGGTTGCAGCTATAAATAATTTATAGTTGTTGTTGTGGAGATAAAAAATCCAAAAACTATAAGTTTCTATGCATGATACTTTAAGGACTTATACGAAATTAATATTTGAATTGTTTTCTAATTTTTTTTAATTCCTTGAAAATTTTTTTACTTAACAGATTCCACAAAAATATCGATTAATAAAATGATAAAAAAACTTACGTCCGTTTTTTATGTTCTTATTGGTACATTTTCTACATTACCTACTTAGTATTGGATGTATAATAATTAAAAAAAGTAAATATTATCTTTTTTACTCCTCTCTATACACTGATGTTTCCTACAAGGGATTTTTTACCAAAGATCTTTCACGCGAACTCTTAGGACTCTTCGATACTCTATAGTACTCACACGAACTCTCCACTTAAAAGAGTTTGCATGAGTGCTTGATAGCGAACGCGAGTTTTGATGAGTATGCATATTTCGCAGCGCGTACGAAAAATAGAACTCATGGATGATGAGTATGCATACATAATAAAAAATAAGTTAAGTTGTTCGTAAACTACTAGTTTTGATATTGAAAATCTTACGAAAATCATATAATGATTAAACAATTATCTTACAGCATTTAAGAATATTTTTAGTAGACATTTTTCATGTCTTCCATAAATTTTTTGGTCTAGTTATGTTTGTGTCAGCGGTGTCTAGTGTCTTGAGAGCATAGTAACACTAATAGGCTTAGTAGCCAATTATTAAATTGAAAATGATGGATGCTATGCGTCACTCCACAATCTTAAAAAGTGTTTATTGCCACATAAAGTTAAAATAACCAGTATAAATGAAGACTTCTCCTTTCAGTTTCACTTTTCAAGGTACAAAAGTGCCAAATTTAAATTTCAAGCACTTCTTAAGGGGGCTCCTTTACAAAAGTCACCATATCTAACAAGATCATTTTTTCCACTTCATATTTCATTAAAAATAGCATAATTTTAGACACATCTGTTTGCTGAAAAACGAAACTTGATTTTTTTCATATTTGATCTCGTATAAAAATATCCGCACAAAAATAGGAAAATTATTTTTTTCACCATTTTTGAGGTCGCTCTTTTTTATGGTGCAGTTAACATTTTTCTAATATCCCGATTTTTAACATATTTTTGAAAAGTATAATGAAAAAACACAAATTTTCCTCTTTTTTTCTGGATTTTTTGTACTTATCGAATACTTTATTAAATTTTCCAATAGTAAAGTATGGGAATAGGGTCTGAGAAAGGAATTTCTCACAGTAAGTTCAGAATTCGATGTGGTTTTTGTAAGTTTCACTTGTAAAAATATTTTTTTTATAAAAATTATGGCGTAAAATTGAAACTCTATAAAAAATATTATTAAATTACATTATACGAAAAAGTATGTTAAGGAATAAAATTTTTGCAATTTATTTGTATAAAATTATTTTTTTAAGACATATAACAATATCATGATTCATGTATAAAGCAATTTTTTTTCGAAATTAGTATTATTATACTATTGGGAAATAATATAAAGTATTCAAAGAGTGCGCAAAATTCAGAAAAAAGAGGGAAATTAGTGTTTTTTAATTTTATTTTGCGAAAATATAGTAAAAAACGGGATATTAGAAAAATGTAAGCTGTATCATTGAAAAGAGCAATCTTAAAAATGGTGAAAAAGATATTTTTCTTGTTTTTTGTACGTACATTTTCACGTTAATTAATTAGTCCGAAAGATGAAAATACGTCCGGATTTAGCGAAAACCGATATTATTTTACTTTTAACGCTAAAAAATAGTGCTAACACCTGAATCACGTGCTCTTTACATTTTTTTATTATTTAGGTTACCAACAATGAAAAAAAAATTATTTATGAGCTGTAACTTGAAATTTTAATTTCGCACTCTTTAGTACCCTGAAAAGTGAAAAATGAAAGAATTCCTCATACATAACAAACATTCTCGCTTTAGTCGAATTCAAGACCACGACCCTAGTAACAATAAAATGAATTTTCTTTGAGATATCTATAGTCAAAAGGGTATCGGGGACGTACGGGAACAGGGCCCCATTTTTAAAGTGAAAACTTCTTTAGGAGAGTTGGGCAATTTTTGATGGGGAAGAGCTCTCGGTTTCGCGTCAGATAGCTCTCATTAAAAAGCAAGGCGATCCCTGCGGAGAGTCGTGTGTAAGCGCGAGAGAATGAAGTGTAGGCGAAGGGGAGCCCGCTCTGTATTGGCCGGCGGTAGAGAAGGAGAAAGTAGCTTGGTGGCACAGCGGAGTGCGGCGGGATATGATAGTATGAGTATTCACATGGCCTAAGTACTATCTCCTTGTCTAACGGCAGTCACTGTGCACTTGCGCAGTGAGCATAGAACACATTTGAATTTCGAATCACATCGCATATGTGTGGGTTGATAGTGTACGTAACTATCGAGTCAGATACTCAGGCACCGAGCTACCGAAGTAATATGTAACTATGTGTAACTACGTACAATATTGGTGTATAGCTTTTGGCATGTGTCAATGTGTATTCCGTAAACTGTATACAGTGCATATTACTACAGTATTACTGTGTAAGCGTATAGTGTATATCCAATAGTATCAATTACCCATGCAACTTTAACTGCGTAGAGTTTATTTTTATTTTTATTATAGTCCTTTACGTCCAGCTCCTATAAAGGGCTCCTACTCTGGGCACTAACCCGAACGGAAATTGTAAGTAGGCGATCAGTAGGGCCTACTTAGGCTGCCTCTCTTGCCAAATGAGGTCCTACGTTGGCAGCGTCAGGTAGCGTTTGGTAGGCCCTAAGTAGGCTGCCTCCATTGACGTAACATAACCACCTTTCAATCGATAAATATAGATTTTTTTTTTATATTATAGTGCTCTACGTCCGGCTCCTTTAATAAGGGCACTACTATGGGCACTTAGCACTTTGGAGAAGGAAGGGAAGAGGGATGGGAGGCCTCCCAGTACTGGGAGGGGGGTAGGGGGAATTAGGCAATTATGCTGCGAGGAGGTAGCCTAAACCCTCCTCGAGGAGCATTGCGTGGTGAAAAAGCACATGTGAACAATCACAGAGGTACTTGCCCGAAAAAGTCGCTCTATGGCCAGGAATTGAACCACGGTCTCCCGCGTGCCAATCCACGACCTAGCCGACCGAGCCACCGCGCGCTCTGATAAATATAGATATGTACATATGAGAATACACAATGTATTATAATTAAACAAGTCATGCTTCATTTCAAACGAATCATATTTAATTTCTTCATAAAAATTTTTCATCACGGCATTGTTGATCACGTGTAGTTACAAAAATCTAACCCTAAGATAAATAGAAATTTTACATAAATGAAGATATAAATGTCACCTTAAAAATATCTCTCATTCACAATTGATGTCAAGTTTACAATATGAACATGTGATTCGTGAGTTAATTCTGAGGAACTATTAAATAATCACTAAGGAATTAATACAAATTACATGCTCACACTGCAGTTTACTTTTTTTTCATACAAAAATATAATAATTCAATTAAATGATAGATGAACTTGATTTGACGGTGAACATCTAAATGACAGTGTACACGCTGTTAAATGGTTAATTTCATAATCTTAGTACGGTTTTTAAATAGTTTTTATTGAAATTTTTTGAAGCATCAATTATTATTTTTAATTCAGTACTTTGAAAAACTTTGTTTAGTTGACAACAAATTTAATGTCGATTAATTTTGTCAGTCTCATATATGTATAAACTCATTAATCATTTGTATAGGACTCAATGAAAGACACTTGTAACTTGTGTATCTGTGTGTAATTTTACGCTACAGTTTACACTGCAACTGTAGCTGATATAACTGTATATACTATTCAAGAAGTAAGATAAAGGTAGGTTATGTAGGCTGCTTAATGAGTACCTCACGCTAGCCAACTGAGCTACCGCGCACTCTTTAACTGCGTATAATTGCAAACGTGCTCGGCGATTTGTGGTGTATATACATGACTAGTGAGTCACTATAAGCTGTATTACCGTACACATTCGCACACACGTATATATTTGCAATTAACTGTCGTCACGTCATCACTCTTCGTTATTAATTAAATTATGCTTTATAATATCTTACATTATACTAAAATTTATTTTAAGTTATAAAGGTATAATTTAATATTCAATTGCGAATTTAAATACCTTACTCTCTTCCTTAAACAAATTTATTAGTGGTGATTAACAATTATTCTACAAATTATTTAATATCCTTCTCAGAAAACTCAATTATTTATAAACAAATCGAAGTAACACTTTCTATTACGTAAGTATTTAGGGTTCCTGCTGAAAAATCAATTTGATTATTTATAAATTACATGTCGAGGACTCTAAATGAATTTATTAAGAAATCATAATAAGCCTACATTGGATGTAAATTGTTTAGTGAATTTTTTCTCACTACTCAGTATCTGTTGCAGTAAAATTTAAAACGAATAATTTCGTGACAAATCCCATCATTTTCAGAATTTTCAGCTTAAGGAACACCTGTATTATAGTGTAATAAACGTTATAATTTATTTTTCAAAACGTGTATAATGAAGAGATATGCATGTTAACATATGTATTATTACGACCCACATAGTTACATAAATGATATAATTTTAGATTACTTACTTCAAAAAAAGTAAATGGTTTGGATAGCTACTGATTCATTTCAGAACTTAAGTAAATATATAATTCATAGTTCTAAGTTTTCACTTCTGTCGGCAGTTCCATGACTGTCTGCTGGTTTTTAGTAGACTTAGGATTCGTCATCAGCGACCCCCAAGTAACGGTTTCCAAAGTAAAATTTTGAATTTAAAAAATTTTTCATTACTTTGACTATCGAGGATGACTTGGAAGTGGAAAAACTACCTAAATTCNTTTTTTTTATACATCTTTTTCGAATTTTTCAAATGTAATTTCTACTTGCTCTGTCACGTTATCTAGTGATAGCACACTTTCATCAACCACTTCTCTGATACATTCTGCATTCGCTCCATCTTTTTTATGGTAGGCATTGTTCCGGTGTTCTGGTCATCATTTTTATCATTGCTGCTACATTTTTTACCTGCTTTGCGTATAGTTAATTTTGTGTTGGTTGTGTCAGAAGATGTTTTATTTTTAGTTTTTTCGTGTGATTGAAAATGTCGCTTTACATTGTATAAATTTCATTTTCCAGTATTAATTTATTTAGAGAATTATCAAAATCTTTTTTTAATGTTGTGATGTGCGGATAACTTGGACAAGTAATGCGTGCTAGAACATCTTTTGTATTTGTGCCTTTAAGTACAATAGCGTCATTACCCCATATTTGCTAAAGTTCGGGGAAAAATGGATCTGTATTTTTTTTGCTCATCAATTGCGACTGTATCTTAGATTTTTCTTGAGACGTATCAGACTAAATGGAATTATCTGCTGCAATTGTACTGCTGTCTAACCTTCTTTCACTCAAAAAAGTCATTTCTAGTTTCTTGAAGCGTTTAAGTATTACTGAATCCCAAACAGTTTCAAAAATAAGTTTAATTAAAAAAACCTCTCCAAGAGTCCATTCAAATGTTCCCTGATCCTGTTTTCTACACAGTCAAGTTCCGTAATAGTCTGCTATATTTGAATCATCAGGAATACTGTTTTTATAATCTGCAGATCGAACAAGATCTTTTACTTCATTAAAATTAAATCCTCTTTCCTTTATTAAGCAGAAAACTGCATAATTATCTATTTCAGCATATTTAAAAATATTGTTTATATCATTGAGTATCAGATAGCTAATTTTATTTTCGAGGGTTATCCAAAAATTGAAACGGTACCGGTCTTGAAGATTGTTAGATGTATATTTGGCACTCGTAACTGAATTCTAACGCATGCGCAATAGCAAGAAGACGAGACGCCGTGACGCTGCAATTCAGCGTCTAATACCTATAGTTTACTCACTCTCGCGCGGTCAGTCAGTCAGTCGATACGCACTCTCTGCTTTTCGTATTTTCCTTTTGATTTGATTTTGCTTTATTTCAGTTCAGCTTACGATTGTATCCTTGATTGTAAAGACTAAAGATAGCATACACTGAAGATAGTGAGAATAAACGTGTCCGTGTTTTATAATAAAAGTTGCAGTGTTGTACATTTTGTTGCCCGATCACATACCCACACATCCATACTGCTAACAGGTTATGGGCCTTAAAAGTGTAGTGTGGTTGTGTATTCAAAACCTCCGCTAGCCGCCATTTTTTTCTCTGTGATCGAGCCCATCTCGCGTTTGCTCGCATTTTTTTTTGCCCTCCACGTTTTCTTGCGTCCCTTTTCTTACAGGCCATCGACGAGGCGGCGTAGAGATTGATATCAGCTACTGGTGAGACCGAGTAGATTGGGGAGGTGACAGCTGGCGGGGTGAGAGGGATTGTGAGGGATTTACGGAAAAAAGAAAGTAAGTAGCTGATATTGATGCTTATGATGTCTTTGTCGGTGATTATGTTGACATAATGAGTTTTATTTTTCGATAGTTCGAAACCGAAATTGCATAAGAGTGGTAATAATATATGTTATAGATTTGATGGGTATGACAGTGGATGGGATTTGTGAAGCATTTTATAAAGCTAGTACTCTGTAATTCTCAAGGGTCAAGAGTCGGCACGTGTTTTTCCTCGCGTGAGGCAGGCTTGCATTGGGGTACGAGGATTTTCATTTGACTGCTACAGCTATAGCTACCGCTGAGGGGGACGCCTCAAAGCGGGGAGAGGGACTTTCGTTTCGGCCATGACTTGCGTTCGGTCAGACCGGGCGTACATGTTCCTTTCAGTAGGCTTGGTAGCTGATGGCGCACGCGGAGCGGCCTTCTTAGATGGACTTGTTTACTTTTTCAAGTCCCCGTACAGTGCGGCCTCGATCCTCTCCGTGGATTTTCACGCTCAGACTAGAGGTAAATGCCGACTGATACCAAAATGCAGAAATTTAAAATTTCCAATTTTGGTGTAATACGCGTCAGCACATCGTAATAACAGGCATACGATTGTGCTCGATCGCATTGGAATTGTGCTGCTATTGTGTATGATTATAGACATGTTACGTTTGCATGTTTAAGTCATGTGATGTATCTCGTCCCATGGGTAGTGCGCATGCATTGAGTTCGTGTGTGCGTGCTTGATCATGTTTCCCGGTGACACAAATGGGGTTAAAATGATCACTGGGAAGTAATATATATAACTTAAGGACTTCCGTTGTGGACACGTAGGAGAGTGGACGTGTAAAAGTAAGCTCCTGAATAAAGCAATAAATAGAAAAAAGAGCAAGGGTAGATAGCTGTAATAAAGTCTTTAAAAAGTGGTGAAATACATGAGGACATAATAAACGGTGACAAAAAGTGGAAAAGAGAGTGAAACAGGAGGATTATAAAGGATTGAAAAACAGGTAGGACAGAGAACGCGAGAGACGAACAAGACGCCGATGCAAGTCGCAAAAGAATAGTGCAATCGGATGTACAAAGGAAAAAGTTGTATACGAAGGAAAAGGGAGAAAGAAAGAAGTGATAATAATTAAAGAAAAGTGAACAGTGAATAGTGAAAAAGTGGACAAACAGGGGTATAGAACAAGTGAGGTTAGGAAACCCAGTAAGAAGGAAGGGCACGGGTAGGGAAAGGTGATTTCTTTTTATCGGTTACCAACAGAGAAAGTAGATAAGGAAGATACCAAATTTTCCGACGGGTAGTTACGTGGTCAATAAAGAAGGAACCCTAAAAAAAAAAAAAAGATATTGTTTGTAGAGACAGTAGATAAAGAAGTTTTTGACAACCTGGTTAAAGGCAGTAGATAAAAAGAATTCCTGAATTACCGGAATTCACAGAGTCGGTAAGGAAGATATCTGTAGAGTCGGTAAAATTTTGAAAATGACAGGAAAAAACGCAAATATTAACACGAGAAGTAATACAAACACAAATCCAAAAATCAAAGATCAATCCACCCTGAATTTCCAGAGAGAAAAAGAGAAAAAGGATGAAAGTCAAGATGTTAAAGAACAAAATGATAAGATGAGTAGGATAGAAAAGAGATTAGATAGTATGTTTGAGTTGATGGAAAGATTAGAAAAACGAGAAGAAGAATGGAGAGAGGAAAGAAGCAGGTGGTTAAAAGAAAGACTAGAGTGGAAAGAAAAGAAGAAAGCTATTGAAGAAAGGATCAATAGATTAGAATGGGAATTAGAAAAAAATGAAAGGGAGAAGAGAAGACAGAACATTGTCATTAAAGGTGCAATTATAAAAGAGAAAATATAGAAAAGAAGGTGAAAGAGTTTGTGGAACAGAAAATCAATGTCCATGTAAAGGTGAAAAATGCTACTGAAATAGTAGTGAAGAAAGTGATATGAAAATGGTAGAAGTAGAAGTGGAAAGCAAGGAAATGAAAGACAGTATCATGATGAACAAGAAGAAGCTTGAAAAAGGAATATATATTGAAAATGATTTGACACGAAAAGAAAGAGAAATACAAAGATTGATATTAGATAAATCAAAGGAACAAAGAAACGAAGGAAAAACCACAAAAATTGGCTATATGAAATTGATGATTGATGATAAGTGGTATAGATACAACGAATGGAAGGGAAATTTCCTAGAAGAAAGAAGAAGGATACAGGGGAAGATAACAGGAAGATCGCAAGAATGAAGAGGACAAGAAGGGAATGAGGAGAGGGAGTTGGAGGAGGAGAAAAAAAAAAGTGTAAATATATGCGTTTGGAACATAGCAGGAGTGTTAAATAAGGACGTGGAAGTATGGGAATATTTAAATAATTTTGATATTATAATGTTAGTAGAAACATGGTTAGAGAAAAATAAATGGGAAGATATAGAAAGTAAGATGTCGAAAAAGTATGAATGGAAATTTGTTGCAGCAAAAAGAGAACATAAAAAAGGTAGAGCGAAAGGAGGAATAATTACAGGAATTAATAAGAAGTTAGAAATTAAAAATTACGAGGAATTGAGTGGTAACATAGTAAAACAAGAGATTAAATATGGCGAACAAGAGTGGACATTTGTAGGAGTATACTGCCAAGACGTGGCAAAGACAATGGAAATTATAAAAGAAAAAATAGGAACGCAGGAAAAAGGTGGTATTATACTGGCAGGAGATTGGAATGCGAGGACTGGCAGGGAAGGTGGATGGGTCAGTGAGATGGAGATTGGAAGCAAGGAAGTTAGTAACAGGAAATCAAAAGATGAAACAATCAACGAGGAAGGAAGAAGGTTAATTAAGGAAATTACAGAAGAAGGATGGGGTATAGTTAACGGACAAAAAGGAGAAGAAGGAAACTACACGTACATTGGCAGCAGAGGTGAGTCAGTAATAGATTATGTTATAAGTAATCAAGAAGCGTTGGATCAGATAAAAGAATTAAAAATAGGACAAAGAACAGAGTCAGATCACATGCCATTAGAAATATACTTAGAAAATGAAATAGAGATGGTAGAAGATAGGGGAAAGGAAGAAAAGGAAATTTCAAGAAGAGAATGGACGCAAGAATTGATAGACCAATACCAGGAGAGGTGCGAAGGATGGAATTGGAAAGAGATACAAGTAGAAAGAAGATGGGAAGAAATAAAAGAAGCAATAGAAGCAGCAGTACCAAAAACTAAAAAACAGTCTAAGGTATGGAGGTTGGGAGAAAGAAAGTGGTATGACAAAGAATGGAAAACAAAAAAGAAGGAGCTGAGAAAAATAATGAAGCTATGGAGAAAAAAGAAAGTGGATAGAAACTATCTAATTAACAAAAAGAGAGAGTATAGAAATTGGTGCAAGGCAAAAAGGAAAAGGTATGAAATAACGGAGGAAAGAAATATAAAGGTCGCAAAATCAGAAAGGGAAATTTGGAATTATATAAATAGATATAGAAAGAAGAAAGCAGGCTTTAATAATAAGACAGAAATTGAAGACTAGAGAAGGCATTTTATGAGGAAACTAGGCGGTAAGGAGGAAAAAGCTATGATGATAGAAAAAGTGGAATAAGAGAATGCAAGAATAGAGAAAAGTACACAGGATCAAGAAGAATTAAGCAAAGAAGAGCTCAAGAGGTTAATAAATAGGTTAAAACCGAGAAAGGCACCAGGAGATGACAAACTAGCAAACGAAATATGGAAATATATGCCAAAAGAGGTTGATGCAGCGCTATGGGAATTGATAAAGAAAGTATGGAAAGAAGGAAGGATTCCAGTACAATGGAGAAGAGGAGTGATATCCACAATTTATAAAGGAGGTGATAAAGAGGAGCTGGATAATTTTTAGAGGGGTAACTTTGACATGCACGGCACATAAAATATACGCAAGTATGTTAAATGAATTATGAAAAAAAGAGATTGAACAAAAATTAGCAGAAAGTCAATTTGGATTCAGAGAAGGAAGAGGAGTGATGGAAGCAATTTATACGCTGAAGCACATAGTGGAAGACAAATTAAGTAAACCAAAAGAAAAAATATTCGCATGCTTCATTGATCTAAAAGAGGCATTTGACAGAGTAAATAGAACGGTTTTAAAGGAAAGATTGCAAGATATGGAGGTGAGTAAAATATTGATAAGTAGAATTATGGATATATACAAAGAAACTATAAATATAGTGAAGGTAGGAGATGAAATATTAGATGAATTTTGGACAGAGAGAGGAGTAAGGCAAGGGTGTCCATTGAGCCCAACATTATTTAATGTGTACCTAGCGGATCTAGAAGAGGAAATGAGAAAAGGGCAAGTAGGAGGATGCAGAATAGGAAATGAAAAAATATGGAGTTTATCCTACGCTGATGACATAGTTTTAATAGCAGACAAAGAAGAAGAGCTAAGAGATATGTTAAAAAGGTTTAAAAAGTACATTGAGAAAAAGAAAATGATTTTGAGCGAAAGAAAAACAAAAATGTTCGTATTCGAAAAAAGAGCAAGGAAAGATAGAGTATGGAAATGGGGAGAAAATGAACTAGAAGAAGTGACAGAAATCAGATATCTGGGATATATTTTACAAAAAAATGGTAGTAATGAAAGGCATTTGGAAGAAAGGAAGAGAGAGGCTATAATGGCGATGAAAAGCGCTTGGAGTGTAGGTGAGAGGATATTTAAGTATAGTTATCAAAGAAGGAAGAAGTTATTTGTGGCATTAGTGGAGAGTATAGCGTTATTCGGAGCAGAAGTATGGGGCTGGGAAGAAGATGAGAGATTTGAAAGTATACAAAGAAAATATATTAAGTGGTTATTGGGATTAGACAGGAATACACCAAATTATTTAGTGGAAGAAGAATGTAAATTGGAAAGCATGAAAATGAAGGCGCTAAGAAGAGCAATAAAATTTGAAGAAGAGATTAGGGACTCAAAAATTAAATTAGCAAAAGAAGGCATAAGAGAAAAAGATAAAGATAAAGAAAGAGAAAATATAGGAAGAGTAGCAAAAAAGAGAATGAAAATATTAAAGGAAGAAGAAGTAACAGAAACAAGATACATGAGAGGGACAGAATTCAAAGAGCAAGTAAGATTTAAGATAATAGATAGTATAAGAAGAAAGGAAAAAGAAAAAAGATTAGAAAAGATAAAAAACTCAAGATATAATAAGATATACAAGGACATAATAACAGAGGATGAACCAGAATATCTGAAGATGGAAATACCAATAAAAGATAGAAAATTAATGGCAAGATTAAGATGTGGTAATGAATGTAAGAGCAGAGAACATTGGAAGGAAGAAGAAGACAGGAAATGTAGATTATGCAAGGAAGAGGAGGAAAATCATACACACATACTGAAGAGATGCGAAAAAACAAGGAGCGAAAAAGTAATAGAAGATATACTTGATAAGAGCGCAAAGAAAATTGAAATATTGAGAAGAGTAGTTAGGAAAAGAAAAGAAGGGGAGAGTTCCTGAGAGTGCCATGAGAAATAGGATGAAGAAATCAAGAAGGAAGAAGGGAAGGATATGAGAAGAGAGAAGAAAGAAGAAAAAGGATCAAGAAAAACAGTGTAAAGTGTAAAGTGAAGTGTAAATATACTTTCAAAAAAGACTGTAGTATTTTAGATTTAATTTATTTAATTGCAGTGGTTATATGGACAGTATATTTTTTTTTGTTTTTTTTAAAGTTTCTAATATTATATAAAAGAAAAAGTGACTAATTGTTTCAGTATTATTAATAGATTTCATTTTATTTCATTTCTAATTAAATTTAAACATAAATATTAATATGAATTTTAAATTAGCAAATTATCTTTGAAAAGTTTTAGGTTCATAATATTATCTAAAAGAAAAAGTGACTAANGTACAGTGCGGCCTCGATCCTTACCGTGGATTTTCACGTTTAAACTAGTGGTAAATGCCGACTTAAACAAAAATGCAGAAGTTTAAAATTTCCAATTTCGGTGTAATACGCGTCAGCACATCGTAATATAAGGCATACAATTGGGCTCGATCGTATTGGAATTGTGCTGCTATTGTGTATGACTATAGACATGTTACGTTTGAATGTTTGAGTCATCTGATGTATCTCGTCCCATGAGTAGTGCTCATGCATTCAGTTCGTGTATGCGTGCTTGCTCATGTTTTCCAGTGACACAAATGGGGTTAAAATGGTTACTGGGAAATAATATATATAACTTGATCTGAGTTATTATAGGAGATATAAGTGACGATTACCATACAGAAGATCAGTTTAACTTGATGGGAAAACGTGGAGGTATAGTTTACACTATTCCTTAACACAAGCAGCACATTCCAGTTAAAGGTTCTTTAGATAGATCAAAGTTAGAAGATTTGAATACAATAAGTTACGTGCAAACAAAATTTAAGATAGACATAAACAAAGGGAACCTTTAACAAGATAGCAAATTAAGGATTTGAGAGATGGAAAAATAAATTTGATTAATACCTCATGTAAAGATAAGAATAAAGATTTGAGAGGTAGAAAAATAAATTTGATTGATACGTCATCAAAAGATAAGAATAAAGATTTGAGAGATAGAAAAATAAATTTGATTGATACCTCATCTAAAGACAAGAATGAAGATTTGAGAGATAGAAAAATAAATTTGATTCATACCTTATCTAAATAGCAAATNTGTTTCTTAGGAGCCAACTGAACATGAGATCCATAGATTTTTGGGAGCTTGTTAAACATGGAAGCTAATAATTCTCTGGAGCCAACTTAACATGAAATCCATAGATTTTTGGGAGCTTGTTAAACATGGAAGCTAATAATTCTCTGGAGCCAACTTAACATGAAAGCCGTAGATTTTTAGGAGCTAGTTAAATATGGGAGCCAATGATTCTCTGGAGCCAACTTAACATGAAAGCCGTAGATTTTTAGGAGCTAGTTACACATGAAAGCCTTAAATTCTTGGGACCATGATAATAATAACAAAAGTATGAATAAAAAAAAAAGATTTGATTAATACATAAACTATAGATAGCATGTTAAAGATCTGAACGATAGAAAAAATAATTTAAAAAAACAAATAGGTAATTTGCACGAGAAAATGGCAAGCAGAAATAATGATCTTAAGATAGAATTGACTAAAGGAGCCAGGAGTCCACAAGAAAGATATTTAGGGGATTCAAAAGTTGACTGAAGATAGAGAGCAGACTTTAAATTTAATACTAGATAGATTATCCTTAGATTATTAAAACAGAGTATTTTTTTAAATTATCCTACGGTAATAGTGCAAAAATTAATTATATGAAAAGAAGTGATATACAGATGAAGGCGTATCAAATATACAACAAAATTCACACTGTTAGATTTGATTCCGCAAAGCAAAGTGATATTAAATTTTGCGAATTTCTCGATAGATTAAGATGGATTTTAAATGGATTTTGATAGATTTCAAACTTGTTTGTAAAACTCAGAGTTTTCTTGAAGATGAGAAAAGAGATGACTTTTGTTGTTTTACGTTATGAATTTAAGATGACAAGATGCGTAGCGTATATAGTTATTCGCTGTATAAATAATAGTTTATTACGATAAATTAGAAAACTAATAGTGTCGTAGTCTCAAATATGTTTTCTTTAAAATTCGCACAGACTCGTATCTTACAACAACAAATTCTGAACAATAGCATTTATATTATTTTCAGGAAAGCTTGTATTCAGTGAATACGTAATAGAAATAGTAAACTGACAAATATCAAGACGAATATATTAAGAATGTATATTTACTTCAATAATTAAATAAGTTTGAGCAGTCTTTATTAAATAATTGATTTTTTTTTTTGGAATTGTAAGACAATGGNAAAATATTATAATATTTTTTAATCATAACTTGAAACGAAGAATGTCACGGGACTGATACCTTTAATTTGTTGTGTGATTCATAATAATATTTTTAGAAATTAAATAAAATTTATAGATTGAATGAAAATACAAAAACTTTTACCATGATATTTATAATGAAGTAGATAAATGGAATTTGGTATTCAAATATAATAATGAAAGTACATCAAAGAAACAACCCAAATTTAGTTCTATTAAACTACTCATTAGATCGTTAGAAGTAAGTTCTTCACAGGAATCTAAAGAACATTATAGGTATGAGAGCTGTCTATATTTTTATTCTTGGTAAGCGTACCATATGTGATACACTTTCATCAAACTTAGCATTGCCTTCTGCGAGTTCATTAAATCGTTACATTGGTGATCTGGTTATACCAATATCTGAAGGAGAATGTTGTGTTTAAGAGTTCAAAGAGTTTTTAACGAAAAAAAAATTGCCCCATGTTGTCTGAATAAGTGAGGACGCTATTCGAATAATATCAAAAGTACAGTATAATTCACGCATAAATGAGCTATTAGGCTTTGTGCAGCCTTTAGATAAAAATAGCGGATTTCAAAAAGCACACTTTTTCAAATAAACAAGTTTTGAAACGATGAAAAATATTTTCAAAATTATAAAGGGTCATCTTATTTATATTGTTACATGGTTTAGCCTTTGCAAAAAAATGCACCTAGTTTTTGCCTCAGTACGTTTGGTACTGACAGTTCTTTTATTGCTGAGGATACTCTTAAAAGATTGAATCCTTTAGTTATGATGCTAGAACGCGAAAATATAGTAGTCTTAGGATTTTCAGGCGACGGTAATTCTCGATTAGTTAAAGCCATGAAAATAAAAAGTCAATTAGATCACAGTAATGCTGATGCAGGTATTAATTAAGAAGGTTTTCATGCGTCTCTTGTACCACCTCAGATTTGTATTCAAGATCCTGTTCACCTTGCAGTAAAATTAAAAAAAAGATTATTTAAGATTCCTACAAGTGTACCAATAGGGAATTTTATAGTATCATCGTCACATTTAAGAGTAATATTAAAAATTTTTTCAAAAGATAAGCATTTGCTAACGGAAAAAAGTTTATACGGCAAAGATAAAATGAATTTTAAATCTGTGATTATAATTTCAAACAAAAAGTAATTAATTTATTAAAAACGAAGTGCCGGGTAGTGAGGCTACTCGACAGTATTTGAAAATTATAAATTTTATCATACATTCATTTCTATCAACTGATCTAAATATACTGGTCAGAATATATTGTTTATGGTTTAGTGTCTTTTTCATCAGGTTTTGGAGAAAGTGGCTTTCTCGTAATGCAAATTACTCTGACATTAATAATTTTCTGTCACTGAGTACGTACACGTGTTTAGAGACGAATGCTCACAGTATGTATAGTATTGTAATTACAACAATTGAAAATGAAACTTTTATTACCATGGCAATTTAGTAGCCAACCTTGTGAAGTACTTTTTAAAACCTTAAGATCTCTAAGTATCGTTTTTTGTACCCCAGTAAACTGCAGTGTACTGGAAGCTTTTCAGAAAACTCAACCAATAACATTTATTTCAAATGTAATAGCTCATAATTTTGGGAATAAAAATATAAAGTATCCTAAAAATACAATTTTGAATGCACCATTCAAAAAACTACATACAAATGACTTATACTTGGACCTGGATCTGAAGCACATGACATTTTTAAACAAGAAATCGGCTTAGCAACCGTCAGAGACATTATCAACAAAGCTAAATCAGATGCTTGAAAATATTCAACAACTTGGACTAACAAATTTAAATATAAATGATGCCAACGAGTTGTCTATGAAGTCAGTTGATATCGATGAAAACAGTTTAATTGACGAAACCGTTGATTGTACTGATAAATGTAGGGAAAAAGTGTAGAAGAAAACTTTGAAGAGTACTTAGAGGAGTATGAAAATACCAGATTTTTTTGGTTATGTTAATTTAAAGGATTATTCTACTCAACATAAAAACAAAACAGAAAATGATTCTAGGTTAAAAATAAAAGAGTCGGATGGTAGGATGAAAATCATTAAAAAATCATCAGTTCATTACTTATTAAATCAAGACATAGAAAAATTAAGCAACGATCGATTGCTTCGCGTCCAAAGTTGCAATCTGACAGCAAAATATTACGATCATGAAAAAATATTTAAAGTCTGCACTCTGGACACTGTACTTGTTTTAGACTGGTCTTTGAAACTGAAAGTACTGAAAAATGTTTATTAGGTAGTGTTCTCGGTTTTGTCTATATGAATCAGATTAGTTGGGAAAAAATTGAGTATTCTAAAACATTTGCAAAAAGTGTTTGTTAATGATGAGACTGCAGAAGATAATAAAAAACAAGTTGGATATTGTGCAACTAGTTCTCTATAAATAAAACAAATGAATCTCTAAAATTCATCGAATTATCAGTACATGGCTATCATTCAATTGAAAAGTCTAAAATTACTATCCCAGCGCCACTGAAAAAATGTTACATTTTCCGCCCTCGGGTGGTTTTGGGAGGCTGGTACTTTCTCGGGCAAAATGGTAATTTTCCTACGAGTTTGAAACGTCTCTGTTTGCGAACCGAGAGGTTTGCGGCCCGAGCCGAAGGCGAGGGACGTAACGAGGTTCGTAAAGGAGACTTTTCGAACGAGTTCCGGAAAACTGCTTTTTCGCCCGAGGAAGTACCAGCCTCCCAAAACCACCCGAGGGCGGAAAAAGTAGTTTTCCTACGAGTTTGAAAAGTCTTTGTTTGCGAACCGAGAGGTTTGCGGCCCGAGCCGAAGGCGAGGGACGTAACGAGGTTCGTAAAGGAGACTTTTCGAACGAGTTCCGGAAAACTGCTTTTTCGCCCGAGGAAGTACCAGCCTCCCAAAACCACCCGAGGGCGGAAATAGTAGTTTTCCTACGAGTTTGAAAAGTCTCTGTTTGCGAACCGAGAGGTTTGCGGCCCGAGCCGAAGGCGAGGGACGTAACGAGGTTCGTAAAGGAGACTTTTCGAACGAGTTCCGGAAAACTGCTTTTTCGCCCGAGGAAGTACCAGCCTCCCAAAACCACCCGAGGGCGGAAATAGTAGTTTTCCTACGAGTTTGAAAAGTCTTTGTTTGCGAACCGAGAGGTTTGCGGCCCGAGCCGAAGGCGAGGGACGTAACGAGGTTCGTAAAGGAGACTTTTCGAACGAGTTCCGGAAAACTGCTTTTTCGCCCGAGGAAGTACCAGCCTCCCAAAACCACCCGAGGGCGGAAATAGTAGTTTTCCTACGAGTTTGAAAAGTCTTTGTTTGCGAACCGAGAGGTTTGCGGCCCGAGCCGAAGGCGAGGGACGTAACGAGGTTCGTAAAGGAGACTTTTTGAACGAGTTCCGGAAAACTTTTTTTTCGCCCGAGGAAGTACCAGCCTCCCAAAACCACCCGAGGGCGGAAATAGTAGTTTTCGTCGGATAAGTGCCATCGTCTTTGGGGCTATTTTACGGCCCAAGGGACCTGCGAAGCAGCACCTGTAAAGCAACACCAGCCTCTCAAAAACCCCCGAGGTAGGAAAAAACTTATCATACGTAAATAATGATGTTTATAAAAACATTAGCAAATTTGTATATACAAAACGTATTTGTTGAGAAATTAGTATTTGTAATTACAAATGATTCAAATTACAAGTATTCTAAGAAATTTTCTATTAAACTTTGTAATAAAAATGGTTTCAAAGTATTTTTATCGTCATGATATTTATTAAGCACATATTTTTATATGTAAACATCTATATTAATAGTACTAATAAAACACACTGAGTAGGTATATTATTTTAATTTTACGTTTAGACGCAATTCAATAAATAAAATATTGCCGTATATATCTTCCATATCTACTTCAAATTGTGTCAGTAGCACTTTGCTTTCATGCTGTGGTTTTTTAACAATAAATAACACAAGTAATCTCTACTGCTATAATTGATTTTTATATTTCTAAATAAACCAAATATCCAAATTTCTAAATATCCAATATTAGATGTTTTAAAACATTTTATTTAAAAAACCTAAATTATGTACGTGAATATGTAACACCGAGGTTAACACAAATACTTGCGATTGATATTAAGATTCTTGATTATCTTTATTGCTTTATAACAATTAATTTCTTGAAAATGAATTATAACGGTTTAACAGAATTTAAAATTACGGAACGTCTTTTGATTTGTGAGTACTCGATAAGAACTTCCTGTACTGCTTGCAAACTCATGCGTACTCTCCCGTACTGCAAAGAACTCAATCGAACTCTGTAAAGCCCAGCAATCATTTGAACTCATTGTACTCCTCGCGAACTCATGTATACTTATAAGTACTTATCGTGTAAGTGGTTTGATGAAAAGCCTCTCGGTTTTTTACATAAATGAATAGTTATAGTAAACGTCGATTATTCAACGCCGTTTTATAGTTTAGCTTTTTAAAAAATACATTCACAAAAATTTACCCAATCGACTACTAAAAATAATTCCTCAATACTAATTGTCAGGGTTTTTTTTTTTGTATTATAACATTTATGACAGAATTCATTACAATCAACAATAATTGAATGATTATAACAAAAAATTAATGATTAGTAAAAGTACTTACAAGTTTCTTGCGATCTTCAACACTTTGCAAAAATTGTTCAGAACCAACTTTGCTAATTTGAGAATTTTGAAGCCAAGGTTGTATACTTTGATACTGAGAATAGAAGTTATTCATATCCGGCACTAGGTCTTTAATAACATACATGTGTGGTAACGGATATATTTTGGTCACTTTATTTAGATTAGAATCAATTGTACTGAAAGAGTTTAAAGGATTACAACGAAAGCTACAAGTATTTATTATAAGCTATTAAATAAATTAATTTAAAAATTACCTGATACAAGCTAATGTATTAGTCCCATTAATGTTCATTGCACAAGATCCACAAATACCTTCACGGCATGAACGACGAAAAGTTATAGTTGGATCAAGTTCGTTTTTAATTTTTATTAAGGCATCCAGCACCATAGGACCGCAACTACACAAAATGATTAGATTAAGTGTTAGACATATTATTAACAACATTTTTTAACAATCACCTGTTTAGATCAACACGATAATCTTTCATACACGGAGATTTGTCTGGTTCATCGGGATTCCATCGATAAATAGACAATGTCTTGAATCTATTTGATTTATTTAAATTTGATACTGTAGACTTAGAGCGTGCCTAAAAACAGTTAATAATGTATATTATATCAGCTAAATATCCTATACTACACAGTTGTGTCATATAAGCTTCTAATTGATACAACAATCCATTTGGCGAAACTCATGGAAACTTAACATATTCGACAGATTTTTTTAAAGAATAATGTAAGAAACAAAATTGAAGAAAAAAATCTTAATAAATAAGATCTTAATCTTAGACTTCTGTTGCATGTATATATATTTTTATGTATGACTTTCAAATATGCAATCAGAGATTAGTAGGCAGATTCCCAGTGCTTGCGGTAGAGAGTATCGCTTGTGTGTGTATGGGCGTGTTACGTGTAACACACATATAGTCAAAGAATATGAAAAATACAAATATAAGGCAGAGAGCCAATCAACACAAAATATACGAACATCCTTGATTATAGTCGTACACTCCTTCCTTTTTCTTAATTTCAGTGTTACCTATTTTGTTATTAAAATTACGTATATATGAAGGTTAAAAATTTTTAAATAAATGATAAAATTAAACGAACAGAGGATTTTCTTGAACAGCGGGGTAGATCAATTTCAGAACTTCCTATGTACATCCTATGGTTTTATTCACTCAAGATTTGTTGAGTCATGCATTCATGTAAATCAAATGAAAGAAATTTTATAAATATATCAGCTATTTGATTTCTAGAGGCGATCCATCTAATTTCTATTCTTTTAAGAGCAACACACTCCTTGACATAGTGAGCCTTGATTTCTGGTATACGTCTCAGCTTGCTTTCTCCTCCTGTTTTAGAGCTGGCTTCAGCTGCTTTATTGTTGCACCAGAGAAGCATGGGCAAAATTTTTTATTTAATACGGAAACCAGAGAGTTTCTTATTTTCATCAGCTCTTTACAAGCTGCACTCATGGCTAAGTACTCAGCTTGACAGTTTCTTCTCTTTCTTCCCTTTATAAATTCAATATTAGGTTCGTAACCGTGGGCGTTCTTCATGGGTGAGAGTTGTGGAAACCAAATCGCTACAAGTTTTTTGTGATGTAATTCTCTGAGTCAGTGTAATGGTGCTTTTGTTCCTTTTTTTTAACTTCTTCTAAATCCGTCATTTCAAACTCTTTTTGTAACTGTCCTTTAACGTCCGTTACTTTATTTACACTTGCCAACCAATAGCATGTCATTTATGTACAGAAGCAGAATGAGAAGTTTACCAGTAAATTTCTAAGTAAATGAACAGGGTTCATTTTGAAAGGCTTTTAGTTCTATTATGTTTCGTGACCTAGGTAAAGTTTTCATACTATTGTTTAGAACCTTTCTTAAGTCAATACACAAACTTTTTCAGTATGCATACTTTACGTCCTGTAACTCCGTCTAGCTAACCTAGTTCTTTAGGGATTTTCATATGTATGTTTTCTAAAATGGTGCCATGCAAAAAGGCCTACTTAAAATCCAGTTGACACATTTGTAGATCATGTACGTTAACGACTACAAACGTTAACAACTACGTTTTTCGTAGTTCCCAGACTTAAGTACTGTATTCAATTTAGGGTCTAATGCATCAATCTTTTTGTTGTCTAGCCAAATACCCATGCCCTTATCTACAAACTTTCTAAACGATAGTAGATTTCTCATGAGGTCTGTCAAACAAATGACGTCTTCTAACTTAATCCGTTTGTTATAATTTCATCCTACTATATCCCCTCTCCCTCCGTTCTCAAGTCTGCTGAAGTGCCTCTATTTGAACATTTTATATTATCTACATCCTTATTTTGAAATGTAGTAAAAATTGTTTTGAATTTTTTAACTGCTTCGTGGCACCCGAGTCTGCAGTAAACTCTGCAACATTTCTAAATTTATTATTAATGGTGACACTTGCGGATGCTGAGAACATAGTTGAGGATTCAACATACATATCAACCTTACCGTTATTGTTTTTATTTTCGTTCTTCTTTCTGTTTCTAACTATTTTCTGGTCTGTTTTCTCAACATTTTTACTTTTATTCGCGTTATCTGTTTTCTTCCTTTTGTTATGATTGATGTTAATGTTATCACTTTAATTTTTTCGTTTCTTATTCACCTGCGAGTTGAGTCTGGACGCGTTATCTTACGGCTTTTTTGATTGGGACAGTTATTGCTCCAATGCAGGTCAGATTGACGTATTCTTCAGACCTAAACCACTTTCTTTTCCCTTCCGACCTCATGCAATCGTAGAATATATGACCCATACTGTCACACTTAAAAGATTTGGGGGGTCTGCTCTCAAGACTCGCAGCGCGGCCACAGGTACCGTTAGAGTTTGTCCTCTTAGCATTCATTGGGCCTCAGCCTTTAAAACATATGATTTTAGTCGATAATGACTTCGTACTTCACATTTATTAATCTAGTCTACATTTAGTAGGTTAAAAACCGAATGTACAACAACATTGTAGAGCGCGTGTCTCTTTTCTTCTTCCGATCAAGGAAAGTATTATTTAGATAATCCTATCCAATTACTATATCTTCACATTCGTTCTAAAATCAGGAAGCACACTCTCTTTGAGGGTTAAATTTAATGCTATACAATCTTTTCCTAATTGAGTTTGTGGACTTATCTGATTCACATCCTTTTAATCCTTTTATTTTCTCTAATAACAACACAGAGTTTCTTATGTGAGCTGCTTTCGAATAGTATCTTTCATCAATCCTATTAAGAAGCATATCCATTACTTTATATTAATGTTCATCCAGTATTTTATCATCCGGTACATCACTGACTTCTACTGAGTTATAAATTATGTATAACAGATCACGGGTTCTCAATTGAGAAGTAAAATATTTCAAACTTGATATTTGGAGTTAGCTCGACTTCGTACTTTACTTAAGTTTCTCTTTTTATGAATTCTACTTGCAACTTGTCTCTCTCGGTAGTGCCCAAAAAATATCTCATACCATGCATATGAAAAGTTTTTTGGAGGGTCTTATCCAAGTTTTTCCTAATTAGTTTACCTAAGTCGATGATAGATATGGTAGGGTTTAAATTTGTTTTGGAGTATATACTAATATTAATTGAACTTGTATTTACTTGCATCTTTTTGACTTCCTCTTCATCAGCCTATAGGTTTTTCAACCGGTTCACTACCGCTACTAACCAGTGGGTTTGACAGTCCGTGAGCACTTTATGTGACCTTTCTATATTCTCTCTCCTTTTAGTTTCATTATAGTTCAAGTTTAAGTCCCTTCTTATATATTTCATCATGTTTATCTCTCCTTTTCTCATGTTTATCTGTTCCTTTAGTGCGTCTATTCCTGTTGACGTATTAATTTTTGTCAAATCTGTAAAGTTAGTGTTGTTTGCCTTTTTTACACTTCATACTTTTGTTTGATTCCGTAAAATAATTTAAAACATCTTATAATTGTATATTTTCCTATTTATATAAATTATTAGTCACTTACGGAGCCTGTACAGCTAATAAAACAGATTGATTCACTTACTGAGGGGGGGGGGGCAGGTTACTTTGCCACCGTTTGCCGTTTTAAAGGCAGAAATCATTTTGAAAAATTGTACTTTGTTTTCATAGGACTCAGAATCTAAAAAAACAAATAACGTTAATTCTATCACTTACTGAGCATCTTATACTGATCCGCAGACACAAACTGTATCAAATGTGTAAGACACTATATACTGTATCAGTGGTAAACCAGGCATTGACGACAAAAAGGGCTGCATACATCTTACTAATATATGAAGCAAGGTCACTAAAACCGTTGTAATCGCTAACCACGAAAACTACTTAACCAAACTTGCTGAAATTTTGAAAAACTGATTTTTGACACTTTTTGTACAGTTTTATCTTGAGAAAGTTAATAACAATAGCAATAAAATCTGCTAAATAGAATCTGCTAGGTAGCATAGAAATAAAATCAAAGCTACGTGCAATAGAATTAAGCAAGTCTCGTAAGTCTAAATTTTATGCAGCATGATCACCCCGTGGCGACTGTCCTGGTGAAAACAGAGGTAATACCAGGACAGGCGTCGCGGTCCGGAGCACCTGCTTAGCAGATTCCCTCGTCTCCACACGCTTCTTCAGTAAAGGTCTCGCACTCTCTTGATCTACGTCGTCTCGATGGATTGGGAAGAGCGTAAAATGAGAGAGAAAAAACAAGAGAGAGAGAGAGAGAAAACATAAAACAAAACAAGAAAAGAGAAAAAATTTTCACATGCTTCATAGAGTCAGCGGGCCTATAACCTGTAGTGACTATGAAGGAATTGGGGCGAGGTTTAAATTACCAAGAGACATGTATTTGACTGTTTAGTTTTTTTTTAACTGTGTTCTTTCTAACTTTATATATATATATATGAGGATAAATTAGGAAATATGCGGACGTCTACATAATTCTACCGTATCATTACCATATGTCTTAAAGCACGTAAGGTCTGCATGAGTCACCTTCTCTAAACACACACACACATACATATATATATAAAACTAGCAGCCCTCCGTCTTGGCTTCACCCGAGACTTACTAAATGGAACACCGCAGTGTGTTGACATGAAATGTGAAACGTTTTTATTTTACATCTATTCCTGACACTTCTCAGAATAAAAATCTTCTTATTAAAAAAATTTTGATTCGCAATCCATACAGTTTAATTGGTTAAATAACAAGCTGTAAAAATAAAGAAAAAATATCATTATGCTGAAATGTACCGTGAGTTCCTTATGCTATAAAATAATCGTTGGCTATAAGGAGCCGTTGATTTGCAGTTTCTCTCATATAATTTATAAAAAGGGCTTCTTTTTGAAGCTATTAAGATTTTAAACTCCCAAAAAATATATATTATATAAAAAATTTTTTTTCTCTTATCCCACAACTATATTACCAAAACGACAAAGTTTTGGAGCTTAATCTTTACATTTTTTATTGCCACAAAAATACAAGTACATTTTCTACTTACCAAAAAATCTGAATTTAGATCTTTAAACATTTGAGAGATTACTGTAAGGGTACAATGAAAAGCTAATCTCTCACGTAATGGTTTCTTTATTTGTCGATTTTAAAGCTGCTGTTCCAATCTCGATGAATTTTTTGCGTCAGTTTCTTGACTCCTTTAATTGTATTAATTAAATACATTTCAAGTTTTTCTTTCAGTTCACCATCCTGCGACTTTTGGCATGCTTAAGACTTTTGTGACCCCTCAAGAATGTTTTCAGTCAACTTTGTTAAGTTCTAATATATTTGTTGGCAAGGTAGTTCGACGTCTGATTACCCTAAAAAAGACTACTGAGCTTCTTAAGTAAACTTTTTCTTGACTGAAGTTTACAGCAATTGTGACTGCCTAAACACCTTAGGGTGATGTTCTCTGGACTGCTGTTGAAGCCCCAGGCTGATCGGGAGAAAAATTCCAACGTCCGAAGCTTCGGAGCTAGTCGTAGTGCTCATTCCCAACTTCTACTGGTATAACGTCGAAGACGTCGATGTCTAAAGCACCTTTTTTTCAGACTCGTGATGCTTGCCCATTGGAAACTGTCCTGTTGGTTCAAGTTTATTTTTCCTTCACAGCTGTTAGGTTAGATCTTGGAGAGGATCGGTGATTCTTGGTTGAATGCTTAGAGTCGAGAGAATAATATAGGGTCGTCACTGGGGTCCTGAAAAGGGCCAGTGGTGAAATGTCCAGTTATTCCTTATTATTATTCTTGATGATGGAGAGCCAGATGCGGGTAGCTTGACTCTTACCCTCGGAGTCTCTGTGTCCGGAGACCTTACATGAGGAAGATACGCCGCTGACCGAAGAGTATTTCGTCTTCAGGTTGATCCCCATAAAACCAACCGCTTAACGTCGTCAGTCGAGAAAGTGAGCCTGGAGAATACCTTCTCTGTAGGTATGCCGTTGGAACGACCACTAGTAGAAGTTGTGGCTGCCCATACTCTTCAGGGCTGTCTTCCCTGGCTTACATTTGTAGTAAACAATTCTGTGACGCCACCAGGTGGGATGGTGGAACGGCCACATAACTCTGAAGTGTTGGAGCAGGTTGTGCTCTGGCTAAACACGTCTCCTGGTATTTCACTAGAGACGTTATCGGTTAGAATAAATTTTTTATTGGTGGCACTCGTCAATTCTGGTAATTCAGGGTGAAAGTAGACCTAGGTCATTTGCTCATTCGAGAAGAGCGCTGTAGGTAACCGGGATACCCAGCTGCACGACTATCACCTACATTCTCGATGCAGCTTGGTGACGTGCCAGAAGACAACTGCAGAAATTTCCGAGACGCTCCAGCCTATATATTATAACCACACTTACTCAATTCTGTTGCAGGTAGCTTCGATTTTATGTCAACGCCACCGAGTGGATCCTACTGAACTAACGTGAAAAGCTGGCGTATTTTTGCAAAACTTTGAGATTATTTATTGCTATTGTTATTAAGCTTTTTAAGATAAAAACTATACTGTAAACATTTAGGAAGTGTCCAGAATCGGTTTGCAAAATTTCAGCAAAATCGGTTCAGTAGTTTTCGCGGTTAGCGATTACAACGGTTTTAGCGACATTGATTTATATATTAGTAAGATAAACACGGAAAGACGAGTTATTACTAGGGCTGCCTGACAGAGACAGACTGAGTGCGTACAGGCACAGCCAGAGTTTAGAAGAGAGATTGCTGACTGCAATGCTACGGCGCGAGTTTACTTTTTGCCATTGTTTGGAGCGCCCCGTCGCGGCCAAGCGGTCGAACCAGGCACATATTTTTTTTTTTATTTGAGAAGCGTGGAGGGGTTATACCGAATGTGTGCCTACGGATTCGCGTGAAAATGGGCACGTAGGCACATACTTTGGAGACGCGTGGAAGGGGTATACTGAATATGTGCCTACCGAGAGAGGAGTGGCACATGGAAATGCCGACTACAGCTATATAACTATATACCCACGTATATCATAGCGAAAGAAAGCGACGAGTCTTCCTCGCTATAAGTATACTAACTTATTAAATAAGGTCTTAGAAATTATGGGGAAATAGAGAGAAAAAAGATTTTACATCTAATATTTATAAAATAAAAAACCTATTCTTTCATTTAACAATTCTCTATAACATATGAAAGCTTAAGAGAGGCTAGCCATATTATTTTTCGAAAATTAAATCATACAAATAAATGCTTACGCAATTGGAAGCTCAGACTTTCAAGGCATTTATTTTTTAGTTCTTCTTATACTTTGGATTTATAAAATAAAAAACCTATTCTTTCATTTAACAATTCTCTATAACATATGAAAGCTTAAGAGAGGCTAGCCAAATTATTTTTCAAAAATTAAATCATACAAATAATTGCTTACGCAATTGGAAGCTCAGACTTTCAAGGCATTTATTTTTTAGTTCTTCTTATACGTTGGATTTTCGTTTCGTACTGCGTATCAAAGTACGTTGAAAAAATATTTAGCTTGAAATATTTTTTGAGGTTGACAGTATGGCTATAAGCACCTTAAATGTAAATTATTATTTTTACTTATCATAGTCGCTATGAACTGTAGTCCAAGCTCCGGAGGGTATCAATGAACATATGTGCCTTGAGGTTGTTTAAGGTCCGAAGTTTAAATAGCTGAGATGGCTAGGGCTTATGCCTTCGACGGCATATTTTGGCGATTTGGGGTTCAATTCTGATTGCCATTAGATTTTTTTTTTTTTTTTAATATAATTTAGTATTCTATTTTAATTTTTTATTGCAACTTTCATTTTAATTTATGAATATTGTCAACACTTTTTTTTCGGGCACGTTAAAAAAATTTTATTTTTAATACTGTGTCACGTACATAGATTCCTACGCAACAACTGACTATTAAATAATTTATCACGTTAATAGTTATAGCTGGCAAGGCTAATTCATAATTTTACAGGTAATAATTTCAATGATAGTAATATTGATAACTAAATAAATACTTGGTAGATCATATAAATCTTTATGTGCGTATTCGTATGCTTGCATGTGTGTGATCTCAGACGTTTTGACCGATGTCAATGATTCAGGACTCAGAAGGATTACTTTTTCTTATTGTTACGATGGCTTGGGAAAAACAATCGTCATAGCTTTTTAAGGTTGTCATACCTCTTCACGATTTCTTGATTTTTTTAAGCAGATTGTTGTAGTATTCAGGTGAAAAAAATATTCTTATACATATTTTAGTTTTACTTAGGGAAAATTCAAACAATTACATTTCTTTTAATCTCTTCATACGTTATACAGTTTTATTTTGAACAATAAAACAATTTATTTTCTTTCGATTCATGCATTCAAGATTAGTATTTCAATAAGATTGATAGAACAATTCCCTAATTTGTAATTTTAATTAAATTCTTAACAAGATCTTATTTCATACAGTACAAAAAAACCACATTTTCTATTTTCGCACACTCCATAAGAGTTTTTTTGTATAGGATAATTGTAATTTAATGTGATAAATATTATGATTTC
Source organism: Copidosoma floridanum (assembly GCF_000648655.2). The sequence goes on from NW_019381519.1 coordinate 437,399, forward strand.
ATTGACAGGTTTTACACATCTGAGCTTGTAATTTATATATGTACATTTTAATACTTACGGTAGCTAAAAAAAATAAATGTAATTTGGTTAGTTCTTAAATATCTTATACGACTGTTTCATTACAAAAACCTTTAGATTGCAATAAATAACTACAACTTTTAATTTGCTACTCAACATAATTAAATATTGTTGAATAAATTTCTACCTGCAGAGAAAGTGCTGAAACATTTAACGATAGTTTTTTAGAGTGTCAGAAAACTGAGTGGATTTTTGAAGATTTTGCACTACAAATTTGTTTATTTAAAGTAAGGCCCGCTTTTTATTTATAATTTAGGATATGGTTCAATTTTTTTTTTTTGTCTTACTATTTCTTGAATAGCCAAATAATATCGGTGGGTCAGCGCAAGAAATAGTCTTTTTAGAGTAGAAGACATGAGAGAGCTTTTTTAAATCAAGAAAAAAAAAAGAGTTTTGTTGAGAAAAAAATAAAAAATGCATTTTGGCAGTACCTGTGAGAGTGAGATAGAAAGAGCCATTCATCGTTTCCTGTCGTGCGCTCTCTTGCTTTCTCTCTCTCTCTCTGTCTCTGTATCATCATCATCTCTATTATACTCATACATATGTACCTATAGGCCCTTTTTATTGCTTTTGTCAATATTTTGCACTTGTAGAAAACGATAAATTAATTTTTAAATTGGTATTATTTTTTCATCATTTTTTAAAAATTTCTTCTTGGTGAACATGAATATTTTGAAATATGAATATTTCACCATAATTCAAAGTTTGTTCGGGATCTTACAACCCTGTTCACTCAATTTCTGCATGTTAACCCATTTTCAGTAAAGAGTCAACGAAGCTCGCACACATGCACAACTACTTACAGGTATCCGAAAAGAGACAAAGAAAGTAGTACAGATAAACGCACTGTCACACATATGTATGTATCTGAGTGTCGGTAAGTAGTTTAGATACTCTTTACCGTGTATTATTGTTTTTTCTCGTTGTTATTGTTTTTGTGGTCATGAATAAGAAAAATTTAAAAATAATTTTTATTTGCTTTTTCCTAACCTACAATATTCACTGATAACAATGCATTATCATAAATAAACTGTCTTTCCAACATGAAATTGAAATTATTTAGAGTAAAAAAAATAGATACTTTTTCATCATAGACAATTAAGTATTATCGATATTAATCACGTATTCTTTGATGTTTCACATCTGTCGGAGATCCCGAGACCCACACCTGGTTTTTTTGCATTTTGCGATGAGCTAGTTATATATATAATCATGTTGATAAATAGGAAAATTTTTTTTTGTTTCGCGAGACAAAGTTATTTCCATGCACGAGACAGACCGTAAAAAAAATTTTGTCTGTATTCCACTTCCTACAACAGCGGTTACACGGATTTCTTGGTGCTGGAATGAATAAAAGCGAGACTTGTGGTTAACTTATACTTTATTAAATATAAACTATTTATGAGGTTGCGGTGCATGCCCAGTAAATTGCTTTTAAAGTCGTTGTTGTAAAATTTCCTTGATATTAAATTTAACTCTGATTTTTCACTCTATGTCATTGTAATTATGTGCTTCTAATTTGTAATGTGCACATTTCAAAAAACGTAGCTTTCAACTGTTATGAATTCTGATATTTAAAAATGTCAGTATTTTATAAGCCTATCTATGAATGTTTTGTTAAAAAGTCACAGTTAGCATTTTATATTCTCGTGCTCATATTTTTTTTCAAGAAATACCATCTTAAATGCTTGGTGGTGCAGTTTTGACAAGGTCAAACGTGATTTACCACCTCCAAGCGTCTTCAATACCCCACTCTTTCGAATAATGAATAGCATACATTTGTGCTTAAACAAAAAGCAGCTGTCAGTCTCTGATCAATTATCCAACAGTTAGTACATTTTAACAGGGAGAAAATGGAGCCTGTGAAAAATAGAGTCTTGAAGCGAAAAACTCAACCTTAAAGCAGCATCAACAATCATCACTTTCTCAGATTATTTGCAAGCTTCATGATGATAGATTGAATAAATCATTTGGTAAAAAAAAAAATTTTTGGGCTTGAATAAGAAAAACTGTTGGACAACAATTGAGAAACTATAGTTCGTCTGTTGGGCGTAGATTTTTAAGAGATTTCTTTGACAGCTTCTAGTTGGAGCAAGTTTCAATTAACCTTCTCCGACGTTGAAAAATACTTTACGATAGATGACAGTAACTTGCAAGACATCAAAATTTACGGGTCGAACTGGTCCTTGAAGTTTACGATGAGCTATAAAGATAGATCCATCGAGATTGAAGAAATGAGACGACAAAGTGAAAACGAGATAGCTGCAAAGAAGTATTATCGAAGTTTATGGTTAAAAATTTTACGTTTAATCATTTCCACATTTCCACATTTATTGTACATTGCGTCGATTGGAATTGTGCATCAAGCACAAATTTATTACTTCACACCGAACGTTGTAAAAAAATATTGTAAGTGATTTGAATGATAACGATAATTTATAGAAATGATTAAAATAAATTTGTTCATTTTGTTTTTATTTAACTGTAAACTTACTCCTTTTCCTCATAAAAAATTAAAATGTAAAACAAAAGTAAAAAGTCCAAATGCCCTTCCGGTATCCTCGCTTATTAATAATTAATACAATCAAACACGTACACAAAGAAAGTTTAGCCAATCATAGTGGCGGATTGGTTAGAAAATTTGAGGCGGAGTAATGTACGGTGGCCTGCCCGAAAAGTCTCTCCAGTTCAGGTATAGGAGGAGGGGTACCTCTTCTATAGTAAGTATTCGGCTCCGTTCGGAAACTCTCACTAGATGTTGGGGGTTTGTTGCGACGGGCTACTGTATCGCAATTACTACTAATATGTATTTATAAAATTACCATAATTATCTGTAACATCAAATATCACAACTCGTCGAAAAAAGCTAAATTCTTCAGTAATTGTATCGTATCGAAAGAATCCTAAGATTCTTCTAGGAGAAATAAAATAACAAAATTAAAAATAGAGTAGATTTAGTCACTGGCTCACATCCGTGACAGGACTATTATTGATTAGTGATCGCCCCGCCTGGATGCGCATTAGTATCACACGCTATTTTTTCTGCTCAGGGCAAAAAACAGCAGTTTTCGTCATAAAAGCATTATTGCCGTTGGGGCTATTTTAGCCGATCGTAGGGAAGCCTCAGTTGGATGGTTCTTTTGTGCCTCTTGTCAGCTAAATACGATTTTTTCTTCCGAGGATGCAGTAATTGTCAAAACGTCATGAATTAGTCCTCTTGCAAATGTTTTCAAACAAGTATGGATACTTCATCCATTTCATTATGATTATTACTACTGCAAATCACATATTGAGTAAATTCAGTATATTAACTAAAATTATTAACATAATACTACTTACAAATTCTGGAACGTGATATATTATGCATCTGCAAAAGCAATAAATGCGATCCAATATACATTTAGAGGTCATGTTATGTTAATTTTTTAAAATGTTGATTGTTATATCATATATCATACTTGAGAATATCATAGATTGATTAGGCATGACAAATTCACAAATTATGTCAGTTCTTTTATTACTGTACTGTTTAAAATGTCCGAAATTTAAAGATTTGCGATAATATACAGCTTAGATCTTCGGCCTGTTGGAAATATAGAAGCCTCCAGTCTATCAAAGTTTTGGGTTAATTAGTTTAAGATATTATCGGTCATATGCCTTTTTGATGTTGAGGGTTGACAGCTTTATAATTGTTTTATGACATAAAAAAAGCTCCTTTAAAACGTATAAACTCAGTTAAAATTAATGGTATTTTTAAGTAAAGGTAACTGTTATCAACAAATCAAATCTTACATTTTTATTTTTAAAGATTTTTGCACATTACAACATCACTTTGACATCGTCTTCTACCTCAAATAAAATCAACTTGAATACGATATTTCTCAGCCCAAAATAAATACAATCAATGTATACATCTAGCTAAATTAGATTGTAGACCCTTTTTTAATACACTGGATTAATATGAATTTTTAGTTAAGCGTTTTTTCATTGTCATATATGTCGATGTAGTGTTTCGTTTCAAGAATTGTTCACTATTACGTATAAAATAAAATTTACGTTACAGTTGAGAGTGCTCAAATCAAAGAACATGCTCTTTTTAATATTCGACGTGCTTTTAAAGGTCGTACACCTAGTACGTTTCTTAAGAAGAATGCACGTGACCGTACCAATGCAATTCATATTGCTTGGGCAGAGATGCGAGGAGAAAAATCATGAACTTTTCAGAAATTTTTCACGGAGTTATTACCTTTCAATGATGCAGGAATGATTGAAACAATAGAACATTGTAAGTAATTAGATATATTAGCTAATAACATTTAATAATAAAGTTACAAATAATAAATAAGAACATACATTCTCATGAGACTCTACTACTCGTAAAGCAACCATCTCTAAATTATATTGTGTATCTCACGTTATAAATTGTACTATAAGATATAGCAATTTAAGTTAGAATTCTGACAATTTCGGGCCTCTAAATTCCCCTGTAGCCCCCCAAAGTGAAGGAAAATGCGTTTCATTTCTCCATTATTTTAATCCAATAAAATTTTGGTCACCCTCCTCCCCCCCCCCCGGTCATTACTTAAGTTATTAGTTTCATATTTTCAGAGAAATACAAGGTTACTTAATACAAAATGTTTGATTACATATTGGATTACGAGAGGTTAAAAACTTATATACGTCCTGACCCCCTCGACAACCAAAACTTGAGTAATATCTATTATTTTCACACTGCCCATGAGCCAACCAAATCAACTTTATATTCATACATAAGATAAAAAGACTTTTTTTTTCAAATACACACAGTTTACGTGATGTGTAAATTGTCGAAAAATCAGAAATTCAATTCTACACTACATTTTATGATAAGTTTTTTAGCAAGTTGACTTTCTTATACTTATATTATTGAATGAATGTGTAAAAATTTTTACACAAAATGTTATAACAACATCCAAAATGAATATTTGTAAGGGTTACATGTATAACTCTGTTCTTGTACCCTACGCATTAGACACACTAACACCCAAATATTTTAAAGTGGTTTTTTATGTTTAAAAATAGTTTAAGTGTGTTTATCATAACCCAGGCTTTATCATGTCACTTCTTGTTTATCATTCCTCATGTTTTATACACTATTTTATGCAAATAACAACAAAGATTTACATGCTTGCAATAAAAACTAAGTTGTTTGGGCTCGTTGTTATTGTGGGCTCGGTTCTTAAAATTTACGTATTAAAGGGCCTTAAATTCGAGATTAGGGGTTTATTTGTTACTAAAAAAAATAGTCTCTTAAGCTTTAGTTTATATCTCCTATTTTGATTTCACTTTAGAAATGCTTCAATATATAGTTTACGTGTAAGATGATTATTGTAAAAATCAAATAAACACTAAAGAAATGGTTCAATCACTCATAGTCTATATTTCTTCGATAATTTAACTAAGTTATTCACGTTGACCAGGCAAAATGGAAGTATAGGGTGATAAAGAAAGGTTGGCTATAGCACACCTAATTTTTTGCAATAATCCCTCCATAAAGACTAAAAAATATTTAGAAATAGCTTAGAAAACTTGACGTAATTTAAATGAAATCATTATTCCTTCTAAAAATAAATTATATGCTTTAGGCAATTCAAACCTGGACACTAAATTTTTTTTCATACAAGCGCAAAAAAATTGCTTAACTTTTCTATGATAAATACACAGAAACGAGTAAGCGTTGTCTTCAGTCAGCTCATTTTCTTGAGTAGAGCAAGACTTGTTTATTAGATATCTTGTGAAGAGATAAATTAAATTGTGAGATTATAATTTTAATCATTTAAGCAAAGGTGTCTAGGAATCAGGGCCTAGAGAAATCTTGTCAAACAGAAAATATTTGTTGTGATACCCACAACAAAGATTAATACATCATAAGTCTTACTTATTCAATAGTAGCGGCCGCCCCCCCCCCATCTTTACCCAAGACTTGCTAAACGGAACACCGTAGTGTGCTGACAGATACTGTAAAACAATTTCGGTTGAAAATTTTACATCTATTTTTGACACTTCTCGAAACAAAAATTTTGTCATTAATAACAAATTTTTGTTTTGGAAACTATGCAGTTTATTTGGTTAAATAACAAGCTGTAAAAAGTAATAAAACAATAATGATCCTGAAAAGGACCGTGCGTTCTTTATGCCATAAAATAGCTGTTGGTTTTAAAAGGTCGTTAATTTGCACTTTCTCACGTTGAAAGAAATGAAAAGGGCTATTTGTTAAAACTGTAAGTATTTAAAACTGATAAAAATATATATTATTGTAAATTTTTTTCTCAGAACTGTGTTACCAGAGCAAAAAAGTCTTGGAGCCTAGTCTTTCTATTTTTCAGCACCACAATGAATACAAATATATATTATTCTACCTATTTAAAAAGCTGCAAGATTTGCCTTATTACTGTCAGGATGATAATGAAAAGCTGATTTCTCACTTAATGGATTTTTTATTCGTGAATGTCGACGCTGCTGTTTCTTGATTCCTGAAATTGTATACATTTGAAGCATTGTAAGTTTTCCTTCCACTCTATTGTCACTCTAGGCATTTTTGAAACTTTTGTGAGCTCTAAGGGCTGTATTTTTGTCAACTTTGTTAAGTTGTAATATATTTGTTGGCAAAGTAGTTCAATGTTCAGTGGCCCTAAAAAGGACCGCGAACTAAACTTATTCTTGATTGAAGCTTCCAATAAACGTGACTGTCCAGATAACTCAAGATGATATTCTCTGGCCTGATGTTGTAACACCAGACTAAAGCATTGGAGCTAGTTATAGTGCTCTTTTCCAACGTCTCCTAGTATTATGTCAGAGACTTTGGTGTCCAAAGCACCTTTTTTTCGCAGAGCTTAGTCCTTGGTGATCCAACATGGAGAGATTGGTTCGTGACGCTTGCCTGTTGAAGACTGTCCTGTTTGCTCAAGTCGATGTCTCCTTTATAGCTTCATCCAGTGTTACGTTCCTCCAGCGCAGACCTTGGAAAGGGTCGATAATTCCTGGTTGAATGATTAGAGTTAAAAGTAAACCTAAAGACTCATGAGGCCCTAAAAAGGACCAGTGGTGATACTTCCAGTCATTTTTGATTATTATTCTTAATGATGAAAAGCCAGCTGTGGCTAGTTTGACTTTAACCCTCGGATTCCTTGCGTAACGAGATCATGCTGGAGGGAGGTACGCTAACGGTCGAAGAATATCTCATCTTAAAGTCGTTCCTCGTATAACCAACCGCTCATCGTTAGTCAGGACAGTGGGCCTGGAGAATATCTCCTCCGTAGATTTGCCGTTGGGACGAACCACTGAGAAGGAGACTAATAAAATTTTCAGCCAATGTGGCTGTTCAAGCTCCTTAAGGTTGTTTTCCCTTGCTTGCTTATGTAGAAAAAGGTGCTCTGGCAGTCTCAGGTCAGTCGGAAAAACGGCCACAAAATTCTGAAGTATTAGAGCAGATTGTATTGTGGCTGGACGTCTTTAAGAATAACGGCAGAGACTTTGGCGTTCAGAAGGCCTATTTTTGGCACGTGTTATTCGATGTCAGTCAATTATCTATTAGAGAAGAATATCGTCAGCATCCGGGATACCTAGTTGCACGATTAACATTTCTGTTCTTGAATTGCTGTTGAACGACTATAAGGTATTCTCACTTCTGACGTCATCATGCAAAATGACGAGAGCTGGGGGACAAAGTTTGAATTCACACGATAAGCTTAATCACGACTACAAAATTTATTGAAATATTCCAGTTACTCGATTTGATTACAAAAACTTCTCCTTATCAAGAGCTATCGAATGGGTATCAAATATACGGCATTTTTTCTTTATAAATAAGTGAAATCGATAAATGAAGTTGTCACGGGAAAAAAGTAAAGCCGGTAAACATTTTTTTACACCCTTTACAAGCATCTGATCGCATCTGTTTTTAAATATAGCAACAATCGATATTTCATTATTAATTAAAAATTTTTACTGAATGACATAACATCATGTAAATAACCTAAAACTCAGCTCAGCTGAAAAGTGTGAATTGTTTGGTTAGGGTGTGAGTTACTCCTATACCTATATATACAGTCTACCCAGCAGCCGATGCGATTGACGCGAGCGGAGACTGTATATATAGGTATAGGAGTAACTCACACTCTAACCAAACAATTCACACTTTTCAGCTGAGCTGAGTTTTAGGTTATTTACATGATGTTATGTCATTCAGTAAAAATTTTTAATTAATAATGAAATATCGATTGTTGCTATATTTAAAAACAGATGCGATCAGATGCTTGTAAAGGGTGTAAAAAAATGTTTACCGGCTTTACTTTTTTCCCGTGACAACTTCATTTATCGATTTCACTTATTTATAAAGAAAAAATGCCGTATATTTGATACCCATTCGATAGCTCTTGATAAGGAGAAGTTTTTGTAATCAAATCGAGTAACTGGAATATTTCAATAAATTTTGTAGTCGTGATTAAGCTTATCGTGTGAATTCAAACTTTGTCCCCCAGCTCTCGTCATTTTGCATGATGACGTCAGAAGTGAAAATACCTTATGGTGATCGACATTTTGCTCGGGAATATTATAACCAGACCCACTGACTTTGATTGCAGGTGGCTTCAATTTAACGTCGTTCTCATCTAGGGGATCCTTTGGAACTAAAGTGAAAAGGTAGCTAATTTTGGCAAGAATTTTAGCTTAATTATTGCTATTGTTACTTATTTTCTAAAATTAAAAGCGATAATACAAAAACCATCTGAGAAGTGTCAAGAATCATTTTGCAAAATTTTAGCAAGATCGGTCGAGTAGTTTTTCACGGTTAGCGATTACAATGGTTTTTAAGACTTTGCTTTATATAATAATAATAGTAAGATTAGATTAAATTAGATTAGATTTATTTCCGTGGCTAAGGACTCAAAATCCTTATTAGCAAAAAACGTCATATATATTTACAATTATAAAGCCTTTGATTATTGGCTCTTATAAGTATCAACAAATAACACTTTGCAAAATTAAAGTAAATTAAATTAAATAATAACATTTAAATATAAGTAAGAAAAAAAAAGAATATTAGAAAGAATATATCTAAAACTAATTCTAAGGGAACTAAGCCAATATATAATTAATACACAGAGTCCACTTCTTAATTATAAATAAATTAAATTGAGATCACTGATTAACTACATCACAGATAATTATTCTAATAAATTAGAACTCTCCCAAAGAAGTTTGAAGAGACTATCTCCAAAGGACAGCCCTTAGTAATAAGCTTGGGTATTAACTGGTATCTTGTTCCGTAGCTTGAGTGCACCTACTGTGAAGGATACAGCAAAAAAGTCAAGTCTCATTCTCTTCGTTGGTTGGTCCAAATGTTTAAATTTCAAATACTCTGATAGATTGGAAGACTAGACCTTAGTATGGAGGCAAGGAATTTAATGGTCAAAAATCTTGATCGAAGTTCAAAAGGAAGTAGTTGAAACCTAAAGTATATAGGCGAGATATGATCTGATTTTTTGATTCCTACAACAAATCTGAGTGCAGCATTCTTACATCTACTAAGTTTGGTCGTAAGTTCAGGAGATAGTCCCAGATATAAGACTGGGCAGTATTCCAGTATCAAAAATACCAGTGCCTTTACCAAGAGAAGTTTAGTGCTTACTGGTAAGAATTAAGCATTTCTTCGTAGTCGAGCTAGTGCACCAAAGCATTTACCAGCAACCACAGTGGTATGTTCTCTAAAAGTAAGATTAGAATCTAAGGTAACACCAAGTATTTTAACTGAATCACAAGGTGAAATAATACTACCTCTTAATATGATATCCGGTATATCCTGTTGAGTAAGTTTTGCCTTGAATCCACGAGTACTAATCTAAATCGCATAGGATTTCTTAGTATTATTATACAAACAATTTACGTCTGACCAATTACTTAACTTATTCAGAACATTGTTTTCTTTCTCAACCATGATGCGAGCTTCAGAGAAGGGACCATGTACGTAAAAGCAAATATCATCTGCGTAAATATGATGTGAACAGTCACAGACATCGGGCAGATCGTTAATAAATAACGAAAAAAGTAGAGGACCCAATATGGAGTCTTGGGGCACGCCACTTACTCTGTTCAATGGTTTAGATGTTTTGCCTTTTTGATCAACTACAATATGCGATCTCCCTGTCAGGTATCACCTCACTCAAGAGCAAGCTGAATCTGACAGGCCAAAAGAAACTAGTTTTTCGCAAAGAAAGTTAATGTTTACAGAATCGAAGGCTCGAGACATGTCAATTGAGACTAGAAGAGTAATTTCTTGACTGTCAGCATAAGCACGAATATCATCAATAATTTCGACTAGTGCCGATTGTGTACTATATCCAGCTCTGAAACCTAACTGAACAGTACATAGCAGATTGCGAGTGTTAATGTAGTCTATTAATTGTTTGTAGGCAAGGGCCTCCTGTACCTTGCTGAGTGCCGGTAAAATACCAATAGGCCGGTAGTCTCTTATCTCTACAGCCCCGATTTCTTTGAAATGAGTTTTATCAAGGGTATCTTCCAAAGTTCAGAGAACGCGCTAGACTGAAATGATGCATCAAAGATGTTCATTAAAGTAGGCAACAAGAGTTCAATAAAATCTTTGAAATATCTTAACGGTATTCTATCTGAACCTGTAGCATTAGATTTTGCTGATAAGATGACACTATAAACATCTCTTGTGATCACATGCCGAAAGTAGAACCTCTCATCAGGGTTTATTCGAGGAAAGACATAACGCAGACCATATAGAGGTATTATAGATTCAGCACCAACATCTATTAACATTATCAAGATCAAAGACTAACGAGGGATATGTGTTTGTATTTCTGTTTGTCAGTCTCATACCATTAATAATTAATTGTCCACTTTTCAAAGGTATTTTTGGTTCTGCAAATGCTAAGATAATAGTATGCATGGCGCGCATTTCTCAATTCTACTTTCACTCTATTTCGGATTAACTTATAAGATGCATGAGTTGCAACCGATGGAGAGCGCTTCTATTCTCTCCATGCCTTATTTCATTCTTTGATTGCTACTTTAAGATGGGGAGACAACCATGGCAGAGGTTTGCGCTTACTAATGACTGTTTTATAAGGATCGTGTTTATCATATTATGTCAGAAGGATATTAGTTATAGCAGCTACCTTATTGTTGACTCACTCGTCCAGTCGACTATCTTTATTGAGAGTTTTGCACAAATCCTTGCTGAACTCAACTTTATCAAAAGTTCTGAAATTTTTCCACGAATATGTCAAAACATCAGTGCAAGGCACAGCACGATTCAATTTGACGAATATTGCATCATGATTAGAGATTAAAGGAGCTAGTACTTAAAAAAAATCGACAATTTCAACAGATTTGGAAAGACACATATAATCTATTGTAGAGTCTGCATTGGCACTATGGTGAGTTGGGTTGTAGCAAACTGGATTAAATCCCAAAACTTGAAAATATTCTTTTAACATAGTCAAACTAGCAGATTTTACTTGCCAATATATATTTATGTCTCCCATCAAAATAAGATGATCAAAAGAAGAATTACAATTTAAAATGGCTGTCTCAACTTCTGACCAGAATCCTGTCTTGGAAGGATTATATACTATGACACAAAGACATTTTGATGCATTAGTTTGAATCTCAACAAGCTAAAATTCGAGCCTCTTCATATAAGATCCATTATGCAAATCAGACTGAGCCAGGGGTCTACATTTTGCAAAATTGTTGACATATAGTGCAATACCACCTCCACCTTTGTGAACTGGTAGCCGGTCACATCGAAAACGAGTGTATTCCTGTACATCCACCAAAGCAGATGGTTTGTCAGGCTTGAGAAACGTCTCACTGATACTGAAGATGTGTGGGTTATAGTCGGAAATTAATTTATGCACATCGGTGAAGTGCCTAATTAGAGATTGCGCATTTATATGTCCAATTATCAAACTACTCATAACTGTCGGCGAGAGACACTTTACGCTCAATTTTTTCCTTAAAACCATACACTTAGATCTGTCAGTAGCATTGTGTGAGATACTAAGTTGTTTAGCTTCTTTACAATCATTACAACATAAAACATTATTAACTTTGCAGTCTCTGAAAGCATGATTTCCCACACATTGAACACAATAAGTTTTACCCGTACAGTCAGCAGCAACGTGCCCAAATTTTAGACACTTAAAACACTAAAGCAAGGTTATATGATCTGCAAATCTACAGGAGTGCCATCCAATAAATACTCAATTGTTTTCAAACAACTTAGCTCTGTGCTTTAATTTCAATTGTACTATACATGAACGATACTTCTTATCGCGCGTAGGGTACATATAAAGGACCTTGATCTTTTCTGCATCACTATCTGGTAAGTTTTGTTTAGTAATTGATTCATGAATTTCATCCTTAGAATAATCCACTGGAACATCATGTATAATAATGCGAAATCTATCTTAATATCATCCTTCACTTCAAGGCCCAATTTCTTAAACTCATTGCAGCAATTCAAAGAGTCTGGAGCAACACCTTCAATAGTAGATTAACAGGCTTTGAAGACGAGCAGATGCTAACTCCTCTGAAGATAATACTCACAGCAGGAGTTGCAGAAAAGAGGCATGCAACAAACCTGAAACAAGCACGCTCGAAGGCACAGAAGAGCAATAAAAGGGTCAAGTAAACAGATCAAAAAAATGAACAGCCATTTCTCAACTTAAGCAGAGAGAGAGAGAGAGAGAGAGAGAGTAAGATAAGATAAGATAAGACTTTTCATCACCGACTCATTGAAATTCTTAATTTTAGCGATTTTAAACGTTTTTTTTTCGACTGCAGTGCTATAATGTTTTTTATAACTTTTCTTTCATTGTATTAACAAAAAGTCAAGCAGTACTGTATTGAATGATTTTTTTTTTTTTTTTCAAATAGCTCCATATGACTTTACTCATAGTTGTGTTTTAAGCGTTACTTTTATTTTAAAAATGAAGCACTTGCATTCATCCCTTATAAATACTGCAATTAACGATAAATCTCGTTTTGACGAAGTTTGTACAAAAATTTTGAATCAAACAATTTTTCAACGTGATTAACGAAGAACTTTTTTCATTTTTTTTTATTGGCATGGCTATTAAATTATAATTGGATACAAAAAATTATTATATCATTCCAAGCTCTTGATGAATAAATAGCAATAATGAAATCAAAGAAATAATGGTTGATTCTTTTATGTCTCAGCCATCAAAAAATTAATGATCTAATTTGGACATAAGTAGTCAAATATCGTTAAAAGGGAGTATAAGATTAAACATATATTATTGGACATTTAAGATTATTTGCTCAATTTTTAAATTCTCATACATTTTTTTGCCAAACGCAAGAGTTTATTATAATGCACTCATTTTACGAATGCATAATTATCACATTTTGTACAATTATCCAATACTTTTGATTCTTTTTTGTTCATGCAAACTTAAAATTATAAAATTTACTTCGATCGGAAACAATATATGCATTTTCATACTTATATAACATGGGACGGAAAGTTTTCGCTTTGAACTGATTGTAAATACCGCTACAATTTAAAATTTTTAAGAGTCAGTGCTATAAAATATCAAAAAAGGTAGGGTTTAGGATGGATTTATCTCTGTTGTAGGTACTATGAGGAAAATTTTCTATCTAATTAGGTTTCTCTGGACTATAACACCATGGGACCTTCCCTAGTTATAGCACATACCTTCTAAAAATTTTGAACTTTGATGCCCCCATAGTATGCAAAGTTTTCATTAACATAGATGATAAATTTCAGAAAAACTTGGGCATATTTCATTCGCTTTATTAGTTTTTTAAGACTTTACGTACAAAAACTTTATTTACAGTAGAATGTTGTATCATTTAATTTTATGTAATTTCTGAAACATACAGAATTATGTTAAATGTTGAATTTCAGAAATAATATACCTTTAAAAGCCATAAATTTCAGTGACAACTCGAAAGGCAGATTGATCATACGAAGTAGAAAAAATGAAACAAGAGGAACAAGAACATAATAAATAATTGGCGGAGTGTACAGAAAACTCTGAAGATTCTGACTTCGAAGATGTTGACGTCAACTTTCCTAATTTTAGAATCAGCAATAATTCGAAAGTATCAAAAAAAAAGTACGTACTATTTCAAATAATTTTTATGTACAAAATTTAGAAAAAACTACTTAAAAGGTAATTAGCATAACAACTTTGTTATCATGTAAGTATTCAGATTTTCTACAAAAAAAATTTTTTTTTCTCAACTTAAACAAATTTGTAAGCGCTATCGCTCCGTGGCTACATTACGGCCCTTAAAGACGATGGCACTTGTCCAACGATAACTACGATTTTATACCATGGGCACCAAGTGCAACTGCCACTTTGCACCTTCGGATTACACTTTGCACCCTTGAAAGAAAAGTGATTTACTAGGCGCAAAGTGTGTCTACGGGCACAAAATTTCACTTTGTGACCTCGGTAAAAAAAAAACATTATACGCGACTCGGACAACAACATACAACAACCGCACCCTTTGTGCGCTCATGTTTGTACTTTGTGACTTAGTGCCATAGTGACGTAATGTACCATAAATTTTTTTACTCAATTACTATATGTTGTTATTGAATTGACCATTACCATAATTTTACACACATTTTTTTTCAAAAACAAAGTATTCAAGCACAATCATAATCTCATAATACTAACTTGAAAATTAATAATAGTTTTCGTCGGATAAGTACCGTCATCTACGGAGCTATTTTGCAGCCCGAGGGACCTTTAAAGCAGAATCCGAGGAACGTACGATAGCCGCGGAGCGATGGTACTTATATGGCGAATCCTATTTTCCTACCAAGGGCACATCAGCCTCTCAAAGACGCCCAAGGTAGGAAAATAATATTAATCTCAATAATAAAATCTTATTCATATCTCCCTACCAAGCAGTAGAATCTCTGTCTTGGCTTCTATTGCACTTACGATTAAAACTTACCACATCAAGTGTTATTAAATGCATTTTCCACGTGAGCTTACTTGTTATTTACATAACTAGTAATTAGCTTAAATTTATAAATTTTTTTTATGTATTACAGTGCTTAATATCTAGTTATGCTCTATATGCCCTGAGAGCACTCAGTATTTGAGAATGGGATAAAAAAAAGGACGAGGTAGGGTAGGGATGACTAGCACTAACGACTAAGCAAATACTAACAGACAAGTAAACGATTAATAAAGAAACACAAGTTAGATCTATAATACTACAGGTTAATGAAGTCCATACAGAAGAGACCAACCAAATAGAGACTGAAGATTATTTAAGCAGTGATAATCAAAAAAGTAAGATATGTGGAAAATAAATGGAAGACATTGTACTTGATTGAATATTTATGAAACAAAAGTAGTGTATTGATTAATATAAATATTAACACGTGGCTAAATTTATTCTAACCGCTACGTCTTGCACGTGAGGTATGATCTATTCATGAGGTGCCAGAGCTAAAAGTATTTTTTGAATAATAGGATCCAATTTTTATATTATTCTTTTATTGTATCCAGCTTAATTTTAATATTAATCCTATGTCTATAAATATATTAAATAATTAGTTCACATGGTACAAAAAGCTTTTTCAGCATCTTTAAAACTTTTTTCGTTATTGACTGTATCATAACAACACTAATAGATAAAATATAAAATAGTGTATTCTTAAAAAATCTATGATTTTTGTATTGAATGATCTGTTTCAAAATGTGATGAACAAAATGAAAAGGTGTAAACTAATTTTTTTGAGATTTTGAAACAACTTTTGCCGATTAAAATTGATAAGAAAGCACTTTAAAGAAAAACTTGCTCTACAAAAAAAGTTCCATTTTGATAAGCTCTACAAAATATTGTTGTTAATACTTTGTTATAGAATTCGAATTTATTTTTGTGACAGTAAATATGAATTTAAAAAAATTTATTGCTGAAAAATTGGTTATCTTGTCTAAAAGTGCTGCACTAAAAATGCTGTCAAAATTTTTTCTACCTATGAAACTTTTCAAATTTGAACCGTCAGCTTAGATATGCAGTCCAAAACTACCAATAGCATTCCAGCCTGTTAGACTGTAAAAAAAAAAGTTCTCTACGTAATGGAACTTTTAATTCAAGAGGAAAAAGAAAAATTAAACTTAACAACGTTGTCTAGTTGTATACTTTTTTCGTAGGTGATTACATTACCGATATCTAGAATACAATGGATAAGCATAGCAGTGTGAGCAGAATACTAACCTAATGTGTGATATTTGAAGTGGTTTTAATGTTTAAATCTGTAAAAAGTATCATAACATGGGTTGAAACTTTGACAGAGTACTCCTTAAATAGTTTTTTGTTAGTCCTGTTTTGTTAACATTTATAATTTCCATCGTAGTTTTTAATGCTGATTCGACAGCCGTCCCATAAGAGCCCATGATAAACACGATTTTTCATTGTATTATTTCTCAATATTTAATATTATAACGCATGTTGAAAAAAATATGAGTGGATTCAGAATCGTCTCAATATGACTATTTTTAATTTTGACAAAATTCTGTTATTATTTTAAATAAGTAGGAAACCTTCTTCAACGAGATAATGATTAGTGTAACACGTAACTTGTAGTGTTTCGTCTAAAAAATTTAAGGTAGCTTGGGCGTTTGGTGCTGTACCAAGTGAGGGGCCCTTTGAGGTTCTATGGACTAAAAAAAATGTTCTTCGTTTATTTTCGTGATAATTGGATATCTAAATAACGTATTCAAATTCTAGAGTTTGACTGGCCTACAAATTAATAAAATATCGATAAAAAGAATAATAAAAGCTCATCATTTTCCTCTGCACTAGCGCAGAAGACGATAAATCACTTTTCTCTTAATTTTCTTAAAATCCAAGAGGTTTGTATACAATTTTCATAATTCTAAAAAATTACCTGTAAAAAAAAAGGTATAAATACAGGTTTTATTTCTAGAGGTTTATTATTTACTTTTGGAGTTATAGTTATTTTAGTGATAAATTCTATTAGACTTTCTGTTCAATTACTGAATTTTTAGTAGCGATTTTCTGAAGAATTAAGGGAGTTGGGTCGCTCCCACAGGGAGGTGAAGGGAACCACGTGTATGTGCATAAGGCACCGTGATAAAGTCTGCTGTACTAACCTAGCCCAAAAACGTCCGCTCTCTCAATTACAGAAAATGCATTTGTGTCCAAATTGCCAGTACTCTACATTGTATTAATAATATGCTTCAAAAAAATTACAGAATGTTCTTTAAGGTACCTAGTTTTTTATAGTATAAATTAAGCAGCACGAATAATTTTTGTACGGAAGATGAAAAATAAGGAAAAAATGGTATAGTCAATCTAATCTTCTTCTGATAAAAGTGTGCTATAAATTTTTGCAATTAGAGATTTTAATGGTATAGCATTAAAGTAAAAAGTCTCAGTAAGGCTTATACCAAGTTTGAAATCATAATTTTAAGTAAAATGGCTTCTAGAAGTGATTTTGTAAAAAGCAATCGTGCCACGTAAAAAGTCGGGCTGACAGCAGTCAGTGTACTCTGTGCCTCCTTGTCTGCCGCATGAATGTAGCATGCAAGCTGAAAACAAATTTGTTTGCGTTTGTGTAAATATCTCCATAACTGCAGACACGGTTTTTTTTAAACTTTGCACGTATACAAACAAAAATATCATAAATAACATATCAGTTTTTCAAAACATTCTCATCGCTGTGTCAAGAGTAATAGGTATTTTTCTACAACTTTTTTAATAACTTACATTTAAGCCAATGTTAAAGACGACGAAAAGGAGACAGTTCATGAATTTTTTTCTCGAAATCTGTAGCAGCGATTGTGTTCAAATTTGGTGACCCCTACCTTCAAATACCAGCTGAGATCTCACCTAAGAATTTTTGAAAAAAGGTCTCACAGAGACTAGTTATTTTTTCCTCTAAAGATTTCCAGTCGTTTGGTACACTAAAGTAGAGAACAAATTTTTTCATATTTTTACTAATTTTACATCAGGACTTGAAGAATTTTTCAAAGATAATCTTTTAAAGAAAAAAATTTTTTTTTTCTCACGAATAATGACACCTTTTCCGTTACCTTAATATTAACATAGGTTTCAGCAAAATCTATTCATCAGATACGAAGCTATAAGTGACATTTTTGTGGATCTAATATAGAAACCACTATAGAATGGTTAAGTTTTATTTGACAATTACCAATATAAAAGTCACAAAGAAGTGCTTAAGGAGTTAAGTATAATAAGCTTTGTACGACACTACAATACATTAAGCTGCGCCACATTTTTCATTAAAAATGGCTTCGAACACAATACACGCGCTTCTATGTGGATAAGAATGTGCATCATAAAAGAGTTTCACGAGGTATAATACAAAAGTAAGTGAGATATAAAGAGTGTTATAAGAATCTGATCAGGAGTAAATCAAACGTATCTGTTTAAATGTAAAATAATTATTTGCGCAACGATTATTCGTAAGCATGTGTGGGTGTAATATAATTTACACACATACGCACGCAAATAATGAATAACTGCTAAAATAATCTAGTGAAGTTCGATTAATGTTAATTATTAGTGAGTTAAAAATATGTCAGGTATTGTCAAGGAATATTAATTCATCGGAAGTATTGTAGGGCTTCAAATTATACTTAAATGTAACACATAATTAACAAAATTATTTTTTCTTTATTTTTAAATAAAGTATTGACTATCTTTCAATATTAATTATAGAAAATTAATTTTGTAAGGCTGTAGTTGTAGCTAGTATCTGCGGTACCTGCTTACTTTCTTATT
>NW_019381519.1:456573-469269 GCF_000648655.2 Copidosoma floridanum
AGCATATATATACTCGGTTGCAGTCAAAAGAGAAAAACTCGTGTCGTCGCTTGCTTCGGCTGTCGCTCAGCTATATAGCTATAGTCGACATTTCCACTCCTCTCCTCGAAGGCGCACATTCGGTATATACCCCTTCCACGCGTCTCCAAAATGTGCGCCTATATGCCCATTTCCACGCGAATCCATTCCTCTCCTCGTAAGCGCATACCTCTACCATGCTTCTCAAATAAAATAAAAAATGTGCGCCTGGTTCGGCCGCTTTGCCACGACGGGGCGCTCAAAACAGTGGAAAAAAGTGGGCACACTCCGTAGCATGGCAGTCAGCAATCTCCCTACTAATCTCTGGAATAACTCTGCTAAAATAATCGAGTGAAGTTCGATTAATGTTAAATATTAGTGAGCTAAAAATATGTCAGGTATTGTCAAGGAATATTAATCCATTGGAAGTGTTGTAGGGCTTCAAATTATACTTAAATGTAATACATAATTAACAAAACTATTTTTTGTTTATTTTAAAATAAAAGTATTGACTATCTTTCAATATTAATTATAGAAAATTAGTTTTGCAAGACTGTAGTTGTAGCTAGCGCCTGCGGTATCTGCTTACTTTCTTATTTACTTCTCTTCTTTTATCTCGTACATATACAGTTAAATTTTCAGTGGCCCTCTTGACCATATACTTTCTATCATCTCGGGTTTTTGGTATACTAAAAGTATAATGTAATTATTCCTTAAACATGAAATATTTTTTAAAGTTTATAAATTGTTAATATTATTTTTTGTGACTGTTTTAATACAATACTCATGTCCAAGCCCATAATTTTTACTGTATGATGAGTTTTAATGGCGCATACATAAAAATATTTTTTGTTTTTAAGGCATGTTTTCTGCATGTAAGCATTATCACAATGAATAAATTGAGCAATTTGAGGCAGACGTAAGTACTAGTTATTGGCAGCTTAGTATTGACTACGAGCACATCTCAGATAGTGCCACCAATGCCGGAATACTTATGTACCTATGTTGGCTAACAACTTTTTTATGGACATTTTTCAAGAGGATCTTTTTTTTGTTTTGGCTGCAGTTCGCTAAAAGTTTGATACCGATTAAGCTGAAATTTTGTGTGTACGATAAAAATGATATCTGTCTTGTAGTAAAATTTCAGCTCCAAATATTGTATAGAATGCGAGGTATTGAATTTCGAAAAAATGGCTCAAAATGTCAGTTTTTGCGATTTGCGAGAAAATAGCTAAACTGATCTGAACCCAACGAGGCTTACTTTGTTCGTCTTTAAAATGCACAAATTTTTCAAGGAACACTTTTTCATGTACGATACTTCGGTTTTCTTCTAGACGCGAAAAACATGTTTTGGTCATTTTTGCCATTTTTTTTGAGCTCTTGCTGACATTTCTACTTGTTAAATTCCATTCCAATTTATTATAATACATTGAAACTACTACCTTATTTTTTTTCGAGCTGGTCAGAATTTCGGGGATATCGTTATGATTTTTCGCTAATTCTACCATACTAGGTACCAAATTTTCCAGAATGAAAGTGTTGGATCTTATGGGAATCATTCTATTTTTATCTACTACAATTCTATTTTCATGTCGTTATTTACGGAATTAGAACTTCTTACACGATATTGGTATTACTTTATCGAATTCAAATTATTTTTGAGTGATTACTACACTCTCTTAGTTACATAGTCGAAATTAAATCTACTCTAGCCAGGCAAGGTTAGTCAGCTCATCGGATGTAACATACGGATGCGATACGTGTTGTTAATCTGAAGAGCCCCATGACCCTTGATTTCTCGTTCTTCTGCTGATTTGTTTTCTTTTGAATGATTTTTTTCGATTAACTATTCCAATATCTTGTACTAAGTACCACTTTCATAAAGTGCCACATGAAAATAGAATAGTAGTTAATTAAAATAGAACCTTTTCCATAAGGTCCAATGCTTTCATGCTGAAAAATTTGGTACTGAATTCCAGCATTGGCGGTACTACCTGAGACGTGCTCTTAGTCAAAATACAACGGTGTACCGTGTGAACCCTAAATTGCATCTTTATATACTATAGTTAGCGTTTTTTTGATTGAATAATATCTTCATAATTATAAAACATCCATTAGATACTCATANTCTTTTTTTTAAATAATAGATTCTTTATACTTTCAAGTACATGTACCAATTTAATGTGTGGGCCCACAGCTTTTTATTGCGGTACGGTAGTCTATTGAATTTCGGGTTCCGTAAGATTACGTGTTAAAATGACGAATTTTCACAAGCGATTTTCTCGAAAATAAATGTGTTGACCTACCTATTTTGTTCTCCTAAAAAAATCTAGCAAACTTTATCTATATAATCTCTGAATTTCAGACCTAGCCAGTATTTAATTCAAAATCGCCCAAGCCTCCTTAATGCAGACATTATTTTTTTGTCCTATATACTAAGCAGTGTAAATTTAAATAGACTAGTGTTGTTTTTGTTTACAAATATTTTGTTTGTAAAATTCTAAATTTAATGAATGTCTCGACTAGGTATGTTCTTTAGCAGTTTAAAAATTTGGGCCAGCTTTAACCACAATGTTATAAATCGTTTTAACATCATAAATAACATGGAATTCATTCATTTCAGTGCTACCTACAAACTTTTTTTTATTTTTGTCCACTGAGATAGTTTCGAAATTTTTGTCTTTGGAATTTTGATCCACGGAATTTTTCGTCGAAATGTTTGTCTTTGGAATTTTGATCCACGGAATTTTTCGTCGGAATTTTTGTCTTTGGAATTCGTGTCCATGATCTTAGGGATTCACTTGGTAAACCAAATGTTATTGAAAGTGAATTTACAAATGTAATTGCAAAAAAACCGCCCAGAAAGAATCTTATTCTCAATTTAAAACAAATTTAATTTGTACTTATTATGTGCCAGATCAAATTGAATTTCCGTGCTAAGGTTTGGCTGAAGGTCTTAAGATTATAAGTCACCTATGCACACCCTTGCGAGGATTTCTTGTTTCACCTGTCCTATTCTACTAGTATCTATATTGGTTGATACAGAATTTGGACACCTCAAAAAATAACAATAATTAGTAACATTTTAGAAATCAATCTTTCACTAAACTAGACCCTAGACTTACGATCAAAACATAAACATCGAAATACAGGATTCTTAAAAAAACTGTACTCATTAGTATGTACAAATTAATTTATAACAATTTTTCAAATCCTTGATGTAAATTGCAATAATGAAGACTAAAGAAGCATTTCAGTACTCTAGGTACTTTTTGATGAGAAGTGATATGTGTTCAAAAGTATTCTTATCAAGGATTTTGAACTGATTTAATAACATTAAAAAGCTATAAATTATTGGTGTTTGAACTATCACAAGTGCAATCAAATCCAACCAAATGCATGTCGATTTTTAAAGTAAAAAATACATTAGATCTCTTGGACATTTTTCTTGGGATATTGCAAACATTTTAATGAATGTAGTGGACACAACAGATCACTTGAGGGATACTTTAATATTTCGTAACAAGAAACTATGTCCAATAGTACGAGTATTTAAACGTGTGTATTTATAAATTTTTAACGCAATGGTAGATAGACTTAACTGAACAATTATTACTTAGTTAACAAATGCATGATTAACCGATTTTGCATTTTAACTCATGATTTAAAGAATTCTCGTAAGTTCTTCCCTTATTCGTTAATTTTACGTTTATGGCTACATAAATTTTCGTTTAATTTAAAATTGTGTAACACTCACGGATGTATTCATTTCATGTCTTATATAAAACACTAATTTACAGTTCAGCCCCTTAATCATTTTATACTAAACAGCGGGTAAACTTTAAGTCAATAACAATATACTTGCACCGAAAACTTCTAGCCAGTTCGTCACTATAAGCTTACGAATTTTTTGGGTGCGTATCAAAAATAATGAGATAACACCATTTTCTTGTCAAGCGTCCGAAAGCTAATACAATAATAGACCAAGGCTGAGGCCCGAGGGTAGTGAAAAATCTAAACCAGCCACATCTCTTCCTCTCACGTAGAAGAACGGTAAAAGTGTAGTTAAAAATACCCTTTGAGGAGTTAGCTACAGTTTCCGGAGTGTTACCAACACAACGTGGCGCAGGAAATTCAAAATTGTACACGTGGTGAATTTGAAATTCTTTGTGGGAATCAAAATTATTTGCGCCCTCGCGACCTTCGCTCGCTCGGTCACGCTGAAAAAAAAAAAACAAATCCTTATAAGTATCGACAGAACAAACCAACCGCATATTTAAAAAATACACTTTTTCAGCAGAAAAATTTAAATTTACCGCATTCATAATTTTTAACTTCCCACATCACACTATGTTGCCAGCACTGTGACACCTGAAGTAAATTTCTTAAAGGATGTCTTAAACTGCACATCCGCCGATATCTCTATGAGTCGATGAAAATCGAGTAAATGAACATTAAGAGCGTCTAAAATATAAAAGTTTTTTGAAATCAAACGTTAAAATACTAATTATTGACAAATGTGACAACGAAATGAACGGAAATTCAACGTTGCAACGTTGCGTTTTATAATTGATTTCAATATTAAACTCAACATTGATCAACGTTTATTCAACGTTGATTCAGCGTTGATTTGAACATTGAATCAATGTTGATTTCAACAATGAATTAGTATTGATACTTTAGATAGGGTAACACATGCTCTTATGGGACAGCTGTATATTTTTGATTAAAAAGTGTAATGAAAATCACACAGGACAACAAGATTTTAGGTGTAGAGAGAATTAAGTGTGAAAACAATTGTGCAAAGTTTCAACTGTTGTTATCATTGATATTACGGAAATATTTGAGACAGAATAATAAAAGTAACCTAAATCAAAAATATGTGGCAACGTTGCATCTACAGCCAGCAGAAGCTAATACTCGGAGCTGTAGTGTCACTTGGCGGTATATTGAAAAAGTCAAAGGGTGTGATTGATTCCATGAAGCAGAGATTAGAAGGGAGATTGCCAGCGCCTATGGTAGAGAGTGTGTCGCTTTTTTTCCACTGTTTTGAGCGCCCCGTCGCGGCAAATCAGACGAACTATACGCACGTTTCAGCAGCGGAGGAGAAGACCAAATTGTGCGTACGATAGGTACCTAGTAGAGGGGGAAGGAATATGTGCGTATACACGGGTATAGCTATATATGTTTTGTATTCTAGCTGCCTCGGCTCTCGGCTCCCGGCTCTCGCAGCTCGCAGCTCTCGCATGCATGCGTATACCTATATCTATTCCTGATGTGATGTTCCCTCAAAAGCGGTTTTGAATGTTGGACAGTTATTATATGTCCGGTCATATATTATTCATTAAATGTGTATTAAATACTTGTACAGCTAAATACTGAGTTTTCCTCGTATAAAATAAAAAATTGNAGAGACTAGTTATTTTTTCCTTTCTAATGATTTCCAGTCGTTTGGTACACTAAAGTAGAGAACAAATTTTTTCATATTTTTACTAATTTTACATCAGGACTTGAAGAATTTTTCAAAGATAATCTTTTAAAGAAAAAAATTTTTTTTTTCTCACGAATAATGACACCTTTTCCGTTACCTTAATATTAACATAGGTTTCAGCAAAATCTATTCATCAGATACGAAGCTATAAGTGACATTTTTGTGGATCTAATATAGAATATATTATTCATTCATTATATGTTCATATAGACAAATATTCGCGTAAAATTGGATGTAGGTTGTACTTTGCTGGTGATAATCATATTTGATATTATTGTAATAAAAGTAGAAGTTTTCTTCTGCCTCAAGCTTTTTTCTTTCGTTAATAGGATTTTCATAATTTCATAGGAGTTTTAAAATGTATTAATTGTATTCATGTCCTTCAAAGTTATTTTAGTATTATTATAAAATCTGGAATGGCCTTGCTAACAAGAAGTATCAAAGTAACAAGTTAGTTCATAGAATTAGTATTAAAAATATATTTATTTTGACGTATCGGAAAAAAAAATTATTGACGTCCCATATATTTTTAAACGAAACTTAAGTAAAAGAAATGAAAACAAAATGATTGATTACATAATTTAAAAAAAAAAAAAAAATCTGCCAAGATGTGGAATCGAACCCAAGATTGCAAAACAATCCGCGAAGCGGCATATGCCTTAACCACCTTGGCTATCCAAAGGACACAGGATATGGCTTTTAAAATAGTGTATTCTTAAAAAATCTATGATTTTTGTATTGAATGATCTGTTTCAAAATGTGATGAACAAAATGAAAAGGTGTAAACTAATTTTTTNTATACGCACATATTCCTTCCCCCTCTACTAGGTACCTATCGTACGCACAATTTGGTCTTCTCCTCCGCTGCTGAAACGTGCGTATAGTTCGTCTGATTTGCCGCGACGGGGCGCTCAAAACAGTGGAAAAAAAGCGACACACTCTCTACCATAGGCACTGGCAATCTCCCTTCTAATCTCTGCCATGAAGTGCCTACTTTTCGAAACATATCTACCTTTCCAGTGATTTTTTTGTTTAGGCATCAGAAAAACATAAACACATCACATGCATGTACGTGTATGTAGGTACACGTGGCACTAAGCTGAGAGCAAAAGCAGACAACTTTGAATGAAGATAATACATACATAAGAAATAATATGCGAGGTTGCCAGCCATCGACTTAACGTCGATAACGCAGTTGGCTACTAAGAAGAAAATTAAAGTAGGCAACATCCTTAACAAACCTGCCGCAACCTAAACTACCGCACAGAAAACAAAAATTTGTCTCCTGTACTACAATTTACGGCAAGACGGCAAATTAAATTCTTCCCAAAAATCAACCTTTGCAAAAACCCACTGTACAAAAACAAAACCATCCACAACTTTTCCAGGTATTTTGGCTCTGTTCGGAAATGATGGGTGGTTAAGTATGAAGTAGTACCTACTCCCACCCTGGCTCAACTAACTGACCGTCTGTTCGCACATGTAAACAATAGTTAATCAGCTGGTCACGTTTTGGCGCACTTTGAGCTTTGAGCGATTTCAAGTCCTCTCTTTAACCTTAAAAGCGCTTAAAGTGCGCCAAAACGTGATCAGCTGATTTACTATTGTTTACATGTGCGAACACACGGTCAGTTAGTTAAGCCAGGGTGGGGGTAGTTACAAACCAAAAAAACTTAACCAACGTATCATTTCCGAACAGAGCCTTTATAGGAAACACGTGACCTTTCAACTTGAATGGAGAAAACTATTGAATTTGATAAAGAGAAAAATTGACTACTTATCTACCACTAATCTTACTAATATATAAACAAAGTCGATAAAGCCGTTGTAATCGCTAACCGCGAAAACTACTGAACCGATGTTGCTGAAATTTTTCACACTGATTCATGACACTTCCTTGACGGTTTTAGTATAGTTTTAATCTCGAAAAATTGAATAACAATAACAATAAATAGGCTCAAAGTTTTGCAAAAATACGCCAGCTTTTCACTTTAGTTCAGTAGGATCCGCTAGGTGGCGTCGACATAAAATCAAGACTGCCTGCAACAGAATTAAATAAGTGTGGTTATAATACGCCAGAGCATCTCCAACAATACTGCAGTCGTCCCCCGGCAGTTCATCGAGCTGCATAGAGAATGAACATGAAAGTCGTGCAACTAGATATCTCGGTTACGGACGACACTCTTCTCTGAGGGGAAAGGGACGTAAGTGTTCATTCACCCTGAATCTCGGCGAGTGCGATCAAACAAAAAATTAATTCCAACCGATGCCGTCTCTGCCACAATACCAGGAGACATATCTAGCCAGAGCACAATCTGCACCAACTCTTCAGAGTTGTGTGGCAGTCCCATCATCCCGCCTGGTGCAGTCAGAGAATTTTTGGCTACAAATGTAAGCCAGGGAAAACAGCTCTGAGGGGCACGGGCAGCCACAACGGCTACCTTCTTAGTCGTCGCATCCCCAACGCGCTTACCCACATGTTCCCGTCTAACGATGAGCGGTTGGTTATCCAGGGAACGACCCGAGACGAGATATTCTTTGGTCAGCGGCGTACCTCCCTCCATCACAGTCTCCGTACATCGAGACTTCCAGGGTAAGAGTCAAGCTACCTACAGCCAGCTCTTCATCATCAGGAATAATAAGAAAAAATAGCCTGGAAGTTTCACCACTGGCGCTTTTTAGGGCCATTATAAATATTTGCGTTCCCTACTTAACCATCAATTTCATCGGTTCTTTTAAGGGCCACCTAAGTGTAAGCTACCTTGCCAACAAATACATTTTTACTACCATTTCCGGAAGCGATTCGTCGACTAAAAGACTACATTAACTAAAGACGGCCACTATTAAACCAAGTCAGCCATTCACTGGCAGTCGTCACGAGCGGAGTTGTTCTTCGCAAGGATGGGAACCCCAGTGACCGACGACCCTATAATACCCTCTTGACTCGAAGCATTCAACCAGGAATCACCGATCCTCTCCGAGGTCTGCGCTGGGCAAACCTATAAAAGCTATGAAGGAAAAAAAACTTGAGCCAACGGGACAGTCTCCACCGGGCAAGTATCACTAACTAATCTCCTCATCTAAGATCACAAAAACAACTGAATCTGCAAATAAAAAAGGTGCTTTAGACACCAACGTCTTCGACGTTATACCAGGAGACGTTGGGAAAGATCTTTACAACTAGCTCCAAAGCTTCGGACTTTGTCATTTTTCTCCCGATCAGTCTGGGGCTTCAACAGCAGGCCAGAGAAGATCACCCTGAGGTATCCAGGCAGTCACAATTGCTGTTAACTGAAATCAAGAAAAAGTTTACTTGATAAGATCACCGGTCTTCTTTAGGGCCATCGAACGTCGAACTACCTTGCCATCAAATATATTAGAATTTAACAAAGTTGACAGAAAACAGCCTTTAGGGATCACAAAAGTCTTAAGCATGCCAAAAGTCGCAAGAGGGTAAATTGGAAGAAAAACTTCAAATGTATCTAATGAATACAATTTTAAGCGTTAAGAAACTAACGCAGAAAATTTATCGAGATTGGAACAGCAGCGGCAAAATCGATAAATAAAGAATCCATTACGTAAGAGATCAGCTTTTCATTGTACCCTCACAGCAATTTCTGAAATCTTTAAAGATCTTAACTAAGATTTTTAAATAAGTAGAAAATGTATTTGTGTTTTTGTGGCAATAAAAAATGTAGAGTTTAAGGTCCTGGACTTTGTTGCTCTGATAATAAAGTTGTAAAATAAGAGAAAAAAAATTTTTTTGTAACATATATATTTTAGGAGTTTAAAATCTTAACAGTTTTAAAAAGTAGCCCTTATTGTAAATTATACGGGAGAAACTACAAATCAACGGCTTCTTATGGCCAACGATTATTTTACGGCATAAAGAAGTTACAGTACTTTTCAGCATGATTATACTTTTTTTAATTTTAACAGCTTATTATTTGACCAAATAAACTAAATGGATCCCGAAAAAATATGTTTTCAATAAGAAGATTTTTATTCTGAGATGTGTCAGGAATATATGTAAAAATACTAACTGAAAACGTTTCACATTACGTGTCAACACACTACGGTGTTTCATTTAGTAAGTCTCGGGCGAAGCCGAGACGGGGGGCCGCTAGTCTTATCTAAAAATGAATTATCCATACTCTTAGATGAGTATTATAAAAAGAGGGGTAGTAAGTTAACATATAGGTGATATTTTCACGCTGTTACGTCATGGCTCTGCGACGAAACTTTATAGTGCGCGAGTGTTTGAATGCAGCGTGCAGCACGCGGATAGCAAATGCTTTGTGTTCAGCAGTGTTTGCAATGTGATCTAAATATTTTTAAACAATTACCAGTACGAGTAATGGACGATCAGAAGACTTGATGTTGGTCGGCGGTTTCTCCAGGAAAAAGGAAGAGCTCGCAGGGCGAAGTTCTATTTAAACCCTTAATCGAATCGATAATCGGGGGTAGGATCGCAGTGACTAGTCAAAGAGAGGAGGTAAATTTGATTAACTTATTCTTAGAAAAAGGTGAAGCTGTAGGCATAGGTCAGATGTTGAATTTGGCAGGAGTAGAGTTAGAGAGCGGGAATTGCTGGTGAGCACGCGACCAATCGAGCATGCATAAGAATCGATCCATGGGTGCGGCCGATAGGTGAGAAACACTATATAATATTCGTTACCGACAGTGGGTAGACGTCACTAGACGTGACACGCTTTCCCTAAGTTTTGACTTGCCGGGCGAGTTCGAGCCTGGTAAAATTGGCTCGCGTTTCACAGATACATGTTTTACACAATTTAAATATAGCCTTCGTTACATTCGCACGAAATGTTGTCTTTACGTAATAGTGTTATGTATTAATATGTGAGTAATACCCACATAGCACTATACGTTTTTGAAACGTTTTGAAAACATTTCAGCTAAGGTTTCGAAAACGTTTCTGAGACGTTCCAACAACCTTGAATTTTCCGGGGCTGAATTCAAGCGCTGATGGCCCATGTACGTCCCAGCCCAGCTAAAAATTTGTCATAAATTCAAACACTCGCGCACTATAAAGTTTCGTCGCAGAGCCATGACGTAACAGCGTGAAAATATCACCTATATGTTAACTTACTACCCCTCTTTTTATAATACTCATCTAAGAGTATGGATAATTCATTCTTACATAAGTTCTTATGTAATTTTTTATGTAATTCCTTACATATGTTAATTCTTATGTAAGTTCTCGTATAAGTTCTTTAAATAGAACTTATGTCAGAACTTGTACACGATCTTACATTTGCTTATCAACCGAGAACTTACATAAGATCTTATGTAATTTCTTATGTAAGTTCTTATTTAAGTTCTTATGAAAGTTCGTATATCAGTCGTTCAAACGTATTTAATTACTATCTACATACGTACAAGGTGAATTTTAAAATTTTTCCTGTATAAAAGCTGTTAAAATAGCTAATATAAACTAGTAAATACAAAAAAAAGCATTTCTTACCTCCACTGAGGGGATTTGAACCTAGTCCGGGGAATCTCTAGACAAGTGTCTTACCCACTTGGCCAGAGTGGATTGGATACATGGAAAAGAATTGACGTCCTCATAAGGTACTTCTAAAGCTGTTAATTTCTTTATTTTGTGGATAACATTTACCACCTTGGTTACCTCATTGGTTAATAAACATTTTATGAATGTACATATAACATTGTTTTGAGTCTGATAATGCGTTTCTCGACAATAAATCTAGTAATTAATTTCACAACTACTTTTCGTTCACGGATTTTATTTGAACTTTACTTATACTTTTTATTCTAAGGGAAAAATAATCTATTTTTAAAAGTGTAATAAATTTATTGTAATTGTTACAACAACAAAGTTAAGGATCAGCTTCTTCTCTTCAATACTTTAATGTTGGTATCGAAAACCAGCAGCAAAAACAGTCTCTCACTTATTTAAACATTACTCAAAAAATTATATAAATTCTTAAAATATAAGTTACTACATGAAATAAAGTATTAAAAAAAAGTATTTGATTTAAATAAGAAGTGGAAAAACACGTTTCTTAACTAGTATCAGAGATTGTAAACAGCAATAACTTGAGGACTTAATAACGTCGATGTTAGTATCAGATGCACCTTATGAGGACGTCAATTCTTTCCCATGTATCGAATCCACTCTAGCCAAGTAGGTAAGACACTTGACTAGGGATTCTCCGGACCAGGTTCAAATCCCCTAAGTGGAGGTAAGAGATGCTTTTTTTTTGTATTTACTAATTTATATTAGCTAATCTAACAGCTTTTATGCAGAAAAAGTTTTAAAATTCACCATGTATGTATCTAGGTAGAATTCAATTCAATACGTTTAAACGACTGATACACGAAGTCTTATAAGAACTTACATAAGAAATTACATAAGAAATTACGGAAGAATTTATGTAAGACCTTATGACAAATTTTCAGCTGGGAGAAACGTTTGAAGGCGTTTCTGGTGGGCTTCAGAGACGTTTTTGAAGCGCTCAAGAGGTGCTGCGGCGGATTATTTTTGTGATTGGTTGGCACGGGAACGTTTATAAAATGTTCCTATAACGTTGCATTATCCACGAAAGAAATTATAAAATCGATACGTAAAATAAATTCTCCGACAAACAACACGTCGACGAAGAAAATTTTTTTGACTATAATTTATTATGTATTATTTTCCGAATTTTCTTTACCATATGCAACCATGTATTGTTATGGAATCTAATTATGTTTTTCATGTGTACGTATATCATATATCACCCTTATTTTCTTATTAATAATAATTATTATTATTATTTCATGATTTAATGAGTGTACGATTAATATATATTTTAGGAGTTTAAAATCTTAACAGTTTTAAAAAGTAGCCCTTATTGTAAATTATACGGGAGAAACTACAAATCAACGGCTTCTTATGGCCAACGATTATTTTACGGCATAAAGAAGTTACAGTACTTTTCAGCATGATTATACTTTTTTTAATTTTAACAGCTTATTATTTGACCAAATAAACTAAATGGATCCCGAAAAAATATGTTTTCAATAAGAAGATTTTTATTCTGAGATGTGTCAGGAATATATGTAAAAATACTAACTGAAAACGTTTCACATTACGTGTCAACACACTACGGTGTTTCATTTAGTAAGTCTCGGGCGAAGCCGAGACGGGGGGCCGCTAGTCT
>NW_019381519.1:521703-547925 GCF_000648655.2 Copidosoma floridanum
AACAAAACTATAGAAAATAAAATTTAATAATGTTATTATGTCTTAAGGATATTGCTTTTTTACAGTCTCTCATTCTAGTTGAGAAAAAATTTTACTAGTTTTGTTCAAATCTGATAGTTTTTAAGAATTTTTTATTTTATGTATAATCTTATGCAGTAAAAATTAATATAATTTATCTGAGTACTGTATAAAGAAGTAAAAAATTGTTTTTCCCCGCTGGTATTCGATACCCAGATTTAAGTATTAAAGAGAGGAAGGTAATCTACAACTTTGCTGTGACAATAACAATAAAGTTATTACACTTTAAAACATCGACTAATTATCCCTTTGAATGAAAAGTATATGTAAAGTATAAGTAAAATCCGTGAACGAAAAGTAGTTGTAAAATTAATTACTAGACTCATTGTTGACGATCGTGTTAAGAAGCACGAATCAATATAAAATGTACATTTGTGAGTTGTTAATTATCAATTAGGTAACCAAGGTGGTAAATATTATCACGAAATGATGAAATAATAAACATAAGTTTCTGATGTACCTCATAAGGACGTAAATTCTTTTCTGAGTGTCTAATCCACTCTGGACAAGTGGGTAAGACGCTCGAATACGATTCCTCTGGACCAAGTTCAAATCCCCTAAATGAAGCAAATATGTACTTCTTTTTTTTAGTACTTACATTAGCTTTTTTAACAGCTTTTCAGCAGGACAAATTTTTAATTACATGGGTTACAATTAATACTTTTTTATTTCTTTGTTGCCAAAAATCTTGCTTAATATCGTGAAGGATATTATGTAGACTATCGTGCAAGAAGCCTTACACGATATCCTATAAGATTTCGTGTAGGATATCTGGTAAGATATCATGTAGGATATCTTGCACGATATCGCGCAAAAATTTTGTCACGGGAGGAGCCAAAAATAAATTTGGTATTAAAGTTCTTATTTTAAATCATAGTAATGATATTACTATTCCCGATAAGGTAGAGTACTAAGACATTATCTATACTTTACTTTTTGCCGAATGAGTTCTCTTATTATGAAAATTAAAGAGTTAAACTTTCCCTCCATAGCATTATCAGAAATGAAAACTGAATTTCATATAGCAGTGACCTTTTTTGAAACCTCGCTTACGCATGATCAAGACATGAGCTTAGCGCAAGCTACAGAGAGCTATTCAAGATTTAAGAACCTCGTACCAAAATAAAACACAAATTTCTGTCACTGATAGACAATGCGCGCAAAAAGTCAAGGCCTCAAAAACGTTTTCAAAAAATAATCCGCATATGTTTTTCAACTCGGCCGACAAAGGTAATGTGACAGTATGTCTCACAAAATCCCATTATTCCACAAAAATGTTAAATCTCCTCTCTGATACCACAACATACAAATTGATTTCCAAGTATCTGCTTACTTCTTTACAAAAGAGAACGAGTACTATTTTAAAAGATGTAAATATTAACGGCTTTCTTTCCAAGACATATCATAACAGTGTCTTGACTCTCACAGACACATTAATAGCCAAATGTTATGGGCTTCCAAAGATTCATAAAGAAAGCGTTCCATTACGTCTAATAGTTTCTCTCATTAATAGTCCTACATATTTCCTAGCAAAAATAATTTATAAAGAATTAAAAAATTATATTACAACACCAAAATCTCACGTCAACAACAGCCTTGAACTAAAAAACAAATTAAGAAATATTTTAGTTGGCCATAAATATAGATTAGTTTCATTGGACGTCAGCTCCTTATTTACTAATACCCCCGTTGACCTTGTACTTAAAAGTATGGACAGAAGAACTTGTACCACCTTACATTACTTGTACCATCTTATAGAACTTAAAAATACCCATAGAAAAAATTAGAGAATGCACAATTTTTATTCGATAATCCTTTCTTCTCATTTAATAATTATTTTTATGATCAAATCTTCGGTACGCCCATGGGCTCTCCAATTTCTCCCTTATTTGCCGATCTTATAATGGATTATTTGGAAACTGATTGTTTGAATTCATTAAAAGAACATTTTAATCTTAGTACTGCTTTATATTTCCTCTATGTCAACGATATAATACTCTGTATAAGAAAAGATTATTTAGATTCTGTACTAAATATTTTTAATTCATATCATTACTCGTTAAAATTTACACATGAAATAGAAACATACGGAAAAATCAACTTTTTAGATTTAACCATTATTTGAAAAAACAACCATCTTAAATTTGATTGGTTCCAAAAATCTACCTGTTCCGGACGAATGCTAAATTACTTTTCAGATCATCCAATTGATTTTAATTTATTAGATCAAGCTGTACTACTATCCAGTAGAGACTTTCACAAAGCAAATATCACAAGTTAAAAAAGTTACTATTACAGAATGATTATCCCATAGAGTTTATTAATAAAAACATACAACGTAGATTGGACAAACGAAAATACATCCGAAAAATGAAAATGTTTTAACACCTATGATACCTTCTGGTAAAATAGGCATACCACATGCAAAAAATAACTACAACAATATATCGACACTATTGAAAAACTGCAATATTTTTACTTATCCTATCAACAAAAAACTAAACCAAGTTATAAAATTGGAAAAAAATAAGACCAAGAAATGAGACGAAACCAACGTCATCTACAGATTCAATTGTAAATATCCAGAATGTGCAGCTTCTTATACGGGCAAAACAAAACGAGCCTTAAAATTCCGGACTAACGAATACAAAAATAAGAAAAACATAGAATCAGTAGTTCATTCTCACAAACTTCAATATAATCACACGTTTCATTGGAATAATACAAAAATTTTAGACAGAAAAACTCTTTTGATGTGATACTTAGTCGATTTCACCGCAGTTTCCCACAACCCTCCCAAATGGGGAGCGGAAAGTGGGTTAAAATGCCAGTTGGTACCTAAATTTTGGAATTGATTCACTAGTCTGCCTGATGATAGCATTCGAACTAAAGCTTCTCTAAGTTCAGTGGCAGCACCTACGAAGTTAGTGCCTTGATCGCTATAGAGGTCAGTACAGTGGCCACGACGACTTGAAAAACGATGGAAAGCGGCGAGAAAAGCTGAAGAAGAATAGTCCTCTACTATTTCAAGGTGAACTGCCTTGGTAAACATGCACACGAATACCGCTATGTACTCATTTTGAGTTCCGCGGCCTCGAACTTTAGCTAACCGAATCGGGAAAGAACCGGCATAATCAACGCCTGTTTTATTGAACGCAGGGACAGGAACTACCCTGGATTGAGGCAAGTCGCTCATGAGCTGCTTCTGTACCGGACTAGCACACCTTTTGCATTTAATGCATTTGTTAAGGATGGCTTTGACAACTTGACGGCCACGTACTATCCAGTACATTTGGCAAATAGAGAAAAGCGTAGCTTGCACACCGCCGTGCAAAGTCATTTAATGATGATGACGAACTATAAGATCAAATAACATTTAGGAGCAAGAATAAAGGGATGCCTAACTTCTTCACAGATCTGCGCATTAACAAGCCAGCCGCCTACTCTAAGTATGACATCAATAAAGATACGCCGTAGTTTGATTAATGATCTGTCCGATTTTATAAGATCAGCTTGATTTTGTACTCTTTCAGAGGCTTGAAAGTAAGCTTTGTACTCTCGAGGGTAATATATTTTTTGATGAGATCTGACCCAAAAAATTGAGCATTGTCTAATTCAGAAATTAAAAGATTGGGAGTTTCTCTATAAAGAACATCAATTTAGATGATAAAAGGCAAATTCTTAGTTTTTCACACAGGAGTGCCTAAGGCATTTTGTTTGATGATTAACGCAGACGTGGAGGCACATTTAAGTATGCATCAGCTTATAAATGAAGCGCATACAGTAAGTAAGCCGTGAACCTCAGCAACTTAAGCCAATTACTATATTTGAATTGAAGATTCCAAGCCTTACGATTTTCAGTAAGCTGGGGAGCTTGAGACTTGACAAGTTGATAGGTCTGAAGCTCAAGTTCATTTGTAGTTTTATCAAACTTACGCTGGGGATAGACGATTTCAGTGGAACACAGAAATCTGATCCATTGAACCATTGTTTCTCTTTGAGTAATTGATTAGAAGTAACTCCTCTCGAGGCTACATCAGCAGGGTTTCGCTTAGTGTCAACGTGATGCCAGAGTGCTCTGGGAACAAGAGTCATGATGTCGGAGCATCGATTAGCAACAAAAGTAGGCCAACGAGAGAATACGGCATTAATATAATGTAGGACGTTTTTAGAATCTGTCCAGAGATGAGTTTCTACCTCACTTAGACCTACTGTGGATAAACAATAATTCACAAATTTAGCAAGGAGATGAGCAGCACACAACTCCAGACGAGGAATACTTATAGTTTTGATAGGCGCTACTTTTGTTTTTGCCACTTCAAGGGTCACAAGAACACCATTCGGTGTAACGACACGTGTGTATATTACAGCAGCATACGCACGCTTTGAAGCATCAGCAAAACCGTGTATTTCCATAGAATTTGACTTTGGTTGAAAATTCTTCCAACGAGGAATCTTGACTTGGCTAAAAGGCTCCGCTTCACTTATCTAGTCGTGTCATTCCTTGCACAACTCAGGAGGCAACTTATCGTCCCAAGAAGTTTTTAGAAACCAAAGTTCCTGCATCATTATTTTTGGCTTAATAATTGCAGGGGAAATCCAACCTCGTGGATCTAAAAATCGGGCAATTTGGGCTACAAGAGAGTGTGTAGTCCAAGCTATATTGCCCTTAATATTGTCCGTTTGGAAGTAAAATTCATCAGAGCAGGGCTTTCATTTAATACCTAACACTGAAATATATTCACTAGATTCTGATAAATCCAAAGCCGTAATAGAGCAATGTTTGGGGGAATGTTTTCGAGAATTTGGGCTGAATTGCTGCACCATTTTCTCAACTGAAAACATCCTAAGCTTTCTATTTTTGTCAACTCGTCTATTTTGTTTACAGCCTCTGGTATTGAATGAGCGCCTGATAAGAGATCGTCCATATAAACTACTTCCTGAAGTATTTGAGCTCCCAAAGGATACTCTTGATTGTATAATAGCGCTAATTCTTTAAGTACTTAAGAGGCTGAGAAGGGCGAGAAAACTAGACCGTACGTGACCGTTGTAAGAAGGTATGATTTTACAGGTTTACTAAGGTTTTTACGCCAGAGAATGGCTTGAAACTTTTGATTTGAGTCATGCAGGAGAATTTGTCGAAACATTTTCTCCGCATTAGCGGAAAATACAACTTTGTATTCACGCCATTTCATAATAAGATCGAATAAATTCGGCAAAAAATTTTTCCCAGTATGGAGACAAGAATTGAGAGAGATGCCACTGCGAATAGCGGCAGAACCATTGAAAACTACTTTGAGTAAGGTTGTTGTACTCGACTCACGCAACACTCCATGGTGAAGGAGATACCACGCAGGATTTTCGTGATTGTCTATTGGAGTCATGTGTTTAAGATTTTGAAATTCGAGCATAAATTTGCTGTACGACTCACGAAGCTGATCATGGGACTCAAAGCTTGACTCCAGCTTAGTAAACATGCCTTCTGTCCTTTTTGATAATTCAGCTTGGGATTCATATAAAATCTTAGGAGATTTTTTGAACGGAAGTGTAACCGTAAATTGTCCTGATGGATCTCGAGAATAAGTTCTTTGGAAGAACTTCTCACACTACTTCATCCGCTGAGAGTGGTGTAGGTTTAGGTGGCAATTCCTCAACTTACCAAAATTTTTGCAACGAATCGAATGAGGTGGATGCTTCCTTGCTGACGTGAAGAGTTGTTAAACGATTTACATTAGAATGAGATTGACCGCATGAAAGGCCGGACAGAAGCCAGCCTAATGTAGATTTAGAAGCCATTGGGCCAGTTAAGTTGCCCTTTTTAATTGAACCCTCGATAATTCGGACATGGACAGTGGCATCAAGTAATAATTCAATCGGGTCATTATTTAGATAATTAGAATCAGCTAGATGTAATCCCTTGAAATGGTCAAGATTTGAAGTCGAACACGACAAAGATGGTTGATAAGACGATACCTTATTAACTAAAAGAGCATTTACTTCATGCGTAAACTCAGAGTGGAAATGGGGTTTGATTTGAAAGCTAACCGAGTGCTTAGCGATAGCCAACATTTGACCTCCGACACCTGACAATGAAACATTTACCTTTTTTACAGGTAAGCTCAGCAATTGAGCGAGTGCCTTAGACACTAAGGACACTTAAGAGCAAAGATCAATGGGCGCTCTCACATAAATTCGTTGTCCTCACGGAGCAACTATTTGCACTCTAGTTGTCGCTAAGAGTACTGATTGTATAGGAATCGATGGTTGAATTGCCAAGACAACTTGAGTAGATGGGCCCTTTTTAGCATCGGGGTTTCGCGATTCAGCAGTATTTTCCCTTTACTCGCAATGCATCAATGTGTGATGCTTTGTATGGCATATATTATAAGTGCTAGTATTTTTGCACGATTTAGTTTCGTGGTAGCCCAGACAGTTTACGCAGAGGTTAGCTTTAAGCTGAATACTTCTCTTGTCTAACCAAGATTTAGATTTAAATACCTCACAACTACGGATGTTGTTATCTGAACTATCGTAGCAATGACAAGGAACTTTAGGTCTTGGAACATTTGTTTGATGAGTCGCCATAATGGTCGAACTACTCTTCTTTTTGCCAGGCTTGGCTGTTTGAGCCGCAGAACCTGACTTAGGTCTGGGCGTGTAAGACTCTAAAGTCATTAATTGTGCGTTTAAAAATTCTTTAAATTGTACCAACGAAGGTGGTTCAGTGGTAGCACCTAAATGTTTCTGCCAATCCTTGGCAGTACCGAAATCTAATTTATTAGAGATGACGTCTATAAAGAAGCCTCCTAGACCATGTTATTATCTATTTAGAGCTTCCAGGGCTGCGAGTGGCCTAACGGTTTCACTCATTCATGATTTAAGTTCTCTAACTGAACTATTTTTCATAGGATTGGCGTTCAGAATCAAATTTACGTAATCAGTTACTAGGCGACGTTTATTTTCGTAGTGTTCACACAGTGTGTTCTAAGATTGAACATAGTTATCAGCAGTTAGAGGCAAGTTTTTGATGAGCTCATCAGCTTCACCGGTTACCTGTGAACAAAGGTAATGATGCTTGAGAATCAATGGTATCTCAGTTTTATTGTGCACCAATGCACGGAAGACATCTTTGAAATTCTGCCAATCTGCTCTGTCACCGTTGAAGCGGGGGAGATCTATATTAGGTAAGGTCGATGCTGTAGAATTGGTGATGCCAGATCTGGGGGGAGTGGTCTGTGTTAGGACCTCTGACTGTCTAAATTGATTAAGATGATCAATAAACTCACCATAATTTGAATAATAGGAATCTTTTCCTTCGCTAAAAGCATCATCTTTATAACAAACGTGGTTTAAATCGAGAGAATTAAGGTTGAGGATCCACGAACGAATTTGCTGAAACTGCTCTAAGGAGGCATCAAGTTGTTTTTGCCTTGCAATTGCTTGGCTATGAGTCATTTTTGATTGACCCATCTTTTTGAAATTATAGAATAAATTCTTTATTTTATTATATAGGTCCAACTGAGTTTTATAATAACCTTCCATTTTTAACAAGTACCACTACTTAGTGTAGGAATAAATGTGAAGAACTTTTATTGACGGACCGAAAAAAGGAAACGAAGCTAATTTAAATCTCAACAAAGTTCGTAAACCGTATGACTTAATGTTCAAGGACAAACGTTTAGTTGAACTATTTCAGATTGGAGAATACTAACTTTTATGCAAATATCAAATTTTACAAAACAGGATCAGTATTTTACCCCTTAAACTGTTCGAAAATGTTATTTTCTTAAATAATTAAAATATTTTAATATCAACCATGAAAACCAAGACAAATAGTTTATTCTTAAATAGTTCAAAAAAGAGAAAGAAGAAAAGGCCCAATTGATACATGAATACTGAAGTAATAATTAAACGAAAAAAAAAGTATTATGTTAACTAGAAAATTTTGCAAAGGTTCAAAAAGAAAAAAATTAATAAAAACACTTATTCGTGGTGACGATCAGCATTAAGGCAGTGGCATCAACAACGATGAGCCCAGAAGAAGATTTTCGGTGCTTGACTCGGATATTCAGACCTCGAGAAGATGGTGACAAACAGCAGCAAAGCGATGGCTCACAGCAGCAGCAGCAACAATGGCGTCGTCTCGCAGCATCGTCAGCAGGACCAGATGTAAAGGGAAGATGGCGGCCGCAAAGGCAGTGGCACACAGCAACAGCAGCAACAATGGCGTCGTCTCACAGCAGCATCAGCAGGACCGAACGAAGCACGCGAGTCCAGATGTCTTTAAGTGTATTTTTATACGTATACACTGTCCTTATGCTTACTCCTCTGCACTGCACGTAATAATAATAAAGATGGATGTTCCCGTACGCACGAGAAACGAGAGAGAAAATAAGAATGAACGCGTATGTGCACGTATAAATAAAGATGCTGTTAAAATATACAGCAACGAAATTTAAAGTGCGTGTGAGTGTGCAAAGGCGCCACAACAGTAACCACACTGTGAGAGAAAAAAAACACGTAATGTATTTAATATTTATACTGCGTGCTCGAAAGCAAACGCAGAGAAAAAAAAATTTTAAGTGCGTGTGAGTGTGCAAAAGCACCGCAACAGCAACCACAGTGTAAGAGAGAAATAACACGTAAGTGTGTTCAATATTTTTACTGCGTGCTCGAAAGCAAACGCAGGAAAATCAATAAGAGTCTTGCGACTTACCTCGTTGACACAAAAGAAAGATTCTGGTGTGTGGATGGATGCAGCCAAGATGGCTGCCAGTTAGTCGCTTGATCGAAGGCGAGAGCCAAGATGACTAAGATAGAGCTCGATCTCCTACGATCCGGCTCGAAGGACCATGTTTATAAATATGATTTTCTATAAAATTGATGAGCTCGCGAAGAAGCTCGCTAGTACCGTAGGGAGGAAGGCGGAAAGTTAATGACACCATCAGACAAAGCAACAGTCGGGATACACACTTTAGAATAAATTACAAGCTCTCTTTATATAACTTTAAATCAGCTTTATTAACAAACTAATATTTATGTACACAAATTGAATGGTAATGTGAGCCATTAGCTCGATTAGAATAAATTATCTTTAATATTAACACTTGGAGTGTCATGAGCGCAGAGGAGCAACGAGCAACGCTTTAGCAGCCTGGAAGGCGGAAGCGCACTGAAGAGCAAGCTCGGGGCTTCTCTCCGACTCAGCGCATTTCATATATATATATGTCATAGGTGCGCGCACTTGCTATACTTTACTACATAGATGACGCTTATACTTATGTGATATTAAATAAATCGGCACCTCAAGATTACAAATTACCTTTATATAAAAAAATGCTATGAAAATATTATGAGTACACTAGTTTTCTAAAACATAAAGGAACCTTTATTGTATCGATTCATTCTTAACAAATGTATGTACACCCGTGCGTATGTATGTATGGGTGTATGTATGTATGTATGTGTGTATGTATGTATGTATGTATGTATGTGAGTGTGTATGTGATCGGTCATGTCTCAGAGCCCTATGGTCCGATTTCAATAATTTTGAGCTTAAAATTATTTTTTTTGCATACTTATACCGCCTCGAAGAAGAAATTTCACTTTTGCACCTTATCAAGGTTGATGCTGTTTTCGATTTTTAACTCGGTTTTTTACCTTCATAGTAAGGGCTTACAATTTTTTTTTGCTTTTAAAATTATTTTGATTCATTGAGTATAGAATCAACACTATTTTATATCTTTAATCCTTTTAAGAGGTTTTTTTTATTACTTTGAATGTGTACAGTACTAAAAATAAGGCAGGAGTGTGAGGTGTAAGTATAAATATTTGGGGTGGGGTTATAATTAAGTGCTTCTCCCAATGAATACACCATATAAATATATATTGGAGAAAACAAGTGAATTGTTCCTCACTTGGCAGGGTAGTTAGAAAGACCAAGATATCGTGATAGAGGGGGTTGGAAATAACCAATAAAGAATTTAAAACTATATCATTAAATAGAAAAACAGATATACATGTATACAACGACAGTTACGAGAGCTTATTAGGATTTTAAATAATTTACCAACACAAACAGTATATTTTTAACTAAACACTAACAGTATGTTTTTCGCTAGCAATTTATTGTGATTTATATAAGAAAAATTGTAATCAATAAAAATTATACCTTTAGATTACATTTTTTATAATGACATAGCAAATAAATGTTAAGTTACGAAGTGCTGAAAAAGAATGAAAAGTCGAAAAATACTGTTATATATTTTTTAAAGGAAGCTAGTACAAACCCATGATTTATGCAATTCTTACGCAAGGATTTTGCGCACTCGCCTGCACGCTAATCTTGCGCAAATCTGCCGCAAGCGGAAGTGCGTCAAGTCAGAATGATAACGCACTTGATTGACGTCAGATTTGTAAACTTCTTATGCAAGAGTATTGCGCACTCGCCTGCACGCAAATCTTGCACAAATCTACCGCAATCAGAAGTGCGTCGAGCCAAGACGAATAACGCACTCGACTGATCGTCAGATTTGTGCACTTCTTGCGCAAGAGTTTTGCTCACCCATCATGCATCAGAATTACGTAAGATCTTGGAAGCAGACTAGATGCAGACTTACATAATTTCGCTGTCGATGTAAATATTGTGCAAGAAGTACGTAAAAATTACAAAGAC
The DNA here is from genome assembly GCF_000648655.2 of Copidosoma floridanum. The sequence continues at coordinate 532,457 of NW_019381519.1, forward strand.
TTTGCTACCAGGGTAAGATCAAACCCACATAGCACATCACACACATCGGAAACATTTCTAGTGAAACCTTTAAACAATTAATCTAAAGTATTAGAAACCTCACTGAAACATTTCATTTATATAAGAATAATGTCTCAAAAATGTTTCTAAAACTCCTTTAAAGCATTTATAAAAAGTTTATAAAAAGTTTCAGAATCGTAATGTGCTATGTCGAAAGTTTATAATGTAGAAAGTGTGTGCGGTTAGGAAATACATAATTATTTTGTCAAAGCAGTTTAATTTGAACAATTAGATACATTTTTCATACATCAAAGCAAATATCAATTAACATGACTACCCAACGCCAATGGAAGTTGTCTCCACGATTACACGTTCTTGGGCCATCACTATTCACTATGCGGGTATCTCAGGTAGTGCCACGAGTGAGAGAAATTGTCCCTCGCTAACATCGCCAGAATGCACGATACCTTATGGGAAAATTTTGTGCAATTAAAAAAAAATAGTCAAGAGCGAATTGACCAATTAAATCAGTGGTTTGAATATATTTATCGTTCACATTGAGGGTTTATTGAAGCAGTCGGCTCGTCAGCTTTTGCGTGTGTTGATGTAGCCTTATTCCGCATTTATGTTTTTCTGGACCTTGTCAGGTGCGTGCAAACACCAAACAAAATTTATTACTGTAAATCAGCGATATATGTACTCAAATCACTAATTCACTTGGTCAATTCGGTCTTAATTATTATTTTTTTAATTCCACAAATAATGTTTTCATAAGGTATCGTTCATTCTGGCAATCTCAGGAAAGAATAATTTTTGCACTCGCAGCGCCACTTGAGATAGGTGCATAAGGAATAGCGCTAGAGGCCAGATACCAGGGGATCTCTGTATTGTGAATACAAGTTCATGAAATCAAGGTAGAATCAATTGGCGAAAAAGTGTATGTAGTATAATTTAAACAGAATACACTGTGGGGCAAAAGCAAAACTTGTTTTAATTAATCCAAATAGTGGATAAATAAAAAAATATAAACAATGGTGTTCGAATGATAACGAACGATAAATATAATTTATTTAATAGACTGCATCATTTTACATTTGCAAGACAGTAATTTACCGATTACTGAGAAGTTTGCCGAACTACCTCTTTTAATCAAGATACTGCACACTTGGCATTTTTCTCCCAACAGCTTATTACTGCTATCACGAACTTTTTCAAAGCCTTTTCAGTTGCAATGGTTTGACCTCACTACTATAACAAATGAATCAATTAATACTGACTCTTTCCGCTTATACAGATGTAGTAACTGAATAAGTAAAAGAATATAATAATGCCTATATTTTCGAAAGCGAACTAGCGGACACCCTAACCGCATAAATAAAACGGTTCAAGTTGCTACCACGATGCGGTGGGCAAAATGAAATGGGAGAAATGGCACATGTTACACAGAATGTGACATAAGCACACCATCTATTTGGGAATTTAGGATGTAAAATCGCAGTAGTGAGCTATAAATAGAAAAAAAATACTGATAATGAAGTCTGTAAAATACACAAGTTCGATAAATGTTAATTGTAAATAACGATAAAAGGCCAGACAGTATAATTACTGAGCGTGCAACGGCCAAGTCGAAACCGATGCCGTCGAATTGCATATGCCAGTGAAGCTGAAATCAATCCAATTTTCTGGACAAGTATCGTATAGTTATCTTCCTCCTCATACCCGGTCAAAAGTACGCCAAAATGAAATTATAATTTACAGTGTGAGCTGATAGCAAGCGTACACCTGTTTTTTTTTGTCAGTGATATAACTAACAGAATACTCTTTCGGCTACCTCAAGCTGCTTTTTAAAACTTGCTGCGCGCGCTCTACTGCATCAGCTGTGGCCCGCTCGACATTTACAGATCCAATAAGGTTTTGCTGGTCTACGGCGAGCTTCGACCACAAATGACTTAATTAAAATAAAGAGAATTATTTATAAATTATTGAAGGGAAAAAGATGCATAAGAAATAATTATTGAATTCTTTTATAATATACTGGATAATAGAAAAATTGTTAATGAATAAATAGATTTAAAAAATATTTATTAATGCAATACGTGCAAACGCCATAAGTAAGGTTTAGCTTACACTGAGCTCGACGAACAAGCTTGTACTTGAATGAAGCTTGTCTACATGTACAATTTTAAATCGGTTTCCATCTAAGTCTACCTTCATATTTCTATTGCCAATTAACTCGATGATAGTGTATTGACCGCTATATTGATTATCAAATTTACCTATCTTAGGTTCCTTCAGCAAATAAACAACATCTCCTACTGTATTAAAGGTTTTGATATTTAACTTTTGGTCATAATACATTTTGGATTTCTCCTTAGCTTCGATTAGCTTTTCTCTGACGGTACTTTGCGTGTGATTTTATTTACCTAATAATTCATCTAAATACAAAGCATGTATTTTGTCTTTAATTTTGCTTACAAACTCGGAAGGAAGCCGTGCCTTATACCCGAAGACGAGCTCATGCGGGGTATAACTATGAGCAGAATGAATGGACGTGTTATAAGAAAATAAGGCGAATTTAAGCCATGTATTCCATAGAGCCTGATCAATATACATTTTTAAATACTCGAATAATGAATGATGGCTTCTTTCGATTGAACCCACAGATTAAGGTCTAAAAACTGTTGATTTTAACTAATTTATCTTGAAAATCTTACTAAATCGTTGCATTATTAGCTGACTTAGGAAATTAGATCCTAAATATGTCTATATAATTTTGGGACATCCAAATTTACTTATTCTAAAGCAAAATAAGTAGCTACTGTCTCTGCTGTAGCGTCGGGTAGAGGGAGAGCGTCTGAATACTTTGTTAGGTTATCTTGTTGTTTTATAGCATTTCGTTCAAACTTTTAATTAACGTATCTCTCAAACCGTGACGGCAGGCTTCATCAAATTTGGATGTATTATTATAATTGTTATTTACAATAACGTAATAGTTTTTTGAAAGATTTTAAAGAATATATTCAGAGTTATTGGTAAAAATGTAAGTGTCGCAACGGCGTTCCCATAAGAGCCTGTGTATAAAATCTTAAGTTTGCCTTTTTTTTCTCAAAAACTGTGTCGCTATGATTACTGAAATTCCAATATGTTGTTAACATATGGAAAAGGAACACACCATAATTTTTTAAAGATTTTCTTATGAAATTTGTTTTTCGCTATAACCCCCATAAAAAGGGTGAAACTACACGCAAAAAATTTTGTGTTGAAAGAGTACACGTTACTCGGGGTAGGAACTTCCAAGTAGGTACCGAACTTATACATCTCAACTAACCGGGTGCCATCTAGCTCAAAACGTTGTACTTATACAGCTCAAGGCAGTGTTGAACTCTATGAGTCCATGGAAGGGGTACTGTACGAGCCCAACGGGTTGGACTATTTGAGTGCAACCTTTAGAGCTCCTAGCTTTAGCCATATGTATATGTATATACATATGGCTATTTATACATATCAGCGTCTCGACTCTGCGTTGCGATAATCAAAGCACAACTATAATCCGTAGCATAGTATATCTTTAACGTTACTCATACAAACGTATGCATGTACATGCATGTATCTATGTGCGTGCACGCATGCATATATGTCCGTACATGTGTGTATATATGTACATGTATGTATATATGTGCTACTGTCAAAAACATATATGCGCTATCGCGAGTGATACTGTATGAAATTAATGTAAAAGAGATGTTTAGACTGTTTAGAGTTAATCAGGACCAAGGTCAGATTTGGATCATGTGCTTAAAAAAAATTCAAATTATATTTTCGCTCCGAGCGCCAACCTGGAGCCTGGAGGGGATAAAGCGACATGCACCAGCACCCTTGGTGTCGATTGAGTGAAATCTGGGGGGAAGTTAGTGGTATCAAATCCAAGTAGTCTGTAGATATCTTTGAATATCTAAAAAAGTAAGCACTGTATGATGGTACATAAAGCGTGCAACACGTAGTGAATTGAATTATTAGTAAGTGCCTTTGTATCTAATGTCAATTAGTGCTCGCATTCTGTCATTACAGCCGTTAATAGTTTGATAAACTCAAGCAAGAATTGTGCGTTGCGTCTGCCTAACCGTATATACAGCAACACTGAGAGCAAAACACCGAGTAGATGCACCGTTTGATAGACCGTTCACTATATGTGTATGTATATATATATATATATATATATATATATATATATATATGTAAACGTATAACACACGAGTAGCTTTGCAGGCGGTGTGGGCGAAGGCGTAGAAGAAGAAGAAGAAGAAGAAGAGAGCAAGTGAGTGTTAGCTGCGTGTTGTACCAACGTCTCTCTGTTTCAAGTTTTAAGTAGGAGTACACGAACATATATATATATATATATATATATACATGGTTTTGCCAAAGGCCGCCCGACGATGGCGGTGGTGGCGGCGGCGGCCGACCCTCGCTTCGCCGTCTTCGCTTCCATTGGCTCGGCTTCAGTCGCTTCACGGTTTCCGGACTCGACGGATCAAACCCCGTCCGTTCGACCATCCATCCGTCGTCTGTCCATCTGTACTCGTTGGCACCACAGGTTAGTTTGCTACGTGTGTGCGTTTTTTGGAGAGCTTTCGACTGGGTTTTTTTTTAATTTCTTTTCTTTTTTTTTTCATTCATAGAATTCAGCGTTGAAAGCTCGAGCTTTTTGTTGGCGCAATGGGATGATTATACGATCAACGGGGGAAAATTACCGTGAAATTTCACGAATAACGTTTTAACAGTAACGCGCCACTGTTTTCAATCGTCATTGGTTTTTGTTTGCCAAACAACTCGTGTGAGCTTTTATCAAAGTGAAATTTACCGGCGCCCCATCACCTGGTTCATACTCTGAAAATCGGTAATAATTGTGAATGCATCCATCGCGGGGTGGTCGAGCTTTTAAACTCAAAATAAATATTATAGCTGTGATGATAAAACACAATTAGGGTCTCCGTAAAAGAAAAACATGCTAAAGTCACTTATAATTGCAAAGTGTGAATACAAAATTTGATTTTCATTGTAGGTCGATTGGTAACATGGATCAAAAATTGTGCACAACGACCTCGTTTCGTTGTTTATTCGCGTCAAAGGAGGGTAAACAGTAAAGATGGGAAATCGCATTATTCGTGTTGCCGAGCTTCCTTCAACCTTGTTTACTTGAAAACTAATTTTTTAGACCTTTTTTTTGCTGTAAATGAATGTTGTATGGTGTGTTAGTAGCCGTGGAATAATTTTCACCCCATCCTCCTCTGTGTGCTTGCCACGTAAATTTGTAAAAAGTATTTTGAACATTAAATTACGTGTACGAAAAATTCTTTGATACGATCATTAAAATGTTCAACCTTTGCTTTTATTGAACAGATAATGTNTAATAAATTTTACCTATACATACAAAAATAATAATTAAATCATGTTACGAATATTGGATACATTATTATATTCAAAAATTTCTTTCCAAACTATATTTTCTATCTCTAAACTGTTTTCCCTATCGACTTGAACAAAAATTCCATTTTTATTTTTGCATCTTGATAAAGCCTGCACGTATAATTTACCATGAGAAAATAAAGTTTTTTTTTTGTATAATCCCACATTATCAAAACTTTGACCTTGAGACTTATTAATAGTCATAGCAAATGCTACAACTGATGGGAATTGTTTTCTATATAAAATAAAAGGTAATGATAAAGTATTTCCAGTATTTAACGTAATTCTTGGAATGAAAACTTTATTATTAATTTTTTCTCCGGTTACTATTTCGCCTTCTACGTTATACTTCAGTAATTTAGTAATTCGCAATCGTGTACCGTTACATAATCCGTCTGATATACTCAAATTTCGAATTAACATTACTATTGTACCTATTTTTAATTTAAGTTCATGAGGTGGCAAGCCTTTACGAATGTTGTTTAACATTTCTACGGGAAAATTTATATAAATATTATCATCTGATTTATCAACACCTTTATATGTTGCAGTATCGATGCTGTAATAAGTTTTAGTTTCCCCATGTAATTTACTTAAAATCTTATTGTTTAAAAAAAAAGTATATTCATTATGTGAAGTTAGTATCACGTTATTGTCAAAACAGTTGCTGTAATTACCAAATATTTTGGTACAGACATCATCTGTTATCCAGGATTTAGGAATGTTAAATGTTTCTATGTCCCCTTCTCCAATTCTTAACAATAATTTTGAAAATTCGTTATTACTAGAACGGATATTATTTTGTAATCTTAAAATTTTGAAGAAGTTCCATAAAAATGATGATTTAATAGTTTCTTCTATTATTATAGTTCTATTACCGTTTTTTATAACTGGAAGGATTTGTCGAAAATCTCCTCCTAATACTATTAATTTATCACCAAAGCAAAGTTTTGTATTACACAAGTCTCTCAACGTTCTATCAACGATTTCTAAAGCTTTTTTCGGAATCATAGAAGCCTCGTCCCATATTATTAAATCAACTTCCCTTAATTTTTTTTTTCAGTTTCAAATTCTAAAAATACACTTTCAATATTATCTAAGTCTAGAGGTAAACGAAAAGTTCTATGACTGGTCATACCTTTTGGTAGTAATACAGATGCAATTCCTGTCCAAGCCATTGACAAAATATTTTTACCTCTAGAAATAAAGTAATAAATGAGTGTCTTATATAAGTAGGTTTTTCCGGATCCACCAGGACCATCTATGAAATATACTTTTTCATCTTGTTCACAAATAGTTTTAAAAATTTTTCTTTGATCTTCATTTAAATTTGTGTACATTATATCGAACATTTTTTTACTGAAAGATATTTCCTCAATATTGCAATTATTTATATAGTTGCTAATGGTTGGTGTCGGTAAACTAAAAGACTCACATGATTTACCTTCCGATACCAAAATTTGATTAATATGTAGAAGAGCACAATTATTATTATCATTATCGAAGTCTTCCGTAAAATATTTTTTATATTCATTCCATATTTTATCTCCTTGAATGTTTTCTGAAATCAAAAACCAAGCAAAAAATTGTCTTAACTGGTATGGAAACATAATTGTTATGGCTTCTTTAAAAATATTGTCGATTTCAGAATCATGTTCTATTAAACCCATTGCAATTGCAGTATCCCTGAAATTTTTATATGTTATTCCATTATGTTTTTTAACGTCTTCAAACGATGTAGCCCCATGTAATTTATTTAAAATAAGTTTTTTAAATTTGAAAAATAAAAAAGTTAAGAATAAATAAGAATAAATACACAAAAATTGTAAAAATGTATTTCTCATAAAATATTCAAAAGTTGGGGGGTTGGCGCGCAGTGCGCGCAGGGGGGCGTGAGCCCCACTAGTGTATACATATATATGTGTATTACGTCTATGTCTAGACGTGCCATTTGCGGCAAGATTAGAATGCATCTTGTACCCAGAAATCGACCTCAAAAAATATAGATTATATTCGTATCTATGATGTTATCTAAAATCCATCATCTATTATCTTAGATGAGTATCATAAATAAGATTGGGTAAGGGCCAGGGGGTCTACTTTTTGAAGGTAGATTTCAGGGACAAGATGCACTCTTATCTTGCCACAAATGGCCCTTATAGTTGACAACTGTTTATTTTCTATTCATTGGTGTAAGGGTGCAGTCCAATGGTACGAAATAGAGCTCCGCAATAGACTGTCCGCAATAGAAACAGCTTATCAGAGCTATTGCAAATTTTCAAGCTATTGCGGATGATCGAGCTGTTGCGGTTTGTGAACGTTTTTATATTTTGGCATGCAATTGTCAGAAAGCTTTGAGGTTATGTAAGGTATAATTTACTTTGCTAAGAGAACGGGACTAAACCAAAAGTTATATATATTACAACTAGCTTCAGTATGTTTTGACAGATTTTTATATTTTGAAAGGAGTTTTTTTACATAAATGGTTGCCAAAGTTAGTATGGTCTTTTGTAGGATACTAATTTTCATGTCAGACATTTCACACTGTGCTCCAAAACATACCGACAAAAATAAACAATCACTGTTGATCAGCTGATTATGTTATTCTATTTCGGAGAGACAAAGTTCGCTATGGTCACATGTGCAGGAACGACCGATGCGTAACTTGTTTACACCCGTGAGTGCGAGTGAGAAAGAGATTCTTCGAACCTCTCACTGGCACTCGCTGGCCTACAAGGGTTACGCATCGGTCTTTCCTCCACATGAGACCATAGCGAACTTTGCCTCTCCGAAATAGAAACGTCCGCAATAGCTCTAATTGGCTGTTTCTATTGCAAACAGTCTATTGCAGAGCTCTAGTTCTTACCATGATACTGCACCCTAAGTTGCGGCTGGTTAATAAAAAAGACTACACGGCATGGCACTACTATAATTATCACATTACTCTCCACCACTATTAAATATGACCGAAATATTTCTGATCTCCACGAATCAAAAGGTTCCTGAATTCTGGTGAGAGTGGCGACTGGTTAAAATTTTGACCACCTTCTAATCTCAGCTCTTGGTCTAAAAGTAGTCAAAAACTGGGCCCAAGCTTGGCTGCCTTGCCAACCACCTTGGCCGCAGCTTGGTCCCTGACTTAGTCTCCGGTAGGTTTGTAATACGGCGCTGACTTGTATGCAGCTTGGTCTGACTTGGCATAACTTTCGCCCAGTAGTCGCACAATTTCGTCTGCAAATCAGTATAATACAGAGACGTCTATATACATATATATACGCACGTCTAGACGATCACTTTTTATTTTCTATCTGTTAGTGTAAGTTGCGGCTGGTTATTAAAAAAGATTATCCAGCAGAACCATAATTACCACATAACTCTTCACCACAATAAAATATGACCGAAATATTTCGGATCTCTACGAATCATAAGATTTTTTAATTTCAATGAAGGTTGCGGCTGGTTAAAATTTTTACCATCATCCTTCGGTCTAAGCTCTTGGTCTATAACGGAAACGGAAGCGTCGCTTGCTAAACCGATAGTGGGGGAACCTTTTTTCTGACGCAGTGACGTTCCGTTGGCTATTTCCGTAGCCATGTAGCTACGGCCATTTGTGTCTATGTGCAAATTATGCGTGAAAGAATAATCCCTATATCTCTATGGAAAGAATAGATCAAACAATTAGTAAAAAATTCTTGGAGCATAATTTAGATTTGATCAATAAGATATTTGACGGCATAGTTAGTGAGTCGACTGATGATTCTCTTCACAACTTTACAATCTAAAGCTTGACGTGCATTCTTCCTGCTAGGAGTACTTGATAAGTTATGATTTCTAATGGTATTTGATATTGTGTTATTTGTTATAAGACACTTTTTCATTGGCGAAAGATAACTTTGAGAATCGTGTGATTTCTAGAGTACTTGAAAAACCTTTCATAATTGAAAAAAAATTTTTTTTTATAATTTTTAATCATTTTTAAAAATGATTTTTGAATATTTAAAAAAGTTATTTTGGAAAGCCGACGAAGGAAGCAGAAAACGGAAATCACACGAATTTATTTCTAATGATTCGTCCATCAAAAAACCGTGTTCAAGATTCAAATCAAGTCAATTAAAAATCAACCGCTATGATGACAATGGTCGTAGTTTTAAGATCGTAACAGAATCTCCTGATGGTGCAGAGATTACCGAAAAATCTGTAATAGTTGAAACGAAATCTGATTTTGTTCAAACAAATCAATACAAGCTTTTAGCTGCAACAAAAGCTAACGGATTTAGTGATCAATACACAATTAAAAAAGATTCAGTCCTAGAAAATGCCATAGACCAGTCAACATTGTACCATACACACAGGTTGGCTGAAAAAAAGCAGTATGGTGAAATGTTATTAAATTTTATGCCATCAAAAACAAACTATATTGATAGAAGTACACATCAAGAAGTGAACCAAACTAATTTTTTCCAAAACATGTGTACAAACAAGAGTCAAGTGCCTTCAAGGCTAGCATACCATCGCAATAATTTAAACAACGTCTGTAAGAATCATACTTTTCTAGAAACATCAAGTAGTTCTCTAATGCAATGTCAAAATTGTTTTTTAGCACCCACCAAAAAACAAGAAAATATGTGTTCAAGATCTTTTATACAGACACCACTGAAAACTACCAAAACTAATACTCTAAAAGATGAAATTTCCTCAAAAAAAGTGTATAAATATGATTTTATTAATCATATCGATAGAAAATATGATGAACTCACAAAACAGTGCCAGAAAGAAGTGCTACACTTAACAAAAATAAAATGCATGTTGGCCAAACATAATCAGTCCATAAGAGAAACAGTTCTTGAAGATCATTTGAACCGTTCTATGAAATTGTGTAAAATTGTTCTTGATGAAAGAGAAGAAATACAAGAATCAAAGTTGTTTGAACTTACAACAGAAATGGTAGAACTCATAAACAGAGCATTGAGGACCGGACACTCAAATGAAATTCTTGTGCAAAGTTTTGGATTACAAATAACTAGAAAAGATATCCAAACTCTGGCAGGCTTAAATTGGCTTAATGATGAAATTATTAATTTCTACATGAATCTTTTAATAGAAAGAGGGAAGAACAAAAACTATCCAGATGTATACGCCATGAACACATTTTTTTATCCAAAATTAATTTCTGGTGGACATGTATCCCTTAAAAGGTGGACTAGAAAAATAGATATTTTTTCAAAAGATATATTAGTTATTCCCATCCATTTAGGAATTCATTGGTGTATGTCAATTGTAGATTTTAGAAATAAATCCATTAAATATTTTGATAGTATGGGTTCTCCAAATTATAAATGTTTACAATCATTAAAACAATATTTATATGCTGAAAGTATTGATAAAAAACATGTAGCATTCAATTTTTCAGATTGGATTTTAGAATGTGTCAAGAATATTCCGCAACAAATGAATGGTAGCGACTGTGGTGTATTTTCATGTATATTTGCTGAGTATGTTTGTGCTAACAAGTCTTTTGATTTTAGTCAAGATGATATGCCATATTTTAGAAATAAAATGGTTTATGAAATTCTAACAATGAAACTGATATAGTTACTCATACATTATATTTGCTTATGAAACGTTTTTTTTGTATATTCTTATAGGCCAATAAATTTTACAAAAAAAATTAATTCGTAGTTGTTTCCATGTAACATTTTTCCTTTCAATGTGTTATTATAAGTTACTATATTAAATAACGATGGTAATCAATTTTTTGAGTTTATCTTCATGAATATGCACGCAAAAAAAATTTGTGTTGAAAGAATACACGTTACTTGGGGTAGGAACTAAGGAACTTCCAAGTAGGTATACCAAACTTCCCAGCAAACACATTTTATCAAGATTTCTTGTAGATGTCTTGTAGAATTCTAATGTCTATCAGAAAGATATCTTTAGGGAATTTTACTCCAAAAACTCCACAAAGATGTCTTTCAGATGGACATTAGAACACTACAAGACTTCTACAAGAAATCATGAGAAAATGTGTTAGCTGGGGTTACATATATACAGCTCAACCAACCGGGCGCCATCTAGTTTAAAACGTTGTACTCGTGCAGCTCAAGGCAGTATAAGGTATTTTCACTTGTGACGTCATTCCAAGATGGCGCGATCACAGGGTTTTTTTTTCAAATTTGCACCAAATGTGCAAAACCAGCTGTGAAATTCACGAGGACGTCCCAACTAATGATAATGCGTTTAAAAACTTCAGGTTTTAATAAGCTATCAAAAGAACACTAAATTTTTTACATCTTCACTTGGTAAGCAATGCAAAAAAATGAATGAAATTATCGCGGGCATAAAGTTGATTAGAAAAACATTTTATTTTTTGTGCTTACAATGATCCAGTTATAACGAATTTTAAATATAGTCAATAGCGATTCCCGATGCATAAGAGGAAATTTTTCGTTTGTTTGCCAAAAGTGTAGTTTTAATGAAAATCAGTACAGAAAAAAAAGTACAGCTATCAGGTGGATTGTACCCATCTACTGGACTTATATATATATATATGGTTGCAAGCTTCCTCGCCTCCGCGATCATAACAAAGTCCCATAACCTCTGACGAGCTGTTAAAATTAAAGCAGTGTGTGGCAAAAACATGAATAAAAGTTGTTGTATAAGTGGTTGTCACGATAAATCTGAGAAATCTTTTTTTCGTATTCCATCTGTGATTTCTCCAAACCAGAGGTTAGTAGAGAGATTGCTGACTGCAATGCTACGGTGCGAGTTCACTTTTGGCCTATAGGGACTCCCCCCTACCACATAGCTCAGTGTAGGCTAGAATCACGAGTCTAGCAGAGGAGAGAGAGAGAGTGGGTTACACACTTGTAGTCAGTCTAACTGCGCCTACCGACTTGAACAGTCGGACCACAGTTCAATAAACGAGAGTACAGTACACGCAATAACGTCTATTTCTTTTGCCCAGGTTATATCTCCCTTCCTCTCGAGCACGCTTGCCCTACATTTGGTGACCCCGACGCTTACCACCGACGGTCAACAACGTTACGAACACCAGGGCAACATCAGAAAAAAGGTGGACCTGGGAGTTCGCATTTCTTCGTCGGCGAGAGGTCAAGGACAAACGGGATTTCTGGCTACCGGCAACTGAAACGCTTCCGACTCTGCTCAGCGGGACGACCGCCACCGGCTTATCGCCAAATCGACGATCATCGCTGTCGGCAAGTGCACAGTCGACGCGAGGGTCACCGTGGCATCGTGATGCGCGTCGTTAGTGCTGCGTGAGTACAAGAGTTCAGTTCGCAGAATTGAAAGCGTCGCAAGCGTTCAAAACCAAACTTCGTTTTGTTGCCTTTAGACGTTAATTATACAAGTAAGTCGTGTATTACTGTCCCAAAACAATTTTTGCAACAAAATTAGAAAGCTATCGAATAATTCAATTTTAGCAAGTAACAAAAGTAAGAAAACCGAAAATAAGTGTGGTGTATGATTCTATCGGGATGTTTTGAAAGTCGACCTTGGCTGCGTTACTCACTCGTGTCGTTGGAGCGAAGCGTTTGTTTTGTTCAGGCGTCTTGTGCTGTTATTTCGTTCGCTCAAACCTGTGGATTATTGTTGCGTTAATCGGAAAATTGGCTTTGTATTAAATACCAGTAGATAATCGACCTTGTTTCGGAGCTCTTTCACGGGCAAACAATAGTGTTGTGTATTTTTCTTTGGGGAGAATCGCGATGGCGGACGATCGTATTACCCAGCTAGAAGCGCAAATTCAGAGAATTACGGCACAGATGCGAGATAATGCAAATAAAAATTCCAATCCCGACCAAAACCCCCAAAACATCACAGCTATGTATAAACAACCAAAAACAAAAAAATACACAAAACAACAAACAACCAAAAAACAAAAAAACAAAAAAACAAAAAGAAAGAAAACACAAAGCCACAATAAAACAAAACAAAACAAAAAACGACAAAAAATCGGTTGCGCCAGTTGCCGATTGTTTTGTTAAAACCTGCGCACTTTGCACTCAAAAATTCGCAGTGGCAACCGTTGCCGAACGAAATTAAGGTACCGAATCTACCCCCAACTATACGCCATGTACTCAAAACTTATTCGGGAAAAAAACCTGCAATTAGTCAAAATAAAAAAGTGAATTTTAGCGAGGTGAGTGCAGATGGCTAGCGAACTTATGTAAATAGTTGTACATATGCGTGCGTAATGATTGTATTGTGATTAGGTTTAAAAGCGAAAAATCAACATCCCTATGTAAATATCGTCTCTGTCAGGCGTCATCCGAATTAACAGTGTTCAGCAATCTTGATTAACCCGTATAAGCGTTTAGGCGCTTCAAAAAAGAATTTATTGATTTTTTTACTGGATTACCGGATGGTCGCCTCGGCAGGGACGATTTGCTAGTTAAAAGTAAGCGGCCGAGCGATTTGAAAGTTTTTGATTGTCGTATTGGTACTCAATCTCATAAATTAATGTTTAAGTTGTTAAGAGCGAAATAATTGCATTTAAATGTATTGTAAAAAAGTTTGTACTTACAACTACTCTCTCCTCTCAGTTAACATGGTAAATGTATAAAAATTTAAGTTAAATGGTTTGTACAGTATAAGTTTTAAATTACGTTAAAACTTGACGGGGGCTGTATAGGGACTCCCCCCTACCACATAGCTCAGTGTAGGCTAGAATCACGAGTCTAGCAGAGGAGAGAGAGAGAGTGGGTTACACACTTGTAGTCAGTCTAACTGCGCCTACCGACTTGAACAGTCGGACCACAGTTCAATAAACGAGAGTACAGTACACGCAATAACGTCTATTTCTTTTGCCCAGGTTATCTCTCCCTTCCTCTCGAGCACGCTTGCCCTACAGGCCACTGTTTCGAGCGCCCCGTCGCGGCCAAACGGTCGAACCAGGCACACATATTTTTTTTTTTTATTTGTGAAGCTTGGAGGGGGTATACCAAATGTTTGCCGACGGAGAGAGGAGTGGTGCATAGCGAAAGAAAGCTACGAGTCTTTCTCGCTATATACTAACTTCTTAAATAAGGTCTTAGAAATTAAGGGGAAATAGAGAAGAAGAAAAGATTTTACATCTAATATTTGTAAAATACGAAAACCTATTTAAATTTACAATTCTCTATAACATATGAAAGTTTAAGAGAGGCTAGCCATATTGTTTTTCGAAAATTAAATCATACAAATAAATGTTTACGCAATTGGAATCTTAGACTTTCAAGGCATTTGTTTTTTAGTTCTTCTTATACTTTGGATTTTCGTTTAGTACTGCGTATCAAAGTACGATGAAAAAATATTTAGCTTAAAATATTTTTTCAGGTTGATAGTATGGCTATAAGCACCTTAAATATAAATTATTATTTTTACTTATCATAATCGCTATGAACTGTAGTCCAAGCTCCGGAGGGTATCAATGAACATATGTGACTTTAGGTTGTATGAGGTTCGAAGTTTGAATAGCTGAGATGGATAGGGCTTATGCCTTCGGCGGCCTATTTTGGTGATTTGGGGTTCAATTCTGATTGCCATTAGATCTTTTTTTTTTTTAACACAATTCAGTATTCTATTTCAATTTCTTATTGCAACTTTCATTTTAATTTATGAATATTGTCAACACTTTTTTTTCGGGCACGTTAAAAAAATTTTATTTTTAATACTGTGTCACGTACATAGAATCCTACGCATCAACTGACTATTAAATAATTTATTACGTTAATAGTTATAGCTGGCAAGGCTAATTCATAATTTTAAAGTTAATAATTTGAATGATAGTAACATTTATAACTAACTAAATACTTGGTAGATCATAAAAATCTTTATGTGCGTATTCGTATGCTTGCATGTGTGTGATCTCAGAATTTTTGACCGATGTCAATGATTCAGGACTCAGCAGGATTACTTTTTCATATTGTTACGATGGCTTGGGAAAAACAATCGTCATAGCTTTTTAAGGTTGTCATACCTCTTGACGATTTCTTGATTTTTTTAA
>NW_019381519.1:569763-583998 GCF_000648655.2 Copidosoma floridanum
TTTATTAGCAAACTATGAAAGAGATGAAAAGTCAACGATAAAACATACGATTTTCTAGCAACAGCTTTTTTTTAGTTAATACAACGATTAATGACACCTGTAGTGTGCGCCATCAGAAATGTCCTCCAAGTTGCCTGGCTTCTTTTTTTCTCGATTGAACCTTTCATCTAAACTATTGTATATAATTGGATTCGAAAATAATTTAGTCAATTGGTCAATAATATCTATTTCGATAAAAAAATCTTCTAATTGCAGAAGAACTAATTACATTACCACATTCGCATTAACCGGTTAATACCAAATTATATCTTTTAAAATATAAAAATTGTTAGTTTAAATACAAACACTTTGTTCAAAGAATATAAGTGTTATTGAGGTTAAGCGTGTTGTTTAATCGTTACCATGGTATTATCACGTTTATCATAATTTTAAGTGTTGATATCTCTTAAATGCATTATTATCAGGAACATACTAACAGATGCAATTTAATTTAAATTGATGTTGTTGACATGTATTAAAGTTGCCTAAATTTTACGAATCGAGTTATAAGGTACTTTAGAGGCAATAATAAACATGCTTTTGGTGATTTGAAAAACATTCTCAAAATGATATGTGGTCGGTAACACAGGCTTTTCATTGTTTAACTGATATTTTGCCGTTAAAAGTTTGTACTCATGTTCAGTAAAGTACATTAAATGATACAACTGTTTGTAGACATCGTTGGTGAAGTGCATGTGGGCTATGAGGATGAATCATGAGCAAGCTTAACCACCAGAGGGCAGCAGGACAAGCTGCTACCAAGATGTGTATGTATATTTATATATTATTTGAATACGGTTTATTAACATTGTTTATTCATAAAAAAATTCATAAAAATTATTTACATTGTTGCTTTTAGCAGTTTCTTAAATTGACTTATATTTAAAGTACCATAATAGTTCTCTTTGGAAATTTGCTCATTCGTCCTTTAAATTTAAAATCTCCCGCTCTCTCACATACAAGTAACGATGAAAGTGTATCGGTGAGATGCCATGATAGATAAACCGACAAACCGTTTTAAATACTATACCTATATCTCTAGGTAGGCAATCATAATTTCAAGATTAAGATCTCCTAAAAATTCCTTTTACAATCTTAATAGTATTGTATCTTCGCGAAGCATTTAATTATCAACTGTAATAGTAAAATTCATTTTTTTTGTAAGTACTTCATAAAGGCGATAAAACAAAGATATAGTTATAAGTATACATACGCTATAATTTTAATTTTGTAGAAATTTAAAAGCTAAACTGTATATTTTATGGAAGCCCGTAACTGAAAAAACTGTATTGATACAATGATTATTACTGTTTTTAATGTTTGTATAGTACACACAGCAGGGCTCTGAAAATTATAACTTTGTTTCGACTACAAACAATAATAAATAGTCCTACCTTAAAAGATTGATTGTCACGGCGCTCAAGACTTTCCATTCGTTACGTAATCAGCTGAACTAGTCCAGCCCTTAAATTGTTTATTCTTTAAGTATATGCGCAATCTAATTTAAATTTCTTACCTTAAAAGATTGTTTGTCACGTGATACTAAAGCCGTTTTATTTGTGATATGATTGGTCGAGACTAACTGAGAGCGGATAAATTTGAAAATGGATTTTTGAAAAATGAATATGAATTTGTTTTAATTGTTAAAAACTAAATTTATATTCATGGAAATAAATTTTTGACCACACAACGGGGGTTGGCGTATGTAGCGCGAAAGGGGCTTAGTTCCTTACTGTAATTAAAATGAAAATTTAAGTTATTTGTGGAGCATGCAGGAAGTCTCCTATTTCTTAAAAAATGTAAAACCCCCTTCCTGATCTATATTCATATGTGCCTTCAAGTTATGCCATTTTAAGTAGATTCAAAGGTATTTGATATTGTTTTCTTCCAATCTTACTAATATATAAAGCTAAGTCACTAAATCCGTTGTAATCGCTAACTACGAAAACTACTGAACCGATTTTGCTGAAATTTTGCATACCGATTCTTTTACACTTCCTAGATGGTTTTAGCATATTTTTTATCTTGAAAGTTTTAATAACAATAGCAATAAATAAGCTCAAAGTTTTACAAAAATACGCTAGCTTTTCACTTTAGTTCAGTAGGATCCGCTAGGTAGCATTAACATAAAATCGAGGCTACCTGCAACAGAATTAAATAAGTGTGGTTATAATAGGCTGGAGCATCTCGATAGTTTCTGCAGTCACCTATGAGTAGTTCATCGAGCTGCATTAGGAAAATAGATGATAGTCGTGCAGCTGGGTATCCCAGTTACCGACGACACTCTTCTCCAGTGGGCTAGTGACCTAAGTCTACATCTCCCATGAATCTTCAGGATTAATGAGTGCCACCAATAAAACATTATTTTAACCGATAACGTCTCCGGTGAAATACCAGGAGACGTATCTAGCCAGAACACAACCTGCTCCAACACTTCCGAGTTGTGTGGCCGTTCCACCATCCCACCTGGTGCCGTCAGAGAATTTTTGGCTACAAACGTAAGCCAGGAAAGACAGCCCTAAGGAGCACAGTCAATCACAACGGTGTCCTTATCAGTGATCGTGTCCCCAACGACATACTCACATTTTCCCGACTAACGATGAGCGGTTGGTTATCTGGGGAACGATCCGAAGACGAGATATTCTTTGGTCAGCGGCATACCTTTCTCCGTCACAGTCTCCGTACATAGAGACTTCGAAGGTAAGAGTCAAGCTACCCGCAGCCAGCTCTTCATCATCAGAAATAATAATAAGAAATAGCTGGAAGTTTCACCACTGACCCTTTTGAGGGCCATTATAAGTATTTACGTTCCCCACTTATTTAACTATCAATCTCATCGGTTCTTTTAAGGGCCACCTAAGTTTAAACTACCTTGCCAATAAACACATTTTTACTACCATTTCCGGAAGCGGTTCGTCAGCTAAAATACTGTATAAACTAAAGACGGCCACTATTAAACCAAGTCAGTCATTCACTGGCAGTCATCACGAGCAGAGTTATTCTTCGCAAGGCTGGGACCCCCGGTGACCGATGACCCTACATTACCCTCTCGACTCTAAGCATTCAACCAGGAATCACCGATCCTCTCCTAGGTCTCCGCTGGGCGAACCTAACAGCTATAGAGGGAAAAAAAACTTGAGCCAACGGGACAGTCTCCAACGGGCAAGCATATCAAGAACCAATCTCTTCATCTTAGATCACCAAAACAACTGAGTCTGCAAAAAAAAGGTGCTTTAGATACCAACGTCTTCGACTTTATACCAGGAGATATTAGGAAAGATCTCTACAACTAGCTCCAAAGCTTCAAACCCTGAGTTATCCAGGCAGTCACAATTGCTGTAAATTTCAGTCAAGAAAGAGTTTACTTAAGAAGCTCACCGCGGTCTTTTTTAGGGCCATCGGACGTCGAACTACCTTGCCAACGAATACATTAGAACTTAACAAAGTTGACAGAAAATACCCTTAAGGGGTCACAAAAGTTTTAAGGATGTCAAAAGTCGTAAGAGGGTGAATTGTAAGAAAAACTTTTAACGTATCTAATAAATACAATTTTAGGCGTCAAGAAATTGACGCAGAAAATTTATCGAGATTGGAACAGTAGCGTCAAAATCGACAAATAAAGAATCCATTACGTGAAAGATCAGATTTGCATTGTACTCTCAAAGTAATACCTGAAATCTTTTAGTTTTTTAAATAAATAGAAAATGTATTTTTATTTTTGTAGCGATAAAAATGTAGAAATTAAGCTCCAGGACGTTGTTGCTCTGGTATTAAAGTTGTGAGATAAGAGAAAAAAAATATTTGTTTAACATAAATTTTTTTTTGGAGTTTTAAATCTTAGCAGCTTAAAAAATAGCCCTTTTCGTAAATTATACGAGAGAAGTTACAAATCAACGGCCCCTTACGGCCAACGATTATCTTATGGCATGAGNAACTGTATGGATTCCGAATAAATATGTTTTTAATAAGAAAATTTTTTTTCTGAGAAGTGTCAGGAATACATGTAAAATTTCTGACTGAAAACGTTTCACTTTACATGTCAACACGCTGCGGTGTTCCATTAAGTATGTCTCGGGCGAAGCCGAGACGGGGGGCCGCTAGTTGTATATATTGCTTACTGTCCCGTGCTGACATTGATCTTGTATGAGTTGAAAGTCATCTCTTTTTTCTGCATCTTCACAGGTTTTAACTGTTGAGACTGGCGACGCACTCAGCGGTTGAATCTCACACATAATCTGCTCTACGACTGATTTTTCATTCTATATATAATGTAAAGAGAAATTAACAGAACTATTGTATGATATAATGAAATTTATTCATTTAAAAAGTGATTCTTTATTAAATTCAGATAAATTTTTGGTCTTATGTTCATCGCTGGCTTCTTTCCTGAGTGATTCGATAATTTTTAAATAGCTAAAATTGAGAAAATCCATAATGTTATCTTCCTCATCGAAATCAACAATTTCTTCATCCGGTGAATTTTGCACCTCTTCATTTCTAGCTTCACCTATAAGCGCATTTTTGAATTCCTAAGAGTAATTTTTATTGTTCATAATAAAAGTGACTATATGTTTACATTTATTAATGTTTTTATACTAGTTACATTGGTTCAAGTGAAAAATTTAGCGACTAACATAAATAACATAATGATTCTTGTAGATGATGAGACAGTAAGTCATGTAAGTTCAAGGAGTAAAAGTAAAATATTGTTATGTGTACCTTCTTCTATGAAATTAATCAAGGAGTCATCTTCATATCCTGACAGTTTATTCAGAAACTTCTGGACAGACCATCGATTACGTGTCATCATTTCACGCCATGCGTCTCTAATTGAATTGTCACGTAGTCTAGTGACAGCTTTAAGATCCATGGTGACTTTCAGTTTTTTTTTGCGCGTTGTAAATCTTATTTTGCATCTTTTTTGATTTGTATTAAAGTATCTATAAATACATGAATCGTTAGACTACCTATATAATAATTATTTGAGCATTTTTTTTCTTATACAATGAAGTTTTTGATATAAAACAAAGTTGAATTGATTAGTCATAATTATTAGGTGTAGGTTTATTAAGTTAATAGTTGAAATTATCTACCTTTCTGATTTGATGGATTTAATTTTAAAGTTTAATATAACCCCATACAAATTATATTCTAACAAAAATGAAGAAGTAGGCAAGTTTGACGTTTTAAAATTCGATTTATCAGCTAAAGCTTTTATAACTTACTGATGAATGATACATGTAAAAATAAGTCGGTAGTCTAACAAAGTAGTGAAATGAAAATTAATTAAAGGCAAGTTAGTTTTTGTTTTGGCTTATCATACCATTTTTGTAAAACCAGTAGTATTATGCAGTTTCTTGTACATGAGGAGGATTAAACTTTGAAAATTTCATTAAAACTAAATAAAAATCGTATGAGCTCCAATTTATTTATCTACATCATCTATTTTTATATTTTATCCAAATCTCGAGTAAATAGTAGTGCGGGCGCCGAGGCTGCGTCTACTTCTCAAACTCATCGCGTTTCGCTCCCATGCGACTTGATAAATTAATAAATAACTAGCTATCCTATTCAAAAATAAGAGTTGATGTAAAATTTTTACATCTCGAAGGATAATTCAAGCCCTGTCATTGTTTGATTTATTCATAAGGCAAAATACGTAAAATAAGATGTAAGACTTGTAGTGCACCATCTGATTTTTGTTTTTTTTTTTCAATTTCATTACAACTAATCCAGACAAAATCAAATTTAAACGGTTTTCATTCATGTACATTATATAACTTTTTTTCTTTTCACAATAGACATGCTGTGCATAAGCTCATAATAAAAAGAAAGACATTTTTTAAACTATCTGAAATTAATATATTCTTGCCATATAGTTAATAAAAACTTAACACCTTATATAGTTGAAAAAAAATTTTTTAACAATTGAATTACTAACTATTGAGAACCCCAAAATTCTGATTTTTAAAAATTTTTCAAATTTCATAAGTACCAAGGAACTACGAAAATTAGATAAAAATTGCAAGATACATTTTTTGCTTATAACTTTTCAAAAAAAACGAACAAATTTTTATAATAACTACTAAATAAAAGAAGAGTAATAAATAGATTTCATACATCGTGTGAAATATGACATGTTCTATAACAATGAAGTAAACTTTATTTGTAAGTTATGATGAACTGTTAATACATTTTTTACAAAAGTATATTTTTACGTATTAAATCATATGTCGATGGCTTTGCTTTGATCCAATCATTCAATGTACGATGGTAAGATTCCAAATATTTGTTTGTTCGGTCAACCATATTAAATAACGAAAAGACTTTTGGAGTACTTTAACAATCTATTCATTATGAAAGTAGATCATGTACTTACTTTTTCCTTTTTTTGAGTTGAGTTTGGTTATCCTCAAATTTCGATTTAATCAAGTTTTTGATGATTTCAACACCTTCTGGGATTTTTTCTGATGGTAGCAGGGCTCCCTATCTCAAGTTATGACGTCAATCATAACGTCATTTTGTGACATCGCAAAATACGTCATTCATGACGTCGTGACTGACATCACATTGACGTCAACATGACATCATTTACGACGGCGCAAAAGACGTAATTCACGACGTCTCAAAATACGTCATTTACATAGGTTATTGTATAACAAAAGGCTGTTTGAAAGGATTTGATGGCCTTATAGCTGCTACCATCAGGATGGTACCACCAAAACAGAGGGATTCGAAAAGTTTTTGAATTTAGAAAGTTTTTTCCCTATTTGAGAAAATTTTTGTTTATCAATTTTTTTATGATCTCATGACCATCAAGATTCTCAATCCCATTGTTTTTAACAAATAATCTGTATTCTTTTGATTGTGCTTTTCGTATCAGGGCCTTTGATAAAAAATTTCGTTAATTTCAATTTCTTTAATTTCATAACTTTTAGAAAAATTAATTCCAAGTTAATAATATATATCAACGGTTTTATCATTTTTACGTTTTTTCATTCTAATATTATTTGACTCAAAGTAATAGTATGGCGAAAACATTTTTACAATTTCTACTAAAATTTTGAGTATAAGGGCAATCCGGAGATATTGAAGTTCACTACCTCGTTGATTATAAAACAATTTGATTATTGGTACAAGAATTTTTTTTCAAGATTTTTCATTTTGAGTAAAAATTTGGCAAGTCTCAGTTGCATACTTTTGGATGTATTAAAGTCTCTGTGTTAAACTTTTAATATGGAAGTTAAAGGAAAATGTCTGGTGAGGGTTACTCGGTAAACTTAAAAGATATATAGTCAACATACCACCGGATTTCAAAAAGCCTGCAGATTTAGCTTTTTAGAATATGTTTCCCAAAATATCGAAAATTGTTATGCTCTTCTACAAGAAATTTGAAGACAATGTACAGAGAACACTGCTGGAAAAAATCAGCTGATTTGTCAGCTAATTAATCAGCTGATTTCTGATGCCAAATCATCAGCTGATTTTTCGCACTTTAAAGTTTTACCAATGACATAATAATATTCCATTAAAAAGTTTAAGCAAACAACTCAGAAGAAAAAGTAACTGTCAGAGCCAACAGAAAATGAAGACAAGACATCGCGATAAATAACAAAGTTCATGCTGAGCCAAAATATCATAAGTCCTACAAAAATGAAAAAATACAAGTCCTAATTGAGCAAAAACTTACTTTCGGAATTTTGAATTCGTAATATACAAACAATTTTAAGATGATAAAGGTATCTCAAAATTTCATCTTTTTAAAACTCATAAAAAAAAGAAAAAAGTCCCACTGCACTGAAAAAATACAAGTCCCATTCTGGCGGAAAAATACAAGTCCTGACGAACAAAAACTTAATTAAAATTTCGCCATTCGTGCATAGATATAAACATAAAAATATTCGAGATATCTTGAAATTCAATTTTTTTTTTTTTATTCGAAAAGTTTCCTTACAGCAAAAATACAAGTCCCATTTTGGTAAAAAAATACAAGTCCTGACAGGCAAAAAATCAATTTAAGAATTCTAAATTCATGCAGAATAAAAAAAACATGAAAATATTTGAGATAGCTTAAAATTTGATTTTTTTTTTTTTTAATAAAATGTTTTTTCTATCACAAGTGCAATAGGGACACTTCTCATTGTAACAGGTTTTTATCTTATCTTACTAATATATAAAGCAAAAGCGCTAAAACCGTTGTAATCGCTAACCGCGAAAACTACTGAACCGATTTTGTTGAAATTTTGCACACTGATTCATGNTTTTTTTTTTTTTAATAAAAAAAAATTAATATCAAGATATCTTGAATATTTTTATGTTTACTTTTTCTTCTGAGTTGTTTACTTAAACTTTTTAATGGAATATTATTATGTCATTGGTAAAACTTTAAAGTGCGAAAAATCAGCTGATGATTTGGCATCAGAAATCAGCTGATTAATCATATCTTCAAATATCTAAAAAGGAAGTGGTGTAGAATGGTACATGAAGCGTGAAGTTGTAGTAAATTTAATTATTAGTAAGTGCCTTTTTATCCCATGTAAATCGAGGCAGGCGTTTTCATATTACAGCTGTTGAAGAGCCTGTGAGAATATGATGTATATATATATGTGTATATATATATATATAAGCATACAAATAGCATGCCATGTGCTCGTGGAAACACACAGAATATATATATATATATATACATATATATACAATTTTGCATGCTTATATATATGTATACAAACTTGAATGCTCATATATATCCAACATCCGTGCAAACAAAAGTGGGCAATTACTAGGCGAAAATCATGATAAGTCAGGCCAAGCTGCGCCCAAGTCAGTGCCATATTTCAAACCCATACCTAAGACCAGGCTTGGTTGCTTGATTTGGACCATGCGTTTTTAAGCTCGGCAGCCTTCTTTCAATTTGTACTAAAGTAGAGTGTAATCCGCAATTATCACCAGGAGCCGTACCATGTAACTTTTTGCGCTCCATGGGCCTATGTTTTAACAACTCATGTTGTTGACTCGTTTTATCAATATGATTCTTGGTCCTTGGTCCAGTCCACGGTGTATACATCCTTGCAAGGTTTTTTGATTAGAAATACAGGTAGTCCTATTCATAGACATAATAAAATAGACCGCTTATGAGCAGATGCGGCAATGAGACTCGCGTAGAAAGAGAGAGAAGACGAGGGCAGTAAGATTTCCTCTTTCGCATACTTACAGAGTGGTGTAGTGAGGAACGGAAAGGAGAACGAAACCGAGGCGCTTAAGCTATTCACATGGACATTTTTCGCTTATTTTATTGTGAAGGTTCATATTGAAAAGGGGGTTCCACTGTTCTGCTAAACTCAAATTGAGTGAACAGACTGAACAGACATATACTGTGTTCTCTGTCAGTCAACATAGTTGCGACAATAGGAATAGACTTTGTTGCCTGATGGAAAAAGAGGTGTGGGTCTGTTCAGCCTGTTCACTCACTTTGAGTTTAGCGAAACCGTGGAACCCCCTTTTTAATATGAACGTTCACAATGAAATAAGCAAAAAATGTCTAGTGAATAGCTCCACTCAACTGATGCATACTCCTGTTTCTACACGCTAATGTGCCCTCAGCAAGATAGATGGGGTAACGCTTTGCAGTGTTACATCGTGCAGCGTTAGGTAAAGAGAATTCCCGCAGTAAAATTAAGGTCAGTAACATGAAAGTTACGGTCACCGACATACTAATCTATGGAGTGCATGTTGGAGAAGTGAATAGGCAGAGAAGGAGGGTGCATTCCAGAGGCTCTCATCGGTGTTCCCAAACGTGATTGGCAAACATGTGATAAATAACCCCAACGGAAAAAGTTAGTGTGAAAAAACGTAGCAAACCATAACTTCTCAGTCAAAAATTTATAGCTATTAATATGTCTATAATTTATAGCTATAATTATTGCTATAACTACCTATAAAATCGCTATAATAATGTATTTTATACAGCTATAAATATAACTATCAACAACAGCTGTAAATTTTTCACAAATAATGAATAAAATTTAGTTCAAAATCAGATTTTTTCAACATTTATCGCTCAGCACAGGTGGTATCATCCGTATAATAACAGTAAAACAGAGGGCCTGAAGTATTTTTGAATAAGTAGAAAAAAAACAAGAAATCATATAAAATTTCAAGTTTTTTAAAAATTGTTTAAAAATACCTTAGGCCCTGAGTTTCACTATTATATTTTACTGATACCGTCTCTACTGATCGATATATGTTGAAAAAATTTATTCAAAATTTGTGAAAAAATTACAGCTGTAATTTATAGCTATATTTATAGCTGAATTTTATACATTATTATAGCTGTTTTATAGGTAGTTATAGCTATAAATTTTTAACTGAGATTTCTGTGATGTAATGTACAGTTTGGTTGGATTTCGGACCACAGTTACAGTTTGTTACGTTTTGTTACGTTTGATTATAGTCAACTACAACCCAACACGTTCTCTTACGATTCGTTACATTTTATTATAATTCTAAAAAGACACTTGAATCTCGTAAAAAAGCAACTGTAGTAAACTCTAATAAACTGTAAGAAAGTGTTGTCATCTGTAATGTTTTATAACAGCTTACAGTTTTTTGCAGCTTATGACACTTTTTTATATGTTACTATCATTGATAATTTTTAGACACTGCACATTTCCTTATATTTTCGAATAAAATTTGTCGTAAATGAAAAAAACTTGAGTAACTATTATGAAAAAGTATAAGCGTAACAGCATGTGGTAAATCATATTAAAACGTAAAGAAAATGTAAAAAAACGTAACACATCATAATAAAGTGTAAGAAACGTCTGAAATCCATGAGACTATTACAGTTCCTGACATTTTCTTACATTTTCTTTCGGGTGATGGCATGTTATTACACATGTTCACTTTTTCTAACATTTTGTTACGTTTTTAAATTTCCGCTGATGGGGGAACAAAAGCGCCAATCACCACATAACGGGGGACGCTTACTGGACGCTTTAAATATTTATAAAAAATATAATATAAAGACAATCCCTACTGATTAATATTTTGTAATCACATATGTGGTTTCATTTGTATTTACACTTGTAAAGTCACTTGGAATTCTACTTGGAATTCCACATAGAATTTTGGATTGGAAACTCCAAG
Organism: Copidosoma floridanum; assembly: GCF_000648655.2. Next base: position 580,948 of record NW_019381519.1, read on the forward strand.
AGTCATTCCAAGTGGCATTCCAAGTGGAATTACAAATGACTACTGAAGATAAATTCTTTCCTTTTTTAAAATAGTTTAAATTGAAATTACAAGCATTATAATGGCCACACTAGATGTTATTCTTCATATAGTAACACCAAATCAGAGGGGTTCAAGTATTTGTTCTCAGATTTTGAAAAAATAGATTTTTTATTTTTCGTTCAAATTGTCTTGAAATGACTTAAGCCCCTCTGCTTTGGTGTTACTATATGGATGATAACATCTATCAAGACCATTAAACCGCTTGAAATTTCAATTTTAACTATTTTAAAAAAGGAAAAAATGTACTTTTAGTGGTCTTTTGAAATTCCACTTGGAATGCCACTTGGAATGACACTTGGAGTTTCCAATCCAAAATCCCATGTGGAATTCCAAGCAGAATTCTAAGTGACTTTACAAGTGTAAATACATAATAAATAATAAGTTGGAAAATTCAGAGAGCTCGGTCAGTAAGTTAAATGATGACAGTTTGGAAGATGCATTTTTAATAAATGACAGAAAATTTCACGAAGTCGGAAAAGTCCTGACCAAAGAAATAAAAGATATTTAAAGTTCGTTTAGCGAAAATTATAAAAAATTTAAAGATAACAACGGGGCCATACTGTGGCATGTCAGACTGGGCCATGCTTCGTTGGGGTATCTAAGGGAACTGCAGAAAAAGTATCCGAAAGTAAAAAGTCTGAAAGAAGCCGTATTTGATGATGTGATTAAGATTTGTGATGTGTGTTTAAGAACAAAATCCCAAAAACTGCCTTTCTCTTCAGTACACGAACGAGCATCCCAACCCCTGCAAATAATTCATTCAGACACAATGGGAATTATTAGTCTGCCCTCTTACCCAAAAAGATACAGATTTATTTCGGTATTTATTGATGATTATTTCAAATTTGCAATTGCTTACCCGATGAAAAACTAAAGTGATACGGGTGAATGATTAGATAATTTTGTTAAAGGCTGTAGAAATCTTCTCGGGTTTGAAGCTAAAGTGTGTTATCTAAGGTCTGATCAGGGTACCGAGTACACGGGAGGCTCCGTGCGAAAAATATTAAATGACCTTGGAGCTGAACTCCAACTGAGTTGTCCGGATACCCCTGAACATAATGGTACGTCAGAAAAGCTGAACAAAACAATTCAAATAAAAGTCCGAGCTCTGATATGTGATTCGGGACTCCCGGAAAACATGTGGGACTTGGCACTAAACGTAGCTGTGTTTGCGTACAATCGTACTCCGCATCGCTCAAATAACATGGAAATCCCTTTAATGAAGCTGGCTCCGAATAAAAGGACAGACCTAAGTCAGATGAAAAGATTCGGCTGCATCGCGTATTTGAGAGTTCAGAGAAACACCGAAACTAAATTCCAAGCAAATGGGAAACGAGCGGTTATGGTAGGATACACGCCGACAGGGTATCGTCTGCTTTGTCCGGACGAAGGAAAGTTTTATGAAAGTCGGGACGTCAGACTTAACGAGCGTTTTGTGTATGGAGACGTTTTTGGTAAAAACTCAATTAAAAACTGGGAAAATGTGACTGTGGATATTAAATTAGACGAGTGGTTTTTAAAATTCAAAAAGGAAAGAGAAGAGACAGTGTCATCGGAGGAAGCACCCCCGGTGGTACAACGGAAAAAAGGAAGGCCGAAAGGACTGATAGAAACAATGGAGGCCAACTTGGTCCAAGAAAGTTGTGTAAAAGACGTCAGCTTTGCGGGCTTAGCTCTCGGGAAAGAAGTAACAAAAGACCTAATTTTTAAAAACGGTGATACTGAAACGTCAGGAGATAATACCATTTATGCGGAAGATCTAGTTTACCACTCTTTGCTGGCAGAAATAAATAAAGATCCAGCTTCATATAAAGAAGCAATGAAGGCTGTGGATAAAGAAGGCTGGAATCAAGCCATCCAAGAAGAGCTTGACTCAATGGCAAAGAATCAAGTCTGGAAGTTGGCAAACAGACCTGCAGGATTGGTAAATGGTAAACGTCCGAATATCATCGATTCCCGATGGGTTCTTAAGAAAAAGGTTGATGTTCAAAGATGTGAGAAACACAAAGCACGGCTGGTAATACGGGGTTTTAAAGATAAAAATGAGTATGATCTTACGGAGACTTACGCCCCGGTGTCAAGACTGACTTTGATAAAAACTGCTTTGGCTATAATCAATAAATTAAATTTGGATATATGTCAGCTTGATGTTGAAACGGCATTTTTAAATGGTACTCTTGACGACGAGATATACATGGAGTTACCAGAAGGTTTGGTCTGTTCAGATCTGGAAAAACAGAGCAAGTTGTGCAAGCTTCTGAGAGCCCTCTACTTCCTTAAAGTCAGTCCGAAAAAATGGCATGAAAGATTCTCGGAGGCTGCAACGAAAATAGGTCTAAGATCTCACATCTTGGAACCTTGCCTGTTTAGTTGGCATGAGGCAGATAAAATTCTGATGTTGGTTCTCTATGTTTATGACATGCTTATATCAAGTCATGATACTGGCAAATTGAAGTCTGTGAAGGAAAGACTGCAAAGTGAGTTTGAAATGACTGACCTAAGAGAAGTTAAATCGTTTTTAGGCATTGAAGTCAGAAGAGACAGAGAAAACCAAGTTTTAACTGTAACTCAGACCAATTACATAAATAAGATACTTAAAAAGTTTGGGTTTGATGATTCTAAGCCAGTGAAAACTCCTATGGTCACAGGTCACGTGTTAAATCGACAAAGAAAACAAAGAGAGCAATCAGAAAGGCAGATTGACTTGAATGAGTCCAGATCGACTGAAAGCGTTCCCTACCGGGAGGCTGTTGGGAGCTTATTATATGCTGCCAATACTGTACGTCCGGATATAAGTTATGCAGTGAATGTGCTGAGCAGGCATCAAATAAGTCCGACTAACGAAGACTGGAATATGGTTAAAAGAGTATTTCGGTATCTGGCAGGGACCAAATCTTATGGTCTAAGATATTGTGGAAGGCAGCAAGGGCTGGAAGCATTCTCCGATGCCAGTTTTGGCGACTGCAAAGG
>NW_019381519.1:588383-651511 GCF_000648655.2 Copidosoma floridanum
GTATCGAAAACCAGCAGCAAAAATAGTTTCTCACTTACTTAAACATTACTCAAAAAATTATAAAAATTCTTAAAATATAAGTTACTACATGAAATAAAGTTTAAAAAAAAAGTATTTGATTTAAATAAGAAGTGGAAAAACACGTTCTTTAACAAGTTTCAGAGATTGTAAAAAGCAATAACTTGAGGACTTAGTAACGTTGAAGTTAGTATCAGATGCACCTTATGAGGACGTCAATTTTTTACTATGTATCGAGTCCACTCTGGCCAAGTGGGTAGGACACATGACTAGGGATTTTCCGGACCAGGTTCAAATCTCCTAAGTGGAGGTAAGAGATGCTTGTTTTTGTATTTACTTATTTATATTAGCTATTCTAACAGCTTTTATGGAGAAAAATTTTTAAATTCACCATGTATGTATCTAGGTAGTAATTTAATACGTTTAAACGACTAATACACGAAGTCTTATAAGAACTTACATAAGAAATTACATAAGATCTTATGTGAGTTCTCGGTTGATAAGCAAATGTAAGATCGTGTACAAGTTCTGACACAAGTTCTGTTAAAAGAACTTATATGAGAACTTACCTAAGAACTAACATAAGAACTGACATAAGAAATTACGGAAGAATTTATGTAAGACCTTATGACAAATTTTTAGCACGGTGTTGTTCTGTTGTAATGAATATTTTGAGATATTCAGCAAGAGTGTGTTATAATCTTTCAAGGGAACCGTTTGATTAGGGGTGAAACGCTGTTGTTTTAAACTGCTTGATTTTGAATCGACTAGCTACCCTCTTAATTAATTTACTTCGAAAGTTAGTGCCTTGATCCGTTAGTATAGCTGCTGAAACTCCATGTTGGGTATGCGACGGTTTCAAACTCTGAAGTTTTTGAAAAGAAAGTCAGGCATTAAAAAATGATAATATTTAATGGTTGTGTATGTTTACGTCGCAAAGAGAGTAAGACCCCAGGGGTCAGGCGTCGCTCTCTTAATTGGCACTTACGTAGTTGAAGTTCAAAAAGAAGCTTACGGCTATAAAGTCAATGAAACACAGCATGAACAGGAAAAAGCCTTTTGGCAAAAAACCTGGTTTATTCGAGTGAAAGAAATTATATTTCGATTATAAATAATAACAGATAATTCTTAATAGTATGTGATGAAAGAGAATGAGTAAAATGATGCGTAAGTTATTTAAGAATACCTTTTGGTTAGGTTTTAGACCAAACTCTTTCCCAAGGGGGAAAGTCGATCGAGGCGAGCCGTTGCTCTAAGAGAAGGGATTGCTGGCCAGGCAGCTCCGCGTTTTCGTTGACACGAAATGTTACGTCTAGGAATAGACGTTTTAAATTGCCGTGGGCAACCAGAAAATCGACAAAATGTAAAGGTTACAACAGTCGAATTTTTTTGGGGGTTAGCAGAGACAGATACGTCAGCTTGAACGTCTTAAACAAAAACAAAACGAGAGTGCACACAAAAATTTTTAACCAACTTTTTTTTACAGTCTGAATATAGCTTATAACAAAATATCTACGCGTCTGACAAACTCAACTGTTTCTACTAATCCACAAAACACTCTATAAATACAAATAAATTTCTTAACGAAATTGTCTGCTATTGATATAGCAGTTTAATCTTTTAATGGGACTGTTATAGCATATTTTGTTAATAAGCACTGCATCGTTAGAATATACTCGTTATTTTGCTGAGTTGCTGGTAACGGACCCACTTAGTCTAGAGCAAGTTTAGCAGAAGGTTTGGTAGGTGTGTCGGTGATAGTTAATTTTTGTTTCGTTTTAACAAGTATTGTTTCTTTTTAGTTGACATTCGAGACATTTTTGTATGTACCATGGGATGTCTTCCTTCTGATGTTCCCAAAAATATTTGTGTTTTAGTTTGTTGTAAGTTTTATTCACACCTTTATGCCCTCTTATGGCAGAGTTATGCTTTTTCTTAGTAATGTTATATCTTTTCTGTGACGAAGGATACTGTATTATTCTCAGGAAAATTATTATTTTGGTTTGTGTGATATATTTTTGTAGCATCTGTAATATTTTTTGGAACTCGATATTTTCCCCTACTGATTGATATTTTGTAATCACATATGTAGTTTCATCTGTATTTACACTTGTAAAGTCACTTGAAATTCTACTTGGAATTCCACTTGGAATTCCACATGGGATTTTGGATTGGAAACTCCAAGAGTCATTCCAAGTGGCATTTCAAGTGGAATTACAAATGGCCACTGAAGATACATTTTTTCCTTTTTTAAAATATTTAAAATTGAAATTTCAAGCAGTATAATAGTCATTGCGTTAACCCAAAATCAGAGGGGTTCAAGTATTTGTTCTCAGATTTCAAAAAAATAGATTTTTTCATTTTTCGTTCAAATTTTCTTGAAATGACTTGAACCCCTCTGCTTTGGTGTTACTATATGGATGATAACATCTAACAAGACCATTAAACCGCTTAAAATTTCAATTTTAACTATTTTAAAAAAGGGAAAAATGTACTTTTAGTGGTCTTTTGAAATTCCACTTGGAATGACACTTGGAGTTTCCAATCCAAAATCCCATGTGGAATTCCAAGCAGAATTCCAAGTGACTTTACAAGTGTAAATACAGATGGAATTACATATATGATTACAAAATATCAATCAGTAGGGTCTGTCTTTTGGGATTTTTTTCGTCCCTGACGTTGCTAGAGTCCTTTTTCTGCCCAAAGTTTCGGGAATTGGAGCGGCCTTGGCCACTGCCACGGCCACCGCCACGGTTACCTCGATTCCCTCGACTTCCACGGCCCTGCCTTTTAAAATCCCATGAATCAGACTTATTTTGCTCACCACATCTCGGGCTGCATCTCTTCTGAGCTGGGATGTCATGCACGAACGTGCCACACGTGTAGCACTTCCAGAGTCCGGTACCTGCTTCGGACACTTGTCAGCCATATGGTCCCAGTCATCACAGTTGAAGCAGTGGAGGCGATCCTGGGGCCAAGATGCAGTCAAAGCTGCCGTCGTGGGGCGACCTTCAGTGGCTTCTGCTAGGCCTTCTGACTTGACCTTTAACATGTACGACATGAGGTTTTCATATGTCATACCCTTTTTATCTCTGCTTTGCATTTTAAGCTTGAAGTCTGTCACCTGCACGCTAGGTACCGCTCCGATTACGGCAGTATAAAAGGCATCTCGCTTTTCTTCTTCAGAAAAGGGACCAGACGTACTTATAGTCTCATAATTTCTGACCAGTTTCTCAAATTTTGCTGTGAATTTGGCAACCGATTCTTTCCCTTTGTAAAATTTAATTTCATGCAATTTTTTACGAATCGCGGCCGTTGTAAGGGGCGTCTCCCCCTTCTTAAGTTCTTTCAGACTTTCCAATATTGCAACCGGATCTTGCAGACGAAAAGTTCTTAAATGATATTTTTCCTTTTCCTCTACTTAATAAAATATCTCTGACTTTTAATTTGTCTTCTTTGATCATTTCTTCGTTAATAAATTCCGTATTTTTAATCGAAGGATCAATGACATATAGTTGTCCTTTAGATCGGAGTTCAGACTTTAATTTATCGAGGAAAACTTCGAACTTCATATCTTTAGACAGATGATAATTGTATATGTGTTGAGTATCACGGCCGAATTTATGTATTTGACTCATGGTTGTCACGAGAAGTTCCGAACGTTTTCAATTTGTCTTGTAGACTCACCCATGTTCTGTCGTTGCGAGGAGTTGATGACTGCAGGGGTGCCCCGGTTGACGATTGGGCCTTGGATGACTCGACCCTGTTCACCCGCTCGCCCAACCGGGACAACCTCTGGTCAAAATTGCGCATGACCAGAATTATCTCCTCCCTTGTTCTCTCAACCTCCTGCCTTCCTTGCCCATTCTTCCTCTGCCTTCCTTGCCTCCTCGTTTGCTTTTTCCTGCCTTTCGATCATCTGACTAATCGTGGCCATCATCGAGTCAAACCCAGCCAGCATGATGTTTTCTGAAAAATTTTCATTTTTCTGTTTATCTGCCATATGCAACTTCGTTTTGCTGACGTTTATCCATTTATATTTGTTTTCAATGGTTTGCACTTTCTTTACTTTAAGTTGGGTATTTTCCGGTGTGCGCGACGGGGAAGAGGGGGCTGCTTCGTGTACAGACTCATTTCCGCCTAATTTCTGCCAAAGATTTTCACTGTCTACATTTATCTCATCAAAGTTTCGGACTTCTGACATTTCGGACTTTTTCTCATCTGACATTTTAAACACATCGACCGACTTTTCAAATAACCCGGGTTTATCACGAGCAGGTTCCTCGCTTTCCCCGTCTTCCCTGAATAGATTTTCTGGCAACGTCACTTTGCCTCCCTTTTTACAAAGAAATTCAACGATGTATTTGTAATCGTCACCGATCAGGTAATCTAAAACAAAAGACGGACATTGTTTTCAGGGAGTCAACCAGAAATCGACCGAACGCAAGCCGAATCTAGTCAACGTGGCCCGAAGCGTGTTCTCGTGCTCGAACACAAAGCACGATTGCACGCTGGGCACTCACACAGCCGCGCGCAACCGAACACAAGTCTAACGTGACTGTGCGAGTCACACGGAAAATAATTTCGTCTACACACCTTTGGCGGGAATATCCCTTTGCCCGACACATGCCATTATTCCCCTTTTATCCACCAACAAGATAGCAGCTTGTTGTCGCCCCTCTGACTTGACTTGGGATGAAATTCCCCGACATACTCTCGACAGAGCATCGATAGTTTGCTCGTCTAAAAGAAAATGTAAGCTTTTAAAATATCAGCCTTTTCTGACTAAATCTGAAAACCGCCTTGAATATTTATTGCCTAGAGTTCAATTAATTTAAAGCACCGATAGAGAACATATATAATTTTCTGCCGACACACGTTCAAACTTTCCCAGTTTCGACATTTATATTGTAACGCGCACGCAATAGTCGAGGCGACAAGAACAAGAGACGCGAGAAAACACGAAAACAAAACATAAACGGCCTCGTATTATATTTTCAGTCAAAAAGCCTCGCGTCAACACGAGAGAGAGAGAGAGAGACCGAACTCTCTCCTCAGCCACAATCTGTTGTCCCCCTCTCGAACCGCCCCGCTCTTGCATGTGCGTGTCGCGCTACCGACACCACGTGTTTCTTAGAATTCCGCGCATTTCTCGAAATGCACAAGAAATCCCCTTTGTTACCTGACCTCGTAGCGTCCAACCTAGGCATCACTCAAAAGGACAAAGTGTTGACCTACCGCTGATCTCGGTTCCAGCGTCCAGAGTTGCTCCCCTATCCTCGACCGGCGTCGACAACGCCTGGTCGACAACGGACTCGGCTTGGTGACCAGGGGTCACGCTCTCGGCCGCTTCCTCGATCGGACTCTCTTGTCCATCCTTTGCTGTCTAAGCCCTTTCCGCCATCCTCCCTTTTGTCACACTCACCCACACAAATAAATAAAGAAGAGATCACGCGCGGTGATGCGAGTCTGGGGCCCGTAACCTAAAGAGGTGTGAGTAAAGGGGGTGCGCGAAATAAAAACGAGTATTTTAAAGAAAGACTAAACGTTTTTTTAATTTAACTGCCGACCGACGTAAAATACAACTGACTTGATACAGTTTACAGACTTACTACTGACAAAACTGACAAAGATAATAAAGAGAGCTGACGAGAGGAGTAGAAGGCACGGTAGCTTACACTGTACTGACTCTAGGGCCCGCAAGTATCACCTTGCCTGTGGCGCTGTCTTACACACTATATATACTGCCTATCAAAAAGTCGTACATGCCAACAGGTATAGATATACAGAGGGTTTTCGCCTCATGCGCTGTTGCCACATTTATTTTCACTTGTCTGTTTCAGAACACACATAATATATTTCAGAACATGCATTGACTATATACATTGTGACACAACCCCCTTAAATTTTCTTCAAACAAATCAAAGCCCTAGGGCTCTGACTTGGTGTTTCCCATACGTATAGTAACAGCTACTAAGGTTAAGACAATGCAGTATCATACATACATTCATATATTCTGTCGAGGGCCTGATCATAGCCTCGAGTCAGAGTGTGTATATAAGAGTGTGGTCAAAGAAATGACGCCATTTCGGCAGTGTTCGTGGTTGTACTCGGAAATGATGTTTTGGTTAGCTCTAAGGTTGATATCTACCCCCACCTTTACTTAACTAACCGAGCGTGTATTCAGGCACTGTAAACACCGTTTAGTTAACTAGCTGATTTTGAAGTAAGTTTTGGACGCAGACGATGCAGTGAAAAAGATATTCATTTTTATTATTCCCCTACTGAAAATATTTAGGTGACTTCTCATGTTACTTGTTAGGTGACATGTCACGTCAAAAGCCGTGCCAATTTACCATATAGAAGTGTCATGTACAATTGTCATGTGAATGTGTCATGTGGATGTTTAAGCTAAATTTTCGGCGATTCAAAAATGAGAAAGTGAAACTTGTACTTCTAACTGCTTAGAAGCTGTGCAAATAGCTTATATAAATAGTAAAAAAAAAGCATCCAGTCAAGGCATTTGAACCTGGTCCGGATCATTGGTAGCCGAGTGTCTTTACCACTTAGCCAGAATGGATTAGACACTTGGGATAGAATTTACGTCCTTATCAGGTACATCTAAGACTAATGTTTATTTTATGATTTCGTGAATAACATTTACTGCCTAAGTTATGTAATTGATAATTAACTTTTTGTAAATGTACATTTTATATTGTTTTGTGTCTCTTAATACGTTCATCAACAGTAAATTTAGTAATTGATCTTACAACTACTTTTCGTTCACGGATTTTACTTAAACTTTACATATACTTTTGATTCTAAAGGAAAATAGTCTATTGATAAAAGTGTAATAAATTTGTTGTAATAGCTACAACAAAGATGTGGATTATCTGTTCCTTTTTAATACTTTAATGTGCGTATTGAATACAAGTAAAAAAAATAATTTTTTACTCATTTGTACAGTACTCAGATAAATTATACAAATTCCTGCAACGTAAGCGTATACATAAAAAAAAGGTTTTTTCGAAAACTATTAGATTCAAACAAAAATTTAGAAATTGTTATCTTAACTAGAATTGGAAATTGTAAAAAGCATTAATTTATAAATTTCTGTTGGTATTTAGATACGCACCTAAAAGTATTAAAGACGAATATGTAATCCACAACTTTGTTGTAGCAGTGACAACAAATTTATAACATTTTTAAAAATAGACTTTTTCCCTCGGAAAGTGAAGTATCTGGAAAGTTTAAGTAAAATCTGTGAACAAAAAGAAGTTGTAAAATCAATTACTAGATTTACTGTTGACAAACGTATTAAGAAACACGAAACAATGTAAAATTTACATTTACAAAAAGTTAATTATCAATTAGGTAACTAAGGCGGTAAATGTTATTCACGAAATCATGTAATGAACATTAGTTTGAGATGTACCTAATAAGGACGTAGATTCTGTCCCAAGTGTCTAATTCATTCTGGCCCAGTGGTACAGACATTCGACTACCAATGATCCGGACCAAGTTCAAATCCCTATACTGGATGCTTTTTTTTTACTATTAATATAAACTATTCTCACAGCTTTTAAGCAGTTAGAAGTACAAGTTTTACTTTTTCACTTTTGAATCGCCGAAAATCTAGCTTATAAAAATCCACATGACACTTTCACTTGACAATTCTACATGACACTTCTATATGGTAAATAGGCACGGCTTTTGACCTGACAAATAACATGACAAGTCACCTGAATATTTTCAGTAGGGTCGTTGTTCGAAATTGAACTCAGTAAGATAATGGACTGTATAATTTATATCGCACGCCGGATTTGGGGGAGCGTGAAAAGGATGTAAAAAAAGGACACAATAATAAATGCACAACACACTTTAAACACTAGCCGTTTATTATAAAAAAACAATCTCTCTATTTAATTTGACTTTAACAAGTCATAATGCTTGCTTACTTGCAAGATAAAAAAAAGAAGAACTAATTTATGAGTCAGACGGAGAAATTACGTGTCAATGGAAAATGTCAATCGTTTTTCGTTCCAGAAATCTGACATAAAAACGATACACGTGAAAATTATAAACACGAGCGCAAAGCCACTTACCGAAAAGGGCGTTTGAGGCTGACTGATGATAACCGCAGCAGCAGCAAGCTGCTGGACAAAGGTAAGTATAAATAGAGTCTATTGGTGTATTAATAGACGCGTGCACGCTTATGATTGGCCCTTATAGGTAAGAGAATATCCTAAAGCGCGAGATTTCAAATCTCATAAACTAAATTTTCTATTAATAAATTTACATCAGTATAATGTTTCTGATGTTGCACAGTCGTTTTAAGGTAGTTTTATTAAACAGCTAATATGAGTACGACTCTACTTCTACAGTATAGAAGTTCTACTCAAAAATTTGCTCCAAAATCAACTGCTCAACAAACGGTGTTTACAGTGCCTGAACACACGCTCGGTTAGTTGAGTGAAGGTGGGGGTAGATACCAATCTAAGAGCTAACCAACACATCATTTCCGAATACAATCCGTATTGTCAGACTTGTGAAGTTGGCGCCCGTAAATATTAAATATTAATATTTTGCACCCATTCAGGGCTTAGGCGATATCCCCTTACTTGCGGATTTATTTTCCATTTACTTGAATTTTTATTTGCGGATCAATAGTTTGCGAGATATTTGCAAAATAAAAAGTCGAAAATGGGCGCGGCGCTGAAGTATAAAAAACTTTGTTTTAAGTGCTAAATTGGGTTAAAATCCAATTTTACTTGTACGATTTGATTCTTCCTTATTTGCGGATTACGGAGGTATATAAATTAACGTAATTAAATGTCACAAAGTTTTGAAATGATGAATTTAATTATTGAGTGAGAGAATCTAGTAACTTTTGTCTAGTGACTTGTGGTCCAGTGTTCTTTGAATTTTCAACTGGTATGTAAGTATCTAATTATTAAAAATTTTTTTTTAAATTTGGTTAATGATGACAGAATTAAAAAAGTTCTAATTACTCGACAAAGAATATTGGAATAAGGAAATTTTTTTCAAATAATCATAACTAAAAATTGACATAATACAATAGGTGTGATGTTGCATAAAAAAGTTTAATTTTTATTTGTTCAGTTCGATAGATTGTCCCGAAAAATCGGACACGGATTTTTTGTTTCATATTTTTATTTTAATTGTAATTTTGTTCGTAGCAGGATGGATAAAATCTTTTAATTGTTTTTGTTTTTTGTTATAGAGATTATTAATTTCTTGTTTTTTTTTGTTTTTTTTTTATATAGATTATTTTTCGATGACTATGCAATCTAGTGTAAACCCATTTAATGAACATTTTTTAAAATTAAGTACTTGTAAATTTATTACTGGGTCACTTTTATCCGTTTCCACTGGTCGGTAACTTGATCTTCAATTCGCCGTAGATCATTAACGTGCGAAATTTAAATGCTTGAGCCATTTTCTAAGACTTGTCCAAACAAAATTATTACTTGTGTGCTGAGCTGTGTCTTGTCTTGTAATGATTATAGCTGTACTGCTTCTTTTTAGTTAAGTTGTTATTTGTTTCTTGAATAACAATGTACATTAAAATTTCGCGCGTAATGAATAAATATCAGTTCACAGTGTTTGCCACAATAGATTTCAGGTATTAGATTCTTAAGATGAAAAATCTGTACCTGTTGACAAATAAATTTTTCTTTGAGTTTAAAGTATGTAATTTATGTGTGTGTATTTACCCAAAGGCTGAATAACTCATAACTAATAATTAATAGATTAATACCTACTAGAGCTTTCTATTCTGATAAATGTTATGTAGGACCCGCTGTACGGAGGAAACGACATATACCGAACAACAGCAACGGAACACTGGACCAAAAGTCACTAAACAAAAGTTACTAGATTATCTCACTCAATAATTAAATTCATTATTTACAAACTTTGTGACATTTAATTACATTAATTTTTATACCTCTGTAATCCGCAAGTGAGGAGGAATCGAATCGTATAATTAGAATTGGATTTTAACCCAATTTAGCACTTAAAACAAAGTTTTTTATACTTCAGCGCCGCGCCCATTTTCGACTTTTTATTTTGCAAATATCTCGCAAATTATTGATCCGCAAATAAAAATTTAAGTAAGTCGAGGATAAATCCGCAAGTAAGGAGATGGAGATATCGTCTAAGCCCTGAATGGGTGCATAATATTAATATTTAATATTTACTGGCGCCAACACTTCACAAGTCTCGACCTTCGAGACGTGACACGTGACACTTACATACACATACACATGTATATGTACATATATACTCACACACATGCTTCCATTAATTGATCGTGTTTGTTTCTGCTTGTTTATTCGGTTCTATCTATAAGTATATTAAACAAAAGTTGAATGACTAGAAAGAAAAATTGGAAGAATGCACAAATTTTATGAAAAAAAAGTAAATAAGCTTGATATACTTAGTATGGTTACTATAAGTACGAATACAAGAGAAATAAATAATCAACGTTAGACTGCTTTTCAAGTAAATTACGAATAATTTGATCAAGACATAGTATTTTTGAGTTTGTAGCTATAGTGATAATAATGTCGAAACTAATATTAGATTTTCATTTGTCAAAATTCAATCATCATTTTCTTGTATGTTTCTAAAAATTAGACATTGTACAACACTAATCAATATTTAATAAAGCAGCGATAATCTGCTTACAAGATTTTTCTTTATCATTTGCTAAAACTATTCATCATTGTTTTCTATCCAAAAGCGTTGCATATACGTACTCAGTTAAAAATTTATAGCTATAATTATACCTATAAATTATAGCTATAATTATAGCCAAAACTACCTATAAAATAGCTATAATAATGTATAAAATTCAGCCATAAATATAGCTATAAATTACAGCTGTAATCATCTTTTCACAAATTTTGAATTAAAATTAGTTTGAAATTAGATTTTTTCAACATATATCAATCAGTATAGACGGTATCATCCTTGTGATAACAGTAAAACTGCTGAGGGCCTAAAGTAATTTTAAACAATTTTTTAAAAACTTGAAATTGTATATGATTTCTTGTTTTTTTTTTTTCTACTTAAGTATTCAAAAATACTTCAGGCCCTCTGTTTTACTGTTATTATACGGATGATACCACCGGTGCTCAGTGATAAATGTTGAAAAAATCTGATTTTAAACTAAAATTTATTCATTATTTGTAAAAAATTTACAGCTGTAGTTTATAGCTATATTTATACCTGTATAAAATACATTATTATAGCTATTTTATAGGTAGTTATAGCTATAATTATAGCTTTAAATTACAGGCATATTAACAGCTATACATTTTTGACTGAGTAATCATACCATAACCCCTACTGTAGTAGGTATAGTTGATGGTGAGCAGTAAGATAAAATTTGTCGAGCCGAACACCAGCGTTGTCCTACCAGATGCCAACATATGTAGGTGAGCTGCATGCCAACAGTAGATATCTACTGTCTGGTATTACGTTCTTCCACTAGAAATTACACAGTAAGTTCTTTGTGTAATCTCACGAAAAAAATCATGTGTAAAGCCATGTGGTATTCCATGCAGGTAATTGGTTGGTAAATGTCATGTATAATGCTTGATGGCGTTCCACATGGTATTACACATGGCATTACACATGGCATTCCACATGGCATGCCACGTGTAATTACGTTAATAAAATAAAAAAAATATTACTACATACATTAATAAATACCAAATGTAATTTTTACTTATTTAAATACACGATAATACACCCCCAACTTTATCAGTTAATAAACTAAGTAAGATCTGTATTGAATGGCCATAAAGAAATCGTATGTATAATTATAATAGTAATAAAGCTTGTGTGTGGACTTCCGGCTATAGCCAGGTTATGCAAACGATACTTTGGCTGAAAATAAACCCGCAAATCAAATTATATTCTTTAAAATCAGCTTTTCAGTTTGGGGACCAGTTATACGTTAATAATTTTTGTGACAGAGTAATCTCACACGAGTAGCCACGATGCCTATGAAGTAAGTTTTGCTAAAATTACCAAAAAATGTCTACGTTTCACACACTTTGAATCTTTCATGTTTTACTTGTTGAAATATTGAATTAGTATTTTATCATCATATAATTACGCACAAAGGGCTTGCATATAACGTGTCTGTATGGTACATTTGAAATAAAGCATTGGAAATTTAAGGATTTAGGTATTACAATAAATTATTAATGTTAAACAAACACATTTTTTCAATTTATTTTCGTAAAATAATAAACGTTTGTGGCATTTTCATTCTAAGAATGTAATAATAAAAAAATAGTGGCCTTTTGCCAGTACATTTTTTGATTTGATGCTGGTAGACACATAAGAACAAACGCATGTTTTGGGCAATCTATGCTATCTAAATAGTTATTTTTATAAATTATGGCATTTTTTAATAACTTCTCACTATTCATATTCCTCTTTATACAACTTATTTCTTACTTCTTTAATCTTATGATCTATGCTCCGATTCATCTTCGCAAAATATTAAAGATTCTAAGTGTGTGAAACGTAGACATTTTTTGGTAATTTTAGCAAAACTTACTTCATAGGCATCGTGGCTACTCGCGTGAGATTACTCTGTCTCAAAAATTATTAACGTATAACTGGTCCCCAAACTGAAAAGCTGATTTTAAAGAATATAATTTGATTTGCGGGTTTATTTTCAGCCAAAGTATCGTTTGCATAACCTGTCTATAGCCGGAAATCCACACACAAGCTTCATTACTATTATAATTATACANGGGAGCAAATTTTCGAAAAACTGATGCCACCACTGGAAAGCTGAGGAAAAAATACGAAAGAACATGTTTTTAGATAATTTTTTTATCAAAGTTTTGACACCGAAACGACGAGTTGAAAACGTCGTGTTTGACGCCCGCGCGGGCCGTCCACCGCGGCGTTGGGACAGTTGACGTGGTTCTCCCCATATTCACTGGCTGCTGGCGATTGCCGAATACAGCCACGAACGTGAGTGCGTAGTTCAGGGCACTGTATGTACAAGCGCGCGCTTGCGTGTTTGTGAAAACTTCACCTTTTGCATGTAAAGAACTTCAATGCTGACCTTCTGGACCATTGGTTCAAATAATTAAATAATTGATGAGAAAAGAACTTATAAAACATATACTATGCAAATATCAAAGCCTGAAAGACAGATATATGTACAATAAAGTATATTATACAATACTCTATGTTTAACATGAAGCCCTCTTAAACTTCCTGATCGGGGATTGGGCTCATTACACTTTGTTTTGATTGCATAGTTGGAAGGTTTTCTATTGTTTATCATGACACCGGAAAATGTTAGTATTATATTAATGTTATAAAATATAAAACTCATATGGAAATATAAAAGTAATTGTATGTTATATCAAATACGATCATCCTCAATATCATGCCCACATTCGCCACAACGCAATTTTATCAAAGTCCATTGCAAATTCGTAAATGCTTAGCTAATCTCATTGATTGAAACATAAAAAAAAAACACTTACCGTTTGTTTTTCCATTTTAGAAAAAACTTGGTCAAACTTTAAAACAAAAACTTTTTTGAGAAACTTTTTTAAAAACACATATCAGCTTTTTCACCTCGTAACTACACTAGAGCTGTCGACAACCACTTTTTTATTCATATGAAATAAAATAAAATCGTTTTTATGAATCATTGATTACTATTAAAAATAATATTGGTTAGCTGGATCTTACACGGCTATCCACAGGTGGCCTGAGTCACGTGCACTTGGAGCGCTTGGAGCAAGAACGCGTGTTCGGGCTAGAGTTTGGAGCACTCCGAGCGCTCCAAGCGCTTGGAACTTCTTAACCGAACAAATCCATAGTGAAGTCGTGCTGCACACCGATGCGTTTGTGCTTTGAGCTCCAAATTGCGTTAAGCATCCAAGGCATATTGTAAGTATAATTATTTTTAACTTAAAAACTCGTTATGATTTGTAAAATGTATAAAATATGTAATAATGATTGTATATTATGTTATTATGTTTTTACTTGACAGATATTTTTCAATACTTTGATTTAAAAGCAATTAATTTTATTCACTTATTCAATTTTTTTTTTTTTTAATTCCTACAATAAGCTTTCCAATTTGTAAAAAAAGCAAGTATACTCACTTATGTTGTTATAAATAAATATAATTTAAATGTTCCCAAACAGACCCAACTTAGAAAAGCGAGTTGACTTCATTATTATAAATGATAAAAATAAGAAAAATTTTAAATGTCTAGTATTTTGAAATACTTTTATTTTACGAAAAATAAATAAACTTATAAACACGTACATTAGGATAACAAATAAAATTTTGTCGCAAGGTAGTGTTTTTCCTCTGCTTGTATTGACAAACAAGGACTGATATTTGGAAGCTCAGCGGACAGTGGACAGCACAAAAACGCTATTGGCGCACAGCTCACCCTCAAAAGTTGTCGTCCAGCACGCCAAAACTCGTCTCAGTAAGACGGTCTCACTGCTTTCTGTTCTCGTTGGCGCGCGACGCACTCGCTATTTTGGCGTACAGCACGCCAACTCTTCTCTCAGTGTATGTGTTATTATACATATATATACATATAACATGGCCATCAGCCTCAGGTGGTACCAATCTAGGATTGTAATAGGGCTCTGTCTGCCCTACTGATTGATATTTTGTAATCACATATGTAATTCCATCTGTATTTACACTTGTAAAGTTACTTGGAATTCTACTTGCAATTCCACATGGGATTTTGGATTGGAAACTCCAAGAGTCATTCCAAGTGGCATTCCAAGTGGAATTACAAATGATCACTAAAGGTACATTTTTTCCTTTTTTAAAATAGTTAAAATTGAAATTTCAAGCGGTTTAATGGCCTTTGAAGGTGTTATCATCCATATAGTAACACCAAAAGCTTTATTTTGATCATCTTTGCAATCTTCAATGAAAAATTTTTGTATTTGTTCTAAATAATATTACCAAAAAAATTTTCAGACATAATAAACCATGCGAAAAATTTTCATAGTTGAAAAGGCAGCATAGCGTTACATGCTTCTTCAAAAATTATATCGTTTTGAAAATCGTGTTCTACTAATCCCATAGAAACAGCTGTTATTAGTCAGGGAAAATAAAAAGTGATTGTTAAAAATTCATGCAATTAATTATGATCAATATACATTTTCTACATATATAAATTTAAAGTAACAATAAGGATAATTCGGGTTTTTTTCCATACTTTATAAATCTAATTTGCAATTACGGGAGTTGCTGTGCAGAGCGTGCAAGGGGCATATATAGTTATAATAGCTAAGAAATACCTATTGACACATACAGGATAGACAGCTCATTTAAAAAAGAGAGCCACTAGAAAAAGTCATGAAGCTCACTAACAAAAAGTCAAGGGCACATCTCTCTGTCTATATAAAATTTACCACTTTTATTCGAAATTAGCAGCTTGTTCTTCATATTTTTTTAAAAGCAGACCAGGAATCATTCCCCAGCGTAAGAAATTTAGTCCTGAGTATTTTCGAAAAATGCCATAGTCTTCCGAATCCTGTAAAATATACTTTAACATATTATTTTTATACTAACAATTAATTTTATCATTTTTTAAGGCTTTAAAAAATATTAATACAAACCTTATTTTGAAAAAATTACACTTATAACACAATAAAAGGAGTGGTTGGCGCGTCAATACGAAGATTTACTCAAGTTTCATTATTTTAATAAATTACTACGGCTGACAAAGAACAGCGTTTATTGCTGTTAAATTTAAAAAGAGTTCGTGAGTGTAAAAAATTTTGAAGCGTGGAATAATCAATGAAGTGGGCGTATTTAATAATGAGAGTGGTTTGCAAATAAAAGATGCTAATGAATGTCATTACGAATTAGACTTATATGTGTCACCTACATTAATTATTGAATTTTATTTTCAAATCTCGCTTTATTTTTCTAACCCTGTCCTTTATTGGTTAATTGGGATGTCGATGTTGGCCCCACATAATCCCCCATTACACTGCGCCATCTATCTCTATGTATTTGCCCTGGTTGGACCTACATAGGGAACTGGGTAACTAATGTAGGCCTAACATGAAGCCCTCTTAAACTTCCTGATCGGGGATTGGGCTCATTACACCGTGAAATAAACTCTACATTTAAGCCTGCCCAAGCCCTGCCATCGATGTAAGGCTTGCCTGGCCAGGCCTTGGTTTTAGCCTTTGGATCACATTTTTGTCGCGAGGTTGCTATCTTCTACCTTACTTTAAGTACCTGGCGTTTTGAAAACTGATACGGGCTGTGTTCGGTAATTTCCACCAGCCAGTAAATATAAAAGACATATATGGCAATGTCGCGTTATTGGAGGCGCCACTGTCGCTATTTACTGGTGCTCCATGCTGTGTTCGGCAATCTCACTTGTAAAAAGCAAACGACGTTAAGGGGGGCTCTTTTATATGTTTTTATATTATAGCAGAACGTCAAAAAAAATATCACGAAAAAGAGCAATTAGATCGACGTCGTCTCATTGTTACGGGTGAGATTGCCAAACACAGCACCAGTAAATAGCGACAGTGGCGCCTCTAATGATGCGACGTTTCCATAAAAAGCGTTGGCTGCGATGGTCAAAAGTTTGACGCCGATCGCAACCTTTAGAGCGCTTCTTTATCAGCACTACTGCCGGCCAAGCTGTTAACTATCGCTGTGAACTATACATATATAGATATGTGCGCATGCGCCCATCAGCGATAGTTCACAGCTTGGCTAGCGATTGTGCTAGTAAAGGGTGTAATCCGCAATCGCCGCCTGCAGTTACATATGTAAGACGTGACAACGTTGCGTGGTTGGGGGCGCTAATGTCGATTTACTGGTGATGTGATCCGCGATCCCGCTAGCAGTAAAGCAGACGACGTTAGTCTACTTGATCTTTATCGTGACATTTTTGCTGTGATCCTGCGTAATCCTGCCAACAGTAAAGCTGTTATTTCTATTTTTGCTAAGATCCCGCGCAATTCCGCCAGCAGTACAGCTGTTATTTCTATTTTTGTTTTTGGCACTTGAAACTATTTTTTTTGGTCTGCGTGTTTGTTTACGTCGAGCACAATATGCTTTGTTTACAATCATAAAATATCACGAAAAAGAGCAAGTAGACCGACGTCGTCTGCTTTACTGCTGGCAGAATTGCGGATCACATCACCAGTAAATCGACAGTAGCGCCCCCAACCACGCAACGTTGTCACGTCTTACATATGTAACTGCTGGCGGCGATTGCGGATTACACCCAAAGAAGCATTCTAAGGCCGCGGTTATATAGACGGGTTCGACTGCGTTTGACTGCGTCCGCACGGGTTTGACGTACTTCCATCAGAATCGTGCCTAGTTTTTTGCTGCCATTTTTAAATGAAATAAGTCCCAAAAATATCCGTTGTATCCACTTGTTTTTGAAGATTATTTAAGGTTTGCACGTTGGTAGTGAAGAACTAGGCACGATTCTGACGGACGTCAAACGCGTGCGGACGCAGTCAGACGCGAGCGAACGCGTCTATGTGACCGCGGCCTGAAGGTTGCGGTCGGTATCAAACTTTTGACCATCGTGGCCAACGCTGGCCATACATGTCTCTTATATGCGGAGAATCACGTCAACTGTCCCAGCGCCGTGGCGGACGGCCCACGCAGGCGTCAAACACGACGTTTTCAACTCGTCGTTTCGGTGTCAAAACTTTGATAAAAAAATTATCTAAAAACATATTATTACGTATTTTTTCCTCAGCTTTCCAGTGGTGGCATCAGTTTTGCTCCCATAACCTCGGAAAATGCACTTGTTTGAAAAACACGTTTTATCTCCATGATCTTCAACTTTTGGAATTTTTTTGATAGTCTTGATCTAAAGATGAGACATTTTTACGTAGATATCGACAATAAAAACAGAGGGGTTTTTCGTTTTTATAAGGTATTTGAACGACGAACGAGACGATGCGAGCCGTGGTGGCCGGGCCACGCACGGCAGCAGCGCGTCCGCCGTGTGTCGTCTGCTACGTTGAGTCTGTATGGCTATATAATATACATAATGTAGTAGTGGCGATGTAAACAACAATTACTTAACCAGGGCTTACAATGGATGAATAATAAATGTTTTGATAAAATTTGTTTATATATACAACAATTTTATAATAAAGAAATAAATAACGATTAATGTTGATTAAGTATTAAAATTCCTTCAGCTTCTAGCGAATCTAATAATGATCTTCGAAGTTTTCCGAAATTGGGACAATCTAAACATTTTCCTAAAAAACAATTTTCGGAAGGATTATCGCAAACAATGGCGTTCAATCAGTCCGTGGAATTTTGAAGAGGTGTTGCCTTGGGTTTCGTTAATTCTTCTAAATTTAGTGCATCTATCATCAGTTTGACGTTTTCGTGATGCACGCATACGCAAACGTTATGCGTGCCACTACTTCCGGCTAAGATACAGTGAGGAGATCTGAGTTGTACGAATTTCGTGAGACCCACTTTGACATTTTCATGCTCTTCTTTAAATAAAATGAATATTAATCCAGGCATCAAGCGGCTGACACTGTCACGCTCGTAAAAAATTTTGACGCAGCCCTCAACATCAGCAGATAAAACTTAACCTTTTTTTTTATCGGGCCATGAGAGTATGCCACGTTCTGCAACTAAGTTTAAAGCTTACCTAGCTTCTCTATCTGTGCAACTAAATTCTTTTATAAGCTCTCTTCGGTTCCAAAATTTTGGGGCGAGGGTGAGCAACGTGATTCTCTCTCGCTTGTCGTTAGATGATGCAAATTTCTCCTTCCACCGCGGCTCGCATCGTCTCGTTTGTCGTTTAAATACGTCGTAAAAACGAAAAACCCCTCTTTTTTTATTGTCGATATCTACGTAAAAATGTCTCATCTTTCGATCTAGACTATCAAAAAAATTCCAAAAGTTGAAGATCATGGAGATAAAACGTGTTTTTCAAACAAGTGCATTTTCCGAGGTTATGGGAGCAAATTTTCGAAAAACTGATGCCACCACTGGAAAGCTGAGGAAAAAATACGAAAGAACATGTTTTTAGATAATTTTTTTATCAAAGTTTTGACACCGAAACGACGAGTTGAAAACGTCGTGTTTGACGCCCGCGCGGGCCGTCCACCGCGGCGTTGGGACAGTTGACGTGGTTCTCCCCATATTCACTGGCTGCTGGCGATTGCCGAATACAGCCACGAACGTGAGTGCGTAGTTCAGGGCACTGTATGTACAAGCGCGCGCTTGCGTGTTTGTGAAAACTTCACCTTTTGCATGTAAAGAACTTCAATGCTGACCTTCTGGACCATTGGTTCAAATAATTAAATAATTGATGAGAAAAGAACTTATAAAACATATACTATGCAAATATCAAAGCCTGAAAGACAGATATATGTACAATAAAGTATATTATACAATACTCTATGTTTATAATAAAGATGAATATTATTTTAAATTATAGCAGCAGATTTAGAAGAGAAAAAATTAACAAGGAAAACATTGATTAATTTCAGAATTTGTGTTTTTATTATGTGGGTATCTATTGTTTTTTAGATAAAAAATATTCTAATGTATTTGAAATTTTTTTTTTATTTTGGAATAAAAGCTTGTTTGCATTAACATTGTTTCTTATTCAATTTTGTGAACAAATAAATTTACTATCTGCACGTATGAGGTCCCTACGATCAGCATACTATGCATAGATGGCGTGCTGTAGCTAAGAGAAAAATGGCGTCACTGACACACTACGGCTATAAGGCCTATAAGTGACGACGGTATACGGTAATTGTGGACTTACTTATGTGACAACATATCCGTCACGCTGACGTGAGGAGATCGTGAATACTACATTTGTGTCAATGGGATGCCATTTTTCTCTTAGCTACAGTACGCCATCTATGCTGAGTTTGCGGACCGTAGGGACCTCATACATTGGTCACAGTTATACGTTAACTGGTCAGCCAGGGTAGGACCAACTTATCTCCCCGTTAATGTGTAGTGCTAAAGTCCCCCTTATGCCTCGCTTGGCTGCAGGTAGGGTAAGTTGGCAGCCAGGGTTGGGCCAACCTAACGCCCAGCTTAGGCTGCAGTCACATGGAGCGCAATAGAGCGAGCAGGACAGGAATTTCTCCATAAGCGGCTGTGTTAAGAGGGCTTCATGTTGGGCCTACATTGGTTACCCAGTTACCTATGTAGGTCCAAACAGGGCAAATACATAGAGGTAGATAGCGCAGTGTCATGGGGCATTATGTGGGGCCAATATTGGCATCCCAATTAACCTTTGAAGGACAGGGTTAGAAAAATAAAGAGAGGTATGAGAACAAAATTAAATAATTAATGTAGGCGACGCATATAAGTCTAATTAGTAATGACATTGATTAGCATAATTTATTTGCAAACTACTCTCATTATTAAAAACTCTCACTTCATTGATTATTCCACGCTTCACAATTTTATTTACTTACGAATTCTTTTTAAATTTAACAACAATAAACGCTATTCTTTGTCACTCGTAGTAATTTATTAAAATAATNGCGCTCTCCCCCTTCCTGCCTCTTTGTTCACTCTGTTTTTTATTTATCCTCTTTTTTCTTCAAGCGAAATAACAATTGTAATATACAACACCAACAGCTGATTTCACGGATAACCGGTTTCCTCCTCCCAGCGACATTCGCTGCTATCGCTCGACTATCCCCCAAAAAAAAATATATATATATATATATATTTATACATACCTCTCTGCTCTCGAATCTCTCAATGCGTACAAGGAAAAGCTAGGTAGACGATAACTTTCTTGTCCCCAGTTAGCGCTTACCCAGAGCCCTATTACATTCCTAGCTTGGTACCACCTAGGCAACTCACATAGGCCCCAGCTAACTATAGCGTGGGAGCCCTGCTAACTTTCCAATCGGGAGGGCTATCCTGCAGCGCAATAGGCTTAACACAGCCGCTTATAGAGAAATTCCTATCCTGCTCGCTCTATTGCGCTGTATATGACTGCGGCCTTAGTTTTCCGATCGGGCAAGCACAAGCAGCCAAGCACAGAGCGCAGATATGTGTTAATCTATGTTTTTCTCTCCACTGTTTCTTTTACTGTGAGGTCCTGAAAATGGTGTTTTTAGCCACACTTCCTTGTACCCACGTTAGCTCACCTGGCCAGGCCCTGCTCGTAGCCTTCGGATTTAGTTTTTGTCAGGGGAGCCCTTAAAGCCATCGCGGCTGTTTAAGAAAATGGCACACTTTTCGAGACTTCAGAAATTTTCTTTATTTAGTGTTGGATTACTGACAGTGAACAGTTTTTTCTTTATAAAGTATAGAGATGAGTTCTTTATTTTCCGTCTAGTTGCATCAAATATGAAATATAACTCTTTTGTTACTAAATGGGATCATAATTGGGATAGGTTAGATTCACGTCTTACAGTATTTGAATTGAAAACTCAAATATTTCTCACTTATAAATATTTAAGTTATTATTGGCTTGTACTTATGTATTATTTAACTGAAGAAGCCCTTTGTATTCGTCACTTGAATGGTAACATTTAATCGTTAATACATCACAGCAGGTCTTGAATGTTCTAGAAGATTTGTCTAAAATGGCATGCAGAAGAGAAACATTCATTAATTTTTTTGTCCAAACCGTCTGCTAGTGAGCAGTGATTTGATCTTAGTCGTTTTATCGTAGTTACGTGTCTTGTATATTTGTAGCTATGGAACCAATAGGGTTTTGATTGTGATTTACTGGAGGAGTTTGACAAACAATCAGGTCCTTAGTACATGGCTTTTGATGTGACTAGGCTGTGGAATTGGTGTTGGTCAAGAAAATAATTTGTTCATAGAAGTTTAAGAAGTGTAGAAAGATAAGGTGGAAGCTATGTCAGTTTATGGCACCTTTTTAGAGCACAGGTCTGACTTGTTATTACGTTCCATGCCTGACTGAGAGTGGTTGTAAACAAGTTATACCTTTGGCCTCTAGCAAAGACCTAAAGTAAGTAGGTTTAGATCTGCAAGATAAAAAGTATACTGTGCGAGTTTTTATTTTTTAATAGTGAGCAATTTTTTATGAATCCAGACATGCTTTTAGAGTTGACAAAAAATTATTATTACATGGTAAGGAGCATAAGAAATTCATTACCATGTAATTGAGTAATTGGTCGTGCTTCTGCAGTAAATATTGAGATTATAGCTGTTACTTCAGACTCTTGAGTTTGAGAGAGAGAGAGAGAGAGAGAGAGAGAGAGTAAATCTAATGAACTCATTGTCAGAATTTTTAAGTGCATCTGTAGTCGCTATTAATGCTTGAGGATTAAGTATTTTATTGAAGGTAAGTAAGGATTAAGTTTTTAATTTGGAGTCCCGATGATATTTTGTAACTGCAAAGTGGTTGAAAAGTACCTGTAGGGACAAGGGAACGAGACGTCTTAAAATTGGATGTTAGAATTGGTGATGAGAGATGTATTTTTAAAGGAAGAAATGGGGTAAGAATAATTGAAGTTGTGTGCTTTATGTTGATTTCAGAATTGGTGAAGAAAGTTGATTTTTTCGTAGAGTGAGTTTTTGCATTATAAGAGTTTCATGATGAAATTGTCTGAAATCCATTTAATTCGTTTATTTACCGCAGTCAACGATGCTTTTTAGGAGTTAATGTCTACTCCGACATCACTCCCAGGGTCATCGACTGCGATCGGCCTTGATTTAGCAACTGGTGTGACTCTGTGCTCGATTACGTCGACGACATTTGCGTTTATCGGAACCTTTAATTTCTCGTTATCGAGTTACGCTGCCGGCATCGAAATGGGGCCCTCGAGTTTGTTAGAGAATCTCACGTCTCTCGAGGAAATGACTTTCTTGGCATCGGTGAGCCAAGTACGATCAGCCTTGGAATTATCAGAGTAACCGAGAAAAATTCCCTCAAGTCCACGACGATCGAACTTCCCTCTCGTCGGGCTTTTGTTTAAAGCATGAACCTTCTCGCCGAAAGACTTCATGTGCGATATGTCTGGTTTGCGTCCAGTCCAATTCTGGTAAGGTGTACAGCCAATGGTCTCTGTGAAACATCTGTAACGGATGTAGTTAGTGGTATGAATGGCTTCAGCCCAGAAGTGCGTGGGCAGGCCGGATTGCGCGAGTAGGCAACGTACAGTCTCGACAAGTGTGCGATTTTTACGCTCGGCTAGACCGTTCTGTTGCGGCGTGTGCGGCACGGTAAATCGACGCTTGATGCCATCGTCTTTTAGCAACTTGTCTTGCCTGCCGTTGTAATATTCCTTACCGCCATCGGACTGGAGTTCCTTGATTAAATTTTCGGTCTGATTTTCGACCATACTCTTGAATTCGATGAGCTTGTCGGTGACTTCGCTCTTCTCCTTCATGAAATAAACGTGACAGAACCGAGTATGTTCATCGATGAATGTGACAAATCATCTCGCGCCGCCCTTAGATGTGGTCCTCATTGGTCCGCAAATATCCATGTGAATCACTTCGAGGGGTTTGTTGGCATAATTCGATCGAGATTGAAACGGCTCTCTGGTCATTTTCGCGACGGCATAGGTGGTGCAGTTGCTGAGATCTTCGATCGTTACTCCGTCGAACCCGACTGCATGTTCCTGTAAGATCATGGCTTTCAGATCTTTGGCGTTCAAGTGCCCGAGCTGAGCATGCCATTCATTGATGTTGGTTTTAATTTTGGCGAGGGCGGGTACGTTGAGTGATTCCTTGGCCCCATTTATGTAGAACAAGTCACCAAGTCGCTTGGCGCGCGCGTGAATCCTCCCTTCAGCATCCATGATCAAGGCGCATTGCTCGTTGAAATTAATGTTAAAGCCTGCATCGACTACTTTCGCGACTGAAACGAGATTAGTTCTGAGGTTAGGCACGTAAAGTGCATTTTTCAAGGTTATGCTTCGCGTGTCATCTTTTGACACAATGTTCACGTCTCCTTTGGCGCATACGCTCGCCGTCGCATCGTTGGCTAATTGCAAGCTTCCGTTGACACACGAAAAGTTTATAAAGGCATCTTTATCGCTGAAAACGTCCGACGCCTCCCGCTATCTAAGCACCACTTGTCATTCATCGTCGCACTGGTGAAGAAACACAAGCCTGAGGTTTCGACTTTGCCCTCCTCTCGGCTATTCTTCTTAAAACAATTTGTAAGTCGTCCAGCTTGGTGCCCATGGACTTCAGCTTGTCGGACGCGTCGAAAAAATCTTTGAGGTGGTCGACCATGCTGTTGCCTTCCACCATCTTGTGCTGAGTAAGCTGTCTGTAGAGCGCGGCTTTTCAAGCAGGTGTTTTAGAAGCATACGCCGACTCCAGCTTTTGCCAAACTTAATGATATGTGATGCAATCTTTTATTTCCTTGAGCTCGGACTGTGAGGTGCTGAGTATGAAATCTGATTTGGCCTTTCGATCTTTTGCCAACCAGGTTTTGAGCTCTGCTTCGGCTGTGGCCCTCGCGGTGATTGTGTCCGCTACGTCCGGGCTAGGAGGTGGGATTGCGCCCGATACGTAGTCCCAACCGTCTTTTTTTATGAGCAGGGCCTCTACCGGAATCTTCCAAGTATCGTAGTTCTCTCGGGAGAGTAGTTCGAAACGCGGAGTGTGCGATACGTGTTGACTGTCCGACATGGTGGATACGTCAAGACTGCGCACGTGGTGAGTTAACCTCACTTCCGACTTGAACTTCCTTTTTTTTCTCTCTAATTTGGGCTATTTTTCGCTGTCAACTGGGCCCATAACCTGTGACAGATGGGCTTGGGAAAATAACCGAGTTATTGTACGAAAAGGAATTTATTTTGAACGAATGTATAAGTACATGTTGACTCTCAGCCAGCGCAAAGCCAACTGAACACAAAACAGCTAAAGTATAAGTGGATATAACATAACTTATGAGAACGCGACATTAGGTGGGATCAAGAATGTAATATTTGAATCATGAGAGAACAGAGATTAAATGTAGAAACAGAAACTTAACACTTTTCTTTTTTTTTTGCTTTGAATTACTTACGAACTAATACCGCTGCGTATTAGAGTTTCTACTTAAAAGAGACAGTAGAATACGTAAAAACGATTATTGCACAAAAAAATTGTTATAGCGAACTTATTTTATTTTGTTTCATTTGTATTTGTAAATCAGCGACATTTGGTTTTCTATATCAATTTCTTTTTCATACAGTAGTGATATATTTGAAATTTGTTTGTAAGAATGCTATAAAACTGATTTTGTTCATTATTAATTGGAATTCCATATTAAAGGTTGTTCTTAAAAAATGAGGACGTACAATATCTTTACTTATTTTTCTATACCCCCCCCCCTTTTACAACAAACACCGCGCAATATATACGTATATATACATAAATGTATACATGCATATATACATGGATATGTTCTTTTTATATTTTACAGTTGTATGATTTTAAGGCTGAACTAGCTTTCCCTAGGCAGAGTAATTTTTTTTTTCTCGTGAAAACTAACTTCAAAAAAATTGAAATAAATATAATGTGATATAACAACATTTATAAAAATGGATATTTGCAAAATTAAAAAATTTTTTACTAATTATAAATAGTATTAAAAAACATGTAACTGCTGACGGTGAGTAGTCCAACTTTAAGTTAGTTTCAAACAGAAAATACATTACATTTCAGGCCAGCAAGTGCTGGCGATAAATAGCTTAACTGTATATGAGTTTTTTATATAAAATAAAATATTTTTTAGGGGAGAAAGTGCTAGTTGAAAATAGCTCCGCTGCGTTTTAGTTTGGTACAGTAGTCAAATTAATTCTTGGGAAAGCAAGCACTGGTGATGAGTATCCCTAATATAAATGCTTCATTTACAGAAAACACATTAATTCTCAGTCTAGCGAAAGCTGGACATACGTAGATTAACATTATGCTAGGCTTTATAGAAAACAAATTACTTTCTAACGAGCTGGCAAGTGCTGGTGATAAATAGCCTAACTATAGATTGGTTATGTTGAGCAGTATTTGGCGCGGTTAGTACTTGGATGGGTGACCTTTGGGGCTTTACGATACCTCAAGAGTACTCTTGATATTGTCTTGTCTTGTCTTATTTTTCAATTTAAGATACACTTTAAAATTTCAAGACAATACCAAGATAATATTCTCAAGAATATTGGTCTTGACAATATTCTTGTGAATTTTTGTGTACGCGATGAAGAATTAATATAACTAGCAAATTGCTTAAACTGAAAAAATAAATACATTTAATCAATAAAAAAATTTTTTTGGAACGAATAAGTACAAAGAATACGTGTTTGGAATTAGTTTTAATAAATTATTTATAATGATTTAGTTACATTACGTTTTGACAAAATTAGTTTTTAAATTAAACCTGAAATACTGTCATATAATGAGATCAATAAACCTTTAAATCCTTAAAATAAAATAAACGAAAGTACTAATAAAAGTTACCATTTTATAAATTAATTTGACAAATTTCAAACTTAAAAGAACTTTTAGCCCATGAATTTAAAGAAACTAGTGACTTAATTTTACCAATTTTGAAAGAAGTTCTCAAATTAGTCGTTACTGATGATCTTTTAGGAAATAAACGTTCAGCAGGTACATAACAGGCAAAAACACCGAGAATATCTCCTGACATACAAAAAATATTTTATAATACTTTTGATCGGAGTGATTGCACAAAAAATAAAATAAAAAAGATATCAGAATAGTCAAGTTGATACCACTCATCATTAAATGGTATAGAGAACGTAATACGTGATCTTTCTACTATAATAAAAATGAAGAATGGTGCAAAAAACTGTATAAGACGACAACTGAGACGTTAGTATGCATAAGTTAATACAACGGCGATACTTCTAGTAGTGGTATAAATTTGCTTTTTGGATTGGAAACTTAATAGTAGCATGGAAAAATTACTATCGCTAATTTTTTCTGTTTACAGTATTTAGAAAAAATATTGCACCAAAAGTTACGTATTAAAAAGCATAAATTACTATTTACATTATAATTACTATTTTTTAGTACTTTATGTACATAATTATAGTGAATAATTTCAAAAATCGAGACTTTTTAATAAAATTATCTTGAAATTATCGTTGAAATTATTTTTTGTCCCTTATTCTTAAGGTACAATTTAAACCAAGAGTTCGAGACAAAAACAAGACAAGACCAAGATAGTGCTTGTCAAGACCAAGACAAGAGGTGATATAACAACTACTATTAAAATAGCAGAGAGGTATCCTATCAAAACCATTAGCATTAGTGCGAGCTAACAAGATAGCCAAACGCACATCGTCAAAAGTTACATGGCGAAATCTTTGATCTGGGTCAATTGTAGGTAAAATATCACTACGTAGATCGTACATAGGAGTAACGCTGCTGTTACCAACAAAGTGACGATTTACAGCATCCAAGTCGAACGGGATGTTCACCTTTGGAGTTGCAGATTCTTTTGTAAGACCCAGATTATTGATCACCTTCCACTGTTGAGAAGTGTTCTTGCACCTGCAGCTGCAATCATAGTAGTATGCATGACAAGCATTTCTTATCTCAACCTGGGCTATGTTTCGGTTCTGTTTATACGTCGCATGAGTACTGTTTAAAGGTGAGCGTCTATACGCTCTCCATGCTCTGTTACGTTCTCTGATGACAGATTTAAGATGTGAAGTTATCTAGGGAAATGGTCTGCGTTTTCTTGTTATTGTTTCAAAAGGCGTATGTTTATCATAAAGGCTAGTGATAGTTGCCGTCAGAACACCCACTTTGTGATTCACACAGCTGCTAGAGTCAATGTCATTTTTTAGGGCAGCAACTAGGTCTTATCGAAATTTTTTGCGTTTAAAAGATTTAAAATTTCGACGAGAGATAACTGAAGCATCGGTGAAAGGTGCAGCATGTTTTAGTTTGACAAAGATAGCATCATGCTTAGAAATATGAGAAATTCAAGCTGGAAGAAGCCCTCGATGTCCACTCGCTCAGACAAGCACATGTAATCAATGGTCGAGCTGGAATTTTCGGTACGGTGAGTAGGCCTATATAGAACAGGATGAAGTCCTAGCACTTGGAGAGACTCTTTGAAAATAGTCACACACTTGAAGACTTAGCATGCCAGTCTATATCGCCCATTAGTATAAGATGGTCATAAGACGAATTGCAGTTCATGATTACCTTTTCCACCTCAGACCAAAATCCAGCCTTAGGGGGATTGTAGGCAGTGACACGAAGAAACTTTGACGAGGCAGTCTGGATCTCAACTAGCAGAAATTCAGGTTTCCTCGAATTAGCTCCACCTTGAATTGAACAGCTCACAAGTTTACTTTTTAGGGAAGAGTGCATATACAGGGAAACTCCACCACCTCCTTTAGTTGCAGGCAGCCTATCACAGCGAACAAACGAGTAATCTTGTATGTCAACCAAAGCAGTGGGCTTATCAGGCTTGAGAAAGGTCTCACTGATGCCTAAAATGTGTGATTTATTAACAGAAATTAATTCATGCACATCAGCAAAGTGTCTTAGTAGATATTGTGTATTTATATGACCAATTATAAGGTTATTTGACATTGTAATTGGTCAAAGTAATTTTGCGCTCAATTTTTTTTTTTACCACACACTTTGACCTGTCAGATGCATTATAAGCCAAGTTTGGGAATTTCGCTTCACGACAGTTAACATAGTATAATGCATTTTTTGTTTCACAAGCCTTGGATTCATAGCTCCCTGCACAATATCAACCGCAAACATTACCTTTGCAGTTGGCTGCCGTATGACCAAACTTCAAGCATTTGTAGCATTGGAACACAGTAATGTGATCAGCAAACCTGCAGGACTGCCATCCGATGAAGATACGACCCGTTTAAAACAGTTGTGCTCTGTGCTTGGGTTTGAGTTGCACGATACAGGATCGGAATTTCTTGTCACGAGCTGGGTACATGTAAAGTACTTTAATTTCATCCGGAACACAAGTAGGAAGATTTTGCTTTATGACAGCATCACAAA
This sequence comes from Copidosoma floridanum, assembly GCF_000648655.2. The sequence continues at coordinate 617,434 of NW_019381519.1, forward strand.
GCTCTTCTTGGGTAAAATCAACCGAAATGTCATGGATAATGATCCGAGGATTAAGCTTAATATCTTCTTTAACTTCGAGGCTATCTGTCTTCAACTCACTGCAGTTACTCAATGACTCTAAAGCTTCGCCCTCAATGGCCACAGAATTACCCGTCAAAAAAGTAAACCCATTAACCTTGAGTCGCATATCAGCAGGCTTAATGACAATTAAAATAGCTTGTCTGCATAGGTAGCTCCAGCAGTTATTGACATCGTAGTCTTAGAGGCAGAGTTAAGAGCAGTAACAGCTTCATTAACCCTCGAGCATGCATCATTGAGTACTCTACAACAGAAGTTTGTAACATTGTCAATTGCTAGCTTGTTAAGGTAAGCGCTTTCAAGTGAACTAAAGATGTCAGAGAATTCATTTATCGTATCATGCAGTTCTTTTTTTCTTGGCGTTTCTTTCTCCGTGGACAGCTGAGATAGTAGTGTATCACGGATATAAGTCATTCTGCTACGAAGCTTATAAACATCTTCAGCTGTCAACAAGGTAACATCAGTTGAGTTCTCGAACAGTTAGTCCTCGATATCAGAAGCCATTGTATTGAGGCGTAGTTGGCTCAGACAATTTGGAGGTTAGAGTGATGAATGGTCGTCCAGCAGTCAGTTATCTGCAGACTCTCCCGGAGATAACACTCTTGACAGAAGTTGCAGAAAGGAGGCATGCAACCGACCTGAAACCAATACGCCCAAAGGCACAGAGCAGCAGTATGGTGTCCAAGATCACAGAGCAAAAACGAGACAACCATTGCTAAGCTAACCAGACTACTCAGAGAGAGAGAGAGAGAGAGAGAGAGAGAGAGAGAGAGAGCGAGACAGTAGACGATCAATAGATCTCTCTAGCTCACTTACTTTTACAGGTACTACAAAAATGCCTTTTTTCATTTTTTTTTCTCAACATTTTGAGCTTGTCGAAACCAAATTAAAGTGCTTATTGCTAGGAAATTTTTCGCCCTACTCGCTGGTATTTTTATTTTTTCTGTATATCAAACCGTTACAAGATATAAGTAAAATGAACTTTGAAACATGATTTTAACATTATGAGATCACTTAAAAATAATTGTAACTATTTTATTTTAAATCAGCGGGTTAAATGACCTATAATATAAAGAACGCCCAATTATCGTTCAATTTTCTTATTCAAAAGTTTCTCAGTTGGTATCCATAAATAATAAGAACAAAGATTGGATTAGCGTGCTACGTAGCACAATCGATAAGGTCCCCAACTACCAATTGAAAGGATGTGGTTCGATTCTCGAAGTCAGTAAAATTTAAAAATTTTATTCACGCATGTATAATAAATAATACATATTGATTGTACATCTAGCATATACATACGTACACATATATATATTGTGATGTTTAATTATTATATACGTTTTTGCATAGCTATATATACGAATAGTACACTTTACAAATGAGAGAGAGGCGGAAATTAGCGCGCGGAACGAGGCAGAGAGCCAAGCCGATCCGAGCCGTGCCAAGCCGAGCCGCGTTTAATCGGAGATCGTGCCATCACACGGGTCGCTTCATCCCGTCAGTCGAACCTCCAAGAGCGCCAATATATGTTTCACATCAAAAAGAAGGTGAGCTAAACTCTTTCTTAACTGAAGTTTCCTGCAAACATGACTGCCTGGATACCTCACGGTGATCTTCTCTGGCCTGCTGTTGTAGCACCAGACTAATCGGAAGGAGAACTATAACGTCTGAAGCGTAAGAGCTAGTTGTAGAGCTCTTTCCCAACGCCTCCTGGTATCACACTAGAGACGTTGGTGTCCAAAGCACCTTTTTGCAGAGCTCAGTCGTTCTGGTGATCTGAGAGAGGGAGATTGATTCGCCATGCTTGCCTGTTGGAGACTGTCCCGTTCGCTCAAGTTAATTTTATCTTTATAGCTTCACTGTTAGGTTCTTCCAGCGCAGACCTTGGAGAGGATCAGTGATTCCTGGTTGAATTCTTACAGTCAAGAACATAATATAGGGTCGTCGGAGGCAAGGATTTCCAGCCTCGAGACGAATAACTCCGTTTGTGACGTCTGCCAGTAAATGACTGACTTGGTTTCATAATGTCCGTCTTAATATAGTCTTTTAGTCAACGAATTGTTGCTGGAAATGGTAGTAAAAATGTATTTGTTTGCAAGGTATTTAACCTTAGATGGTCCTTAAAGAACCGATGAGATTGATGATTAATTAGGGAACGTAAATACTTATGACGCCCTGAAAAAGGTCAGTGGTGATATTTTTAGTCATTTCTTATTACTATCGATAATGGAGAGCCGGCTGCGTGTAGCTCAACTCTTACCCTCAAAGTCTTTGCGTACGGAGACCATGCTCGAGAGAGGTACGCCGGTCGCCGCCAGGCCAAAGAATATCTCGTCTTCAGGTAGTTCCCTAGATAGCCAATCGTTCACCGTTGGTCGGGGAAGTGGGCTTGGAGAATACCTCCTCTGTGGATATGTCTTTAGGACGAACATCTGAAAAGAAGGCTGATGAAATTTCCAGTTGATAAGGCTGCCCCAACTTCTCTGGGTTATTTTTCATGGCTTATTGTGGCAACAAAATATGCTCCAGTACCATCAGGTAGGTTGGAAGAACAACCTGTAAATCCCTAGTTATTTCAGCAGACTGTGCTTTGGCTAGACGTCTTCTGGTAGTATACACTGGAAACGTTGGCGTTCAGAATGCCTGTTATTGTCGGTAGAGGGGATACCTAGCTGCACGACTCACAACTTCATTCTTGAAGCACTGCCGTGAACGACTGTGATATACAGCAATTCGCACTGAGATATTATAACCAGACCCACTTACTTCTGTTGCTAGTAGCTTCAATTTCACTTCTACGCCACCTAGCGAATCCTACCAAATTAAAGTGAAAAGCTAGCGTATTTTTGCAAAACTTTGAGCTTATTTATTGCTTTTGTTTTTATTTTTTTTTTGAAGATAATAACTATACTAAACCTATTTCGGAAGTGTCAAGAATCAGTATGCAAAATTTCAGCAAAATTGGTTTAGTAGTTTTTGTGGTTAGCGTTTACAACGGTTTTTGCGACTTTGCTTTATACATTTGTAAGAAAACACACAGAAGAAATTTTTGTACGTGATTCAAAATTTTTCATTTTTCACTAACGAAATACTGAAGAATTATTGTAATTTTTGATAATTTTATAGCTTGATATCTACGTTATACCTTCTCTTATCTACCTTTGCTTAGTCATCGATAAAACATACAATTTAATCACTGTCCATACTATTTGCGGGTACTTCTCGCTCACACAGGCTTTGTTTTACACTGTATGCCACTTAAGTTACCTATAGGCTACTGCGGGTCGAGGAACAGTGCTGCGAAGGCATAACATTGCTGTGATTAGTTCTGATACACGTAAGGCCCATTTTTATGCAATAAGACATCATGTGTCTGTGAGAATTTTTGCCTGCAGTATAAATATGTACACCTACCTAAATACATCCACACACACCTATATAGTGCAGGAAGACGAAAATAAGTATTTGGTATTTCAAACACATTGACATTGACGCGCGTCAATTAATACGCTCGCCATATTCAGGACCGCTTGCAGCACTTACCCTTGTATCACTAGACCAGTCATTAAACTTCTGTATTGAGAAGTTCATATGGATTGATAATTTCTTAGAAAATTTTTGAATCAGACCTGAAAAAAAACGATAAAAAGTATAAAAATCGTCCAAAAATGCAGCGTCATATTAAAAAACGTGTTTACAAATTTATTTCGCACATATCTCGTTAACAATAATAGACACGCAAAACATGAATATTAACGTGTACAGCCAAAAATTGTCTGTCAATTAAGCACTTTTGCAATGACCCTCAAATTATCTTTAAAAAAACAATCGCTAAGACAATTCTAATCATTACTGTAAGACTGAGGACAAAATAGCAAGCGGCTACTATCGGGGCGGTGGCGGTGAAGCGAAGCTATATCCTCTCCATGCTCTATTGCATGCAAGGCAAGTGTAACAGTCAAAGTAGTGGGGAGAAAGGTAGAAGTCAGTCAAGAACTGGATCGGATTTTACGTCTCATCTCACGAGCAGTGCTCCTGTTTTTTTAGGTTTCAGAAAAAGTTTTAACGGTAAAAAAAAAGTCAGTGAGGGAAAATATTTTTTTTCATTTTTCGGGCTTGTCTATCAATTAGCCTCAGTTTTAAATAAGGGTTTTTCTTTTTTTTTTTTTTTTAATAAAATTAGTCATACTAATTAGTTTTTCCACTTTTTACTTAACTACAACAGGTTAGACAGTATTTTTCAAGGCTTCTTTCCTTCTGTTTTACTGCTGAAGAATCTCTTATGATTTTTCTTTTGCGACAGAGTGGTTGTTAGGGATTTTTTTTTTTATTAAAGTGCTGCAATGACTAGAATAGTCCCAACATAATACTTTTGGGCAAAATTCAGAAAATTAATGAAACAGTAATAGTATTGGAGAATGCTAAATGAAGTGTATTGGCAGAAACTTCTACTATTTATCACGTATTTGTTGCCCACTTGTCGTAAATAAATACACGGAAAAAAAAACTAGCACGGCTGCTCACCCTACATGGAGAGAAAAATCATGGAGCAAATGCATAGTGGCGACGGAAATGCCTCCCTTTTTTGAACCTATGCGATTGGCTTATGACGTGTGTGCTTTCAACACACGTAAGCTATAGCCCATAAACATAAGCGCTAGCCATGGAGCAAATACTAGAAGGTTTATTTCCAACGTGCCTTTGGGTTTTCAGGAGAGAGGGGATACCATCATGCAGCAGTCAGCATAGGTATGTATACACTTCTAGTCTACTACACACTATAGCCGACTATAGGAAAGTAGCCCTTCTTTCCCGAAAATCCAAAGGCATGACGGAAAAAAGCCAGTGCACAGTGGTCTTCTTGCGTTTGCTCCATGGAGTGTGTTAATGCTTATAGCTTACGTACGTTGAAAGCACACATGCCATAAACCAATCGCTTAGGTTCAAAAAAGAAAGAGCATTGCTATTGCCGCTATGCGTTTGCTCCATGATTTTTCTCTCCATGTACAGAAACATTATTTTGCCTAAACACACTAAAGACGGCACACCTATTGATTAAGCGCACGTTCCGCCGCTTCAGCTCTCGCAGCGAACCCTGACATCAGATCAGGCTAACTGACAAGTCGGTGTGACAGGCGTGTAATATGTTTTTATATATACATATAAACTTGACCCGTGACCCGTTGCTTTCCTGCGCTACTTGCTGCATATGCCCTGTTAAGGTTATATTGCTGTTGTGACGATAAAATTCATCGTGTCGTCATAGATTGTGCAGTGCAATTATAGAAGTAAACAAATAAAGAGTGTAGTGCAGGAATTTCGTATATTTTTGTGTAAGTTTCGTGGATGGACGTAAAAATAAGTGCTTCTCTTTTGTTTTTTTATAAGTGTACAATGGTTTTTGATTTTATATTTTTTAAATTTATATATCTACTTCAGCCAGGTTGTATGATAAGGAAATTGTAAAAACATAACCGCAAAATCATTTTTTTGGTGTTTTGATGTCATAACTTTAATCGATTTTGTCAACAAAAATTTTTTTAAATACATCAAAGTGATCTGTGTTTCTAATAAAAAGTATGAATATCTTATGTTTGCTTTGGTAAATTGCGAAATAGTAAATAGTGTCATAATGTTCATGTTAAAGAAAGTTTATTGAAGAATTTTACACTATCTTAAAAAGTAGGCTTTTTCTATAACGTAGGGAAAAAAGTTGACACTATAATATTATTTAATAATTTGGATGAGTCAGACATACTTGACATTTTACAAAAAGACAATGATGCAAGGAATTTTTTGTCAGACTACAACTTAGAGAAGAATGCATTATTCCCTCATTTAAATGACGAGCAAAACAGCAAAATACCAACTATGTTGTATGCCCGTGAAGAGCGTCCAGCAGAAGATTATTTTATTTTGATATTTTTATAAAATTCTTTTGGAGTTTTGAAAATAACAAAAAACGGCAGCGTTAGGGGCAACCGTATTGCCTATGTTGTGGTGCCCTCAGCGGCCGCTGTGACCCTTAATCAAATGGACCATATACGTTTGGGTTAGGTGAACTGCAGAATCGGCCTAGCAAAGAGTAGGCCCGATCGCTTCAGGTGTCTGGGTTTCGGGCATCTTGCACGCAACTGCAAGGGCACAAGCAGGACTTGGGCATGTTGGGGGTGTGGTAACAGTGGACACTGGGCCAGAGTTGCCAGATTATCTCCAGTGGAAACCGCCACCAAAGGTCGGTAAAATCGCCCAAAAACCGCAAAAAACTGGATGCTTTAAACCGCCCGAAACCGCGCAAAATTCAAACGGTTCCGCCCAAAAACCGCATATTTTAGTCCAATAAAATAAAAATTTAAATCTTCATTTTAATTTTATTTACCTACAACCATTGTTCAATCCACATGATTCACAACTGTGTAAAGTTCAGCTCTTTGATAAAATGTGTACCTATAATATACCATATTTTGGACATTAAAAAAATAACGAAAAATAGTGAAAAATAACGAAAAAAGAAAAGTATAGCTGAGCGTTGAAATAAAAAGAGTTTGGTGATTGCCATTTTTTAGGTACCGAATATGTACTGATGTATTGAAATAAAGCTACATACTCTCACCCGAGTCATTTCAGAAATAATTATCAACAATAACACGAAGATAGAAAATGATGGTCAAACATTTTTCGTTCATTGCATTTTAAATTAGGTGTGGTACAGCCTTAGTGTTTATTGACTGAATAATATACTGTTGAAGGTATGTTTATTCTTGTATAGATACCAAAAGTAATTCAGTATACCAGCGTCTCAGACATTATCGAGACTCAAGGCTATCGAATGAAAACAATAATACAAGTATAAAGTACATGTTTAACGTACATGTGTAGTTATAACAAAGAAGCGTCGATCGTTCGTTTGACTATTTAAATTCAAGTTTAGTGTGCCTACAACCTCAGTGTGTACGCGTTAATATTATAATCGAATCTTGAAGTCGTGGTTTGCTCGTGAGCCGATTGAAAAGCAACGGTTTTTTGTGATTGCAAGTAATCTGAGGGAGTATCAAGTTTTATTAGTGCAAGCATATATCCAGTTACGATGGGCAAATGGAGCAAGTACAAGGAAAAATTCCAAAAGAAATGATTGGGAGAGCCGGAACTAAAAGGTAGAAAAGTAAACAAACTTTTATTATGAGTCTATTACTTTGCCATTTCCGTTATTTTTCTATAATAGACTGGTTGAAAGAGACTCTGGAAATAGACGTACTTAATGGCAAAGAAGAGGCTTATTGCATGTTTTGTAAATGTCATCTACGAGCACATCACACTGATTTGATCGATCATTCAAAAACCATAAAGCACAGAAGCAAAGCGAATTCATTTAATCAGAAGCAACAGTCAACTCTGACTCAAATGGGTACATAATACACATGTAACTAGAAGTTTTTTTTTTTTTATTCTAATGTGATTTTATTAACTCTAGGCGTCAGTACCAGTAATTCTTTGACAACTGGAGCCAAGAATATAGATTTACGCTTAACTACGTATGTTGCTGTCCACGCGTTGATAAGAACAATTAATCACCTCGGCGAACTTTTAAAATTATTGGGTAGAGGTAGTTCGTTGTAGAACCTTCGGTTGCATCGAACAAAGTGTTCAAAACTAATTACACCCGTTCTTGCTCCCTCATTATTATCTGAATTAGTGAAAGATATTGGTGATAGTTTCTACTCTATCATTGCGGATGAGTCAACAGACATATCGACAACTAAATTCATGGTCTTATGCGTTCGGTATTATAGTAAAACTCAAGAAACGATTGTTACTAACTTTTTAGGCTGTATAGAAGTGGTAAAGTGTACAGGAGAGATACTTGCAAATGCTGTATTACAATACTTGAATGAAATAGGACTTCAGCCACAGAAACTGTTTGCAATAGGAACTGATGGTGCATCGAATATGTGCGGGCCTAATAATTCTTTTTACACCCACCTGCGCAAGACTGTTCCAAAATTATGTTTAATTAAATGCATCTGCCATAGTTTAGATAAATGTGCGCAATACGCCTTTAAAAAAATGCCGGATCATTTAGATTACTTGCTGCGTAAATCTTATAAATATTTCGCACACAGCTCTTTAAAAATAAATGAATACAAGGATTTTAACAAGGTACCGAAAACAATTTTTAAATGTAAGTTAATTATATTTATATTTTAGAAATCAAATTTTAATCTAATACATTACACGATTATTTCGGAAGCGATAAGGATACTTGCCGATTAGTTTCAATAGATACATGATGAAAAACAAAAACATTAGTTTTTAACAAAATAATTTGTAAAACATGCTTCGCGTATACCAAGGATTTTCCAAAGATTTTAATATTAACTCTGAACTCTACTTTAATCATATTTTTCGAGCGTATCCCCAACCGTCTGAATTTGAATTTGGATGGACCATCAGAAAAACATTATTAGAAGTTATGTTTATTTTAGCAATCATGAGAAGGAGTATAAATACGATCGTTTTTAGTAGACAGATTATGAAGGAACATTTTTCCATGCAAAAGTATATAGAAACTTAGCTTCAAATATAGAGATTTTTATGTAAACTTCAGTGCGCCCAACGTCAATTATATTTTTCTGAACGAGTCCCCCAACCATTGAAAATTAAATTTTGATGGACGATCGGAAGAAAATAATTGAAGTTGGGTGCACTTAAGTAGATACTTTTAAATTTATTTTTCATATATTATAAATTTACTTTTACACGTTGTTATATGTACGCATTAATCATCCATGTGTTTTGAATAAAACAGTAAGTATTAATCGAATGGAACTAAGTCATTGGGTTTTAATTAATTTTTTGAATTGAACTTAAAAACTGCAAATCAAACATTTTCCGGCAAAATTTATTTTCTAAACCGTCCAAAAGACGGTAAACCGCAAACCGTAATTTCCCCCGCAAATTTTATTCAAAAACCACCCAATCTGCGGGAAACCGCCCAATTTGGCAACACTGTAACGGGCTCGTGGCTGCCCTACTAAAGAAGTGGAGTGCTACCTGTGCCGAGAGGTGACCCCGATACCATGTGGCAGGATCTGCAGTATGTGCGGCCATCAAGGTACCTGGAGGAGACAAGCGGAAGTGATGGCGATGATTTTGCAGGGCAACCTACAGAGGTACTGGCTCTCGCAAATAATGTTAGACCAGTACTCCTGGAATGAAAGAGCGGCGCTGCTCATGATAAGTTAGTAGTATTGCGAATGCCCGGGAATATTCTGGTACAGCGACCTCACGGATATGGCAGCTTTGGTGGTCTGTGACAGAGACAAATTCCCGGTTTCTGACTCCGGAGCCAGAATTGGCTTCGCTTGCATCAAGAGTGGCCGTGTTACCTATGTAAGTTGCTACATCTCCCCAAGTACAAATACAAAGTGACGGCTTAGAATTTACCCCCCCTTTTATTTTTTATCTACTGGTTCTATGTGGTTGAAACTGGTACCTCTGAAGTAAAATTTGATGCGCTTTCTCGTAGTGTTACTCAAATCGTCATAGGTTCAATCATTTTTAAAATATAATTTCTATTTCTGAGAAAAAAAATTGTATTAGTTATTTTGACTTTAAATTCACTTCCTCCGATCAGATAATTGTGTATAAATACGTTCTGATGCAAATTATACTACTAGGGCATGCTTTAAAATTAAATTACATCTGCCCATATTTTGAATACTTTCCCTGCAGGTTTAACCTCCGTTCTCAAGCTACTAATCCTAACTTCAAGCATACAGAGCTGAGTTTCGTACGTTTTATTTGAAGGTTACAGTTCTGGCATCTAGTTTTTTGATAACTTTTGTCCTTATTTTTCAAATAATAACCAATTGCAGCTATAGGTACCCGAGAATTGAGATCAACTTTAAATTTAATTTCTTCATGCAAAATTTAAAACATAAGAATTTGTTTTGTTAGAAGCGTGAATTATTTTAAATAATTTTTTTCTCCGTATCTTGTTCTTTAGCAGAAGTAACCGAATGCTGTGTGTGAGCAGTGCGAGCTTGCCTTCTGTTTCCAGACTGCTACTGGCAATAAAAACGATTAAATAATAAAACTGGCTCTGCAAAGCGTGTTATTTTTATAAACAAAAATAATTAAAAATTAAGTGAATTCTTTTACTTGAAAAATTAATAAACAAGCATTCCTCGTCGCTACTACTTTGATTTGCTGTTTCCAGACCGCAACTGACAATAACACCGATCAAAGAATAAAACTGGCTTTGCGACGCGTTTTATTTTTATCAACGAAAATAATTGAGAATCAACTCAATTCTTCTACTAGAAAAATTAACAAACGAGCATTCCTCGTCGCTACTACTTTGATTTGCTAATAAAACTTTATCCTGTTAAAATAACCACTGATAAAAAGATCTATTATTGAAATAAGTAGTACAGAAATATCTCTTGGAGATTAGATCGTGTGTATGTATAAAACTGTAACCACTGCTGCGTTTCATCGTCCAGGAAAAAATATAATCTACGAAAAAACTTGTAAAACAATGTATTTATCAATTGATCCAACAGAGAAAAAATCATTAAGTAGAACGATTTATCGGTAAAACAATCTGCCAATCAACTGATTTACAAGTAAAACGATCTGCTAGTGAAACGATCCATCTGTAGAACAATCCACTGGTGTAACTATTTGCTCTGAAAAACGATCAGTCGATAAAATGATTCACCAGCACAACGATCTGCTCGTGAAACGATCTGCCTGTTGAATGATGCGCCCGTAAACTGATCTACCGGTGTAATAATCTGCTAGTTAAACGATCCGCCTATAAAACAACCGACTGGTGTAATGATCTGCTTAGAAAACTATCCGCTCTAAATTTATCTGTCCATGAAACGATTCACCAGCACAACGATCTGCTTGCAAAACGATCTGCCCGTAAATTGATCTGGGGCTAAATGATTTTCTCGTAAAAAGATATACCTGTTGAATGATGCGCCTGTAAACTGATCTGCCGGTATAACGATCTTCTCGTGAAACGATCTGTTAGTGAAACGACCTGCCTATGAAACGACCGACTCATGTAACGATCTGCTCAGAAAACTATCCGCTCGTAAATTCATCCGTTGATGAAACGATTCACCAACACAACGATTCTCAAAGCCCAACTTCGAAGTTTCCTGCGTAAGGATCTTCGATAACGTGTTTCTTTGAGAGAAACACGACCAGAAAACTTTATTGCGGGCTGACTTTAAACAGTGCTCGGCTATTATCTACTACAAATTCAACTTTTGGCCAAACACCAAAGTTTACCGAATCAAGATCGTTCGCTGGACTTTTTTTTTGGGAGAGAAGCATCAAATAAAATTTTCAGCAGTGCTCAGCTGATGTCTCCGATAAGCTCGACTCGTTGTCCAAAGTAAAAGTTTCCCGTGCGGGAATCTTTGATATTTTTTTTTGTTTTTTGCAAGAAAAATTGTCTAATAAATCCAGTTTTTGTTAATTTCCAGCAGTACCTAGCTGATATCTCTGATATGGCCGACTCGTGGTCAAAATTTAAAGATTCCTGCGCGGGGATCTTCGATAACGTGCTTCTTCCCGAGAAACACGGTAAATCGATCCTAGTTTGTGCAGAACTTTATGCCGCGATTCAGCTTATATCTGCTAAAGCAGTATGTGCAGAATTTTAGCCACGATTTTGCAGTTATCTGCTAAAGTCTTGTCTCAAAGCTCAACGTCGAAGTTTCCCGCACGGGGATCTTCGATAACGTGTTTCTTCGGGAGAAAACTTTATTGCGGGCCGACTTCAAACAGTGCTCGGCTATTATCTATTACAAGTTCAACTTTTGGTCAAACGCCAAAGTTTACTGAATGGAGATCGAATTGCTGAACTTTCTTTGAAGTGAAACTTCTTATGGCACGTTGTGAATTTTTTCGAGTGACACGAAATTTCTGAGCCCCCCACCACTCCAGCCGCTCTCTCTCTCTCCGCGTCCTCCTTGCCACCACATGCTATACTAGCAGTGCATCCCTACCACTCCAGCCGCTCTTTCTCTCTCTGCCGCGTCCCCCTTGACACCACATGCTATACTAACAGGCATCTCTACTACTCCAACTCCAGCCGCTGTGTGTGTGTGTGTGTGTGTGTGTGTGTGTGTGTGTGTGTGTGTGTGTGTGTGTGTGTAATGAGGTATCATTTGTTATTAAATTACCTCAAATACGTATTTTAGTTGTACTTTTCTGACGTATGAGTTATAAATTGCAAAAAATTATATTATTAGAAAATTAATAGAGATGTCCACAAATTAATTTAAAGTGTTTTTATAACAATATAACCTCATAAAATAAGAAAAATCGTCATATCTCGACGGAGAAGCAAAATAGGCCAAAAATACCGATTTTTTACGGGTATCCTAAAGGGAAAATAAAATATCGAGACGCACAAATAGAGGTGTCATTTGTTGTGATTACATAACCTCAAATTCGTATTTTCGCTCTATCTTTATGAAATTGGAGTTATAAATTGCGAAAAAGTTAGAGTATACCTTGAAAATTAATAGAGATGTCCACAAATTAATTTAAAGTGTTTTTATAACAATATAACCTCATAAAATAAGAAAAATCGTCATATCTCGACGGAGAAGCAAAATAGGCCAAAAATACCGATTTTTTACGGGTATCCTTAAGGGGAAATAAAATATTGAAACGCACAAATAGAGGTGTTATTTGTTGTGATTACATGACCTCAAATTCGTATTTTCGCTCTATCTTTATGAAATTGGAGTTATAAATTGCGAATAAATTACAGTATACTTTGAACATTAATAATACCGATGTGCGCGAAGAAATTTAAAGTGTTTTCATGACAACATAACCTCATAAAATAAGAAAAGTCGTCATATCTCGACGGAAAAGCAAAATGGGCCAAAAATACCGATTTCTTACGGGTATCCTGAAGGGGAAATAAAATATTGAGACGCACAAATTGAGGTGTCATTTGATATGATTACATAACCTCAAATTCGTATTTGCGGTCTATCTTTATCAAATTGTAGGTCTATCTTAATTCGTAACAATAACACAAATAATTGCTTCTCATTTAATTTTCTGTATAAAATGAGTTCAATATTTGATACTTGAAGTTTCACTTCTATCGTGGGTCCCACGACCCATTTTTTTTTTTGGGAGAGAACCGTAGAATAAGATTTTCAGCAGTTCCTAGCTGATATCTTTGATAAGCTTAACTCGTTACAATGCCATAGACTTAAACAATAATAAAATAAGACTCGAATCTGGAACGTCATGTATTTTTGCAGACGATCACTGCATTGACAGCGTCAATGGATACGCATTTTGGAACGTTATCCCTATTGACTAATGCGACCGTAATCGCTATTTAAATTTTTTTACAGGATACACAAACAGAATACTCGACAGAGAAAGCGAGTTTAAAGCGCTGTATGTACTTGAATCAGACCATGTGTCGTACGCATTCAAACACCCTTTGTTTTTTATATATAATATTTTTACTGATAGATCCGATGAAGACAAATTTTCCAGCAGAAAAAAACGTCGATACAAACAACATAGATATGTTTACATACGTCAATTCTAAATTTATCTTAATAGAAAATCACTTGTGAAAACAAATGGACGAACTTTATTAACTTATGCCTGGCCAAGATTACATCAGCTTTTTGCCCCGGGAGGTAGCACATATTATTTTTTTTATTTATTTATTATTATTTTTTTTTCTACCAGGATACCACGACAGCCTACTGGCCTAGTCACAGGGGCCACCCACTTACCACCTATGTGTGGGGGTGTATTGTCACACCCATTTCCAAACCTTTTTCTCATATCCTACCTGATCCATCGGCACAGTGCGAGTATCTCCGGTGGAACACTTTGCCACTTAAGTTGACACTCTCTGCACTAATAGTGCATCGGGTCAACTCGCCACTATGTAGCCTTTCCCTGTAAAAGACTCCAATATTGCAGGACATCCACTCCTTGCCGGTTAAGCCAGCGCTCTCAGCTGAAGCATCGAATCCAGGCTAATTAGCATCCCCGGGATGCCCCTCGTTTCAGGGACCACTCCTCGCCGGTAAGGCCGGCGATCCCTGCCAGACGCTTGGCATCAGGTCCGCTAACCCCTACCTATAGCCCTAACACTGTTTCGCATTCACCCAGGCCCAGAAACCTGTGCGGCGAGGAAAAAACCCTGAAATTACTCTGAAGGAAAATTCCACGGAAAAATCTGCCCCGAAACAGCCGGGATTACATAGGAGCTTTTCCCGACGAAAACAGTTTTTTAAAAAATCTGCAATTACCGGGAATCGAACCTACGACCCCTAGAACAGCGTTGTTTCAGTAACAAGCACGCTTACCACTGAGCCAACGCCGCTCATCGATACCAATATTAATTATGAATGACGACAAAGATAATTTTGCACATTGAATAAGTGATGTTATATAAAGATAATTTTGAATTAAATCATGTATTGGACCATTTTTCTTAAGATTGCTAAAATCAGCGTTCGGATTTGCTTGGGCGTATGATAAATCTTTACATAAGTCGTCAAAATGATTTTTAAAATATTTTGAATTAAATTTTGATTCATGAACTTTCGATACATTATGACTTTTACGTCCCTCTTGTTTTGCAGAAGACTGGCCAGATATATTTTCTGAAATAAATTTCACAAAATGAGTATGCGTGTCTAGAGATTCTATTTGAATTAATAAAAAAAATCAGTTTGTACATGAAACAGCTTTGGCCTTGATACATTATACATTTTATTTTGTATTATTTGACTTAACCCAGTAAAAAAAAGTATAGATATCGATTTTCTTTATCTTTTCTCAAAAGTGAGTTCAGAAGGACAGTGTCGGAAAAAAAGTAATTAGCACATTGTAGGTTATTAAGGCTTATAATAGTGATTAATGTGACAGTTTTATAATGAGTTTGTAAAAAATTAGTCCTACGTGCAAAGATCTACCTTTCATAAGAGATTTTTTTTTTCAAGCTCACTGCTCACACAGAAAACACAACCTCAATATGTCTCTCAACCTTTCTAAAATATCTGTTAAGAGATTTTAATTTCGATCGAGCTCTCAGTAGATCATGTACACTTTGATTAAAAAACTCGAAAAAAAAGTTTTCACACATTGAAAAAAAAAAAAAAAAAAAAAAAAAAAAAAAAAAATATGAAAAAAGAAAAGAGAAAGTAATAAAAAAAAGTTCACGGGCCCTCGTGTGTTTATGTTAAAACAAATACAAAAAGTTAATGTAGTTGAAAATGTAAATAAAAATTTTTCATGACTAACCTT
Source organism: Copidosoma floridanum (assembly GCF_000648655.2). The sequence continues at coordinate 632,842 of NW_019381519.1, forward strand.
ATAATTTCTCTTTGATGAACAATCAAGTGAGTCATCAAGTAGCATAAGCAGAGAATGTTCTTCGTTAGCCGTGTCTGAGTCAATTGAAGATTCACTACAATTCGATATTTTTCGCAAAAATACAGTTCGCAGAAAAGTTTTATTAGACAAACTGTACTACAGCTCAGCAAAAAAGATAATGTAGCTCTCTCAGTCGTAGGCAAAACTAATCAATCAATACATGGCAAAATAAATGACGATCAAATTTTGTGGGAAATATGTTATACATGGAATATAATTGTAATGTAAGTAGATCGTGAAAGCAGAAATCATTTTTTTTGTCAAATCAATTACTTCGACAACAAACAATTTAACATAGGGTCAAGAATGGTCATCATTTCGTTATAGAAAGTATTCAAACTTTTTTCGCAGATAAAAAATTGTAATCAAACTTATGCAACTTCATCTCCATATGCTACCCATCAAAATCGGATGATTTTAAGACCACCAAAAAGTTATAAACATAAATAACTATGAATAGTTTCGCAAATTAAACATTTGACGATGCGTCGCATGGTGGACCCCACGAGCCGCTCGGCCTCTACTGCACCTGAGATTGTGTTTAGGTCAGCCGAAGGTGGTGCAGTGGCTAGGGCTTCGCAAAGCACTTCTCGAATAAGTCGCGCAACATTCTACCTGATATCTCGCGCCCTGAACGCCTCGCGTGACACAGCACCACGCAACTTACCAAGTTCAAATGAAATGAGCTGATGATCACTCGCCGAATAGTCCTCCAAAATCCTCTAGGCAGACACCCACGCCGCAATTCCCGGCGTTGCGAGCGTCACATCGACTGTAGAATCCCTGGTCCCTATTCGCCTGAACGTCGCCTTGTTACCAGAGTTCAACACGGTGAGGTCTAGGCTTGAAGCCATCTCTAACACGGTCCGCCTTCTGGCATCGTTTGTGTTTCACCACAAGTGGTGGTCTTGGAGTTCAGATGGACGGCAATAATCACGTCACCCATCTCCCCAAACCTACAGAACAGAAGCCAACAGTTTTTTAAAACTCAACTCGAGGCTCAACGCCAAAATTTGTCTAACAGGAATTGTTAGACAAACTATTCCTGTTTTGTCTTGTCCCAGAAATGTTTGTTTGATGATAGTTAAGACGATTTTTTCGTAAAAATTAAGAAAGCTCGATTTCGCAACGATAATTTGTTGAGACAAATTAACCATCTCTTTCGACACATAATACTTTTTTCCTTGTAACTTATTTAAAGAAAAATGAAAACATATCGTTTTAAGGAATCATAGGGACATTGTTTTAAACTGAAAGTAACTATCGGAAACTTGGCACAGCCCTCCTCAAAACCTTAAACCAGAATGCTGTGCAAAAAAAAGCTTATTTATATAAAATTCATGACACACTTTTGTTGACAAAAGTTGAGTCCCATCCTACTTTTTGTTGGTTAATTTTTATTACTCAAACATTTTTTCAAGTTGTTTTCAGAAGTCAGATCTTGGGTGTTTTCACCTTATACAAATGGTCCAAAATCGATGAAAAATTACCCGCGCCTTAGTTGTTTTTCTGGTATTGTAATTTTGATAAATTTTTTATATTATAATAAACCATGTGTATCATTATTAGTAAGACCTTTTTTCTGGATTTTGAGTAATAAAAGCCGAAAATCGGAATTACTATGTACGTGATTTTCATGTCGGGGTATCATCATGATTAATTAACCTTAATTGGACTTATATATGTCATTGTCAATCAGTAACACTATTCTAAAGTGATTTGTAATATATTTAGGTTACTTGGAAATGATTATTTTAATTTCGTTTATGGAACTTTCCTATCTTTAGTGTCATCGTTTTTAACAATGTACACATTGTAGTAATAAGACACTGTATTTTATTTTAAAATTTTTTATTTTATTATTTTTACAAAAATTATTCACACAAACATCAACAGGTCACATACTTATAATTTTCTCGGAAGGAGCGTTGGTTGGATAATGTTGTGCCTGTAATAAAAAAATTTTTTTTATGTGACTCAAGATTTAAAAATGTNAAGATAAATTTAGAATTGACGTATGTAAACATATACCAGAAAAACAACTAAGGCGCGGGTAATTTTTCATCGATTTTCGACCATTTGTATAAGGTGAAAACACCCAAGATCTGACTTCTGAAAACAACTTGAAAAAATGTTTGAGTAATGAAAATTAACCAACAAAAAGTAGGATGGGACTCAACTTTTGTCAACAAAAGTGTGTCATGAATTTTATATAAATAAGCTTTTTTTTGCACAGCATTCTGGTTTAAGGTTTTGAGGAGGGCTGTGCCAAGTTTCCGATAGTTATTTTCAGTTTAAAAAATTCTAGAAACAATTTTGTAAAGACGTATCTCTCCGTGTGAATCTCTCGTTTTTTTGCAATATGCTCAGCATAGGACCTGCTGGCGACTTTTTCAATATATCACTTCAATTTTGATACTAATCAATCTTAACAATGTCCTTATGATTCCTTAAAACAATATGTTTTCATTTTTCTTTAAATAAGTTACAAGGAAAAAAGTATTATGTGTCGAAAGAGATGGTTAATTTGTCTCAACAAATTATCGTTGCGAAATCGAGCTTTCTTAATTTTTACGAAAAAATCGTCTTAACTATCATCAAACAAACATTTCTGGGACAAGACAAAACAGGAATAGTTTGTCTAACAATTCCTGTTAGACAAATTTTGGCGTTGAGCCTCGAGTTGAGTTTTAAAAAACTGTTGGCTTCTGTTCTGTAGGTTTGGGGAGATGGGTGACGTGATTATTGCCGTCCATCTGAACTCCAAGACCACCACTTGTGGTGAAACACAAACGATGCCAGAAGGCGGACCGTGTTAGAGATGGCTTCAAGCCTAGACCTCACCGTGTTGAACTCTGGTAACAAGGCGACGTTCAGGCGAATAGGGACCAGGGATTCTACAGTCGATGTGACGCTCGCAACGCCGGGAATTGCGGCGTGGGTGTCTGCCTAGAGGATTTTGGAGGACTATTCGGCGAGTGATCATCAGCTCATTTCATTTGAGCTTGGTAAGTTGCGTGGTGCTGTGTCACGCGAGGCGTTCAGGGCGCGAGATATCAGGTAGAATGTTGCGCGACTTATTCGAGAAGTGCTTTGCGAAGCCCTAGCCACTGCGCCACCTTCGGCTGACCTAAACACAATCTCAGGTGCAGTAGAGGCCGAGCGGCTCGTGGGGTCCACCATGCGACGCATCAAAGAATGGCGTGACGCAAGTATGCCCCGGAAATCCGCCAGGTCAAGTCGGAAATCGAAATATTGGTGGATGGAAAAAATTTCTGACATGCGGAGGGAGTATCACAGACACCTTTCAGTGAAGGAAAAATATGGAGGAGGTGGTGGCACTTTATAAGGGTGTAAAAAAAACTGGCGAGGGCCATCAAAGAAAGTCAAAACCATCGCGAGCTTGTTGCCGAGGTCGACAGAGACACTTAGGGCCTGGGCTACCGCATAGTCACAAAACTACAGAGTGGCTCAGGATCGGTGGGGCTTCTGGAGCCGTCGTTCATGCAGGACGTTGTTGGGGCGCTTTTTTCCGTTTATCTGGAAGAAGAGCGAACTGAAACGGCCGTAGTCAACGAGGTTCCATTGTTTACGCAAAGGGAATTGTCGGCGGTCCTATTGACACTGCCGGGACGAAAAGCCCCAGGTCTGGACGGAATACCTAATGAAATCCTTAAGATCGTGGCAGTGGAGAAAGCATGTGTTTTTCTGGATATGATTAATGCTTGCTTAAAAGCAGGCAAAATTGGCGGACCGTAGAAGATCCAACGCCTCGTTCTTCTGGACAAGGGTAACGGTCCACCTGTGATCCCAGCATCATTTCTGCCGTTGTGCATGCTGGACGATTTGAGCAAGGTACTGGAGCGATTGATCCAAACGCGACTGCGAGGACTTTTAACTTTAACTGCAGGATCATCAGCATTGTCGCTGAGCTTCTCCTGCAAACGCCAGCAGCCCTTGACACCCAGCAGTCCCAGCGACGTGTCCAGTGTCCGGTTTCGGGACGACGCATTCACATAGGTAACAGCTCACTTCTTTTATGGAGCAGTTGTATGCTACGGAGCCCTTTTCACCACACCAACAGCACGCCCTGGAGTTGTAATAGAGGAAGTAGTAGTAGTATTTTTTTTTTGTAGATGAAGGGTAAATGCATTAAGGCACACCACAGGAACAGCGGTAGTGTAGGACTTGGTGGATTTTTTTTATTAGACCACCCATACCCACTCAATCCCCCCATGCCACGTGGCTTTTGTTCCACCCCGAAACCGCGTTAGCATTACTTCAGGGTGGAGCCACCAGGGAGACCATCGCGTCTCACAGGGTTAACGAGCTGACTCGCCACCATTTGCTAGGGGTGCTGATCCTCTCGAGTCCTAAAAAAGACTTGGGGTCTCTGAGGACCAGCACCCTGTCTAGCGCTTCACAGTAAGCCGCTGATCAAGTTGACCGCTTGGGCCTTCCTTCTGGCCTCTTCTAGGGCCCTTCTAAATAAAGGGCAGCTCCCACTGCCTGCTTCGTGCTTGTTGTCCGTTGTTGAGCAAAGGAAGCACCGTGCTGGGCCTGGACACTCTTTTTTTCGGTGGTTTGAGCTTCCACACTGGAAGCAAAGCTTCGATCTGTTACAGACATGTCCATATCCCAGGCATTGGTACCATCTAGTTACTTCAATTTTTCTTTGAATTCGGCAGCTTACGAAGCCGACTTGTAACCTGACTTCCTCTTCTGCTTGTCTGGCAGTTGCTCCATCCACCTTTATCAACACAAGCCTCTGTCCTCTGGCATTTGGTTTTAAGAGAGCTACTTCTGGCTCCTGGCTCCTGAGTCCAAAAGTCCTAGCAAAAGCCTCTTTCACCTCATCTTTTCCTACAATATCATCCAGGTCTCGAACCTTTAGTGTCACTTTTTTGTTGCTCATTTTTACAATAACCTGTCCAGCTACCAATTCTGTGAGAATGCAATAGCATTCTCTACACCTTTGGCCTAAATAAGTATGTCTCCTTTTTTTTGTAGTGACAACACTTTGGACTGCCACATAAGCCTTATCAGGGTCCAAATTTGCCTTCATCGTCTTCAGCACCTTTGCAAAGGTCTGTCCTTCAGCCATCTTGATCAGTAACTGTTGTCGTCGGGTTTACTCTCTTCTTTTGGTTTTTTCTGTCGTTCAAGATAACCTCTTCTTGTTAGCCTCTGCCTGTTTTCTTTTTTTTTTTTAAGACATGGTTTGCTGACATTTCTCAGGGCTGTCTGATGGGCTCCTGTTCCTTTTACTTCGTTCTATTTCCTTTAGGGCAGTGTTCAGGGTTTTTTTTGTACATGCCGTCGGAAATTATCTCGCCTTTGTTCCCTACACTGCAGGGATTCCAATGATGACTTCTAAGCGTTTGCAAACACTTTTTATTTGTAAATAAAGCCTTCTCTTAACACCTCTGCCTCTTGAAGGAGTTTAAGCGTGGCTTTGAGCCCATTCTTAACAGCGTTCGCTGTGTTACCGTACTTATCGTTGATTGCTTGTAGCGTCTCTGTAATATCTTTCGTTGCTGATTTGACTATATCAGCCACTTGCTGTCGCTTTACTCTGAGCTTAGCACCACTTTCTTCTATACAGGCAAGCTCCTCCTGGGTCTGGTGGCTAAATACTGACACGTTGCTGTCCTCGATGTCGTAGGTGCCTATGCTCGACAGGCTTTCTCTTCGTCCTGAATCTGTAAGAAAAGGTTATGGAACATTTAATAGTCCCTGTTGGCAATGAGTCACGTCTTTGTGCCCCCCCCCCCCAGAATCCGTGGGGCCTGCGACAGTCACCCAGGCTTTCACTAGATTGGAACTGCCGGTGGATTCCCTCGGAGAGGTTACCGCCTTGGGTACTAGTTTTGCATCGACGTTTTTTATGTTGGCATCTTTTTAAATGTCATACTGACCCGCGAAGGCCAGCACTACCTTTTTTTCTAAAAATAAATATTTGGAAAGGATTAAAACCAAGGCAGCGGCCCTCTCTGTTATCAGAGAGAACCACTACTCGCTCGGGCCGGCCGGGAGTCGCCACTCTCCCTCAGTCCTACCCGCGGAGACTGCCCTGGCATTGAGTAACAAGTCTAAGAATGATCTTCGTGAGTAATGTATGTATATGTTGTTTCACTACAGTCATCCCAGCGTGACGAGCAGCAGTTGTACAATCCCACGACCGCGCAGACAACCCAACAAAACGAGCTGGCGTAAGGCACTAAGGTGCCGTTATATAGCCTCCTCAGTGGTAGTAAGCCTCGATTAGTCGTCCTATCGCGTCTTTTTTGTCAATGAGGCGTACAGACATATCAGATGTGGTTACCCAGACTTACCTGGGCCTCATCGTCCGGCTTCACCCGCCCCCAGGCCTCTAACGCATGCCCGGAAAAGGACCCACCACCCGCAACCCGGAACAATCCGTAAGTATCCCTGTGTTTGCTTAATGAGAGTGTGATGCATGTATCTGAAAAGAATGTTATAACTGCCGCTTACTTTTATACACGACAGGGTGGAGATTGGTTAAGACTTGTCAAGGTTACCAATATACCAAGACAGCACGCTGATTCTTAGTGGCTTGGGCGGGGGGTCAGCTCCTGCCGCCCGTCTCAGTTGGCTGGTTTTTATTCGGAGATCCAATCAGCTCATTTCAAGCTCTAGTTCCTACACGCATACACCACTCATACTCTTATTTATTTTTTAAAGTTCCCCCTTTTTTGTTTTTTCTTTTGTTTTCGGGGAAACACAGTCTCTAACACATTTAGATGAAGTACTAGTAGTAGTAGTAGTAGTAGTAGTAGTAGTAGTAGTAGTAGTAGTAGTAGTAGTAGTAGTAGTAGTAGTAGTAGTAGTAGTAGTAGTAGTAGTAGTAGTAGTAGTAGTAGTAGTAGTAGTAGTAGTAGTAGTAGTAGTAGTAGTAGTAGTAGTTTTTTTTTCTGGTGGAAGGAGGGGACATGCATTGAGGCACACCGTAGGGACAGCGGTAGTGTGGGACTCGGTGGATTTTTTTTATTAGACCACCCATACCCACTAAAACCGCCCCCCCCATGCCGTGCGGCTTTTGATTCACCCCGGAATCGCGTTAGCATTACTTCAGGGTGGAGCCACCAGGGAGATGATCGCGTCTCACAGCATTAACGAGCTAGCTCGCCACCATTTGCTAGAGGTGCTGATGCTCTTGAGTCCTGAAAAGGACTCGGGGTCCCTGAGGACCAGCACCTTGTCTAGTGCTTTATAGTAGGCCGCCCACTCAGCCAGCACCACTATAAGCTTAATATAAGCCACTGTATACCATTTTTCCTTACATGAAGAACTTTGTATTCAGTTTCTTGTCGTAATATTATTTTGATCTGTACTTTTTTTGCGTCTGAGTCATTGCTGCTATCGTTCGTAATTGTGTGAGGTTCCCTGTTATTTGTTCTAGTAAGTCTGTGTATGTATGTCTTTTTTCCGGCTGCTTAAAGCTTGACGGAAGTTTTGCACGTTGGCCAAACATAAGCTTGTGTAAAGAGTAGCCTGTGCTCTCATACTCTGATGTATTGTATGCTAGTGCTCGCAGTTGCAGTACCTCATCCCATTTTTCAGTTTGGCTAACGTATGCCTTCCAATATTCTATCAGGACATGGTGCATACGCTTGATCGCACCGTTGCTTTGCGGATGGTAAGCTGTGCTCCCGATTTTGTTGACTTTAAATAGTTTGGCGTATTCCTACATAGTTCTGTTCATGAAGTGTGTCCCCCTATCCGATAACAATTTCTCTGGGGCTCCGAAGTATGCATTGAATCTGTTTGTTAGGGCTCTCACTGTTTACTCTGCCGTTGGTTTCTGAACGGGGGCCAGCACTATATATTTGGTTAATTAATCTTATATTGATAAAATGTGTGTATTGTTGCGAGTTAATGGTTGGTTTATTGGTCCACAGAAGTCTATCAATATCTCTTCGAATGGTCTGCTTGGAGTGTCAGTGATCACCATGGCGTGTTTTGTTTTTACTCGCACTAGCTTTTTCGTTTGACATGACGAGCAGCCGAGTACGAATTGCCTTACGTCTGGCCTTATATTTCGCCAGTAAAAATTTTTCGTTATTTTGCTATATGATTTATTAATACCACAGTGTCCTCCTACTGCTGACTCGTGATATTCTATTATTAACTTATATCTCTGATCTACTGGTGGCACTATCAATGTACTTGTGTATAACGTAGCGTTTATTTTTATGCCTTTAAGGATTTCCTTAAACTGTTCAACTACGTACGTCCATTGGTTATGATTTAGTATTACTAAGTCTCTTACCAGTCCTATCGTTTTTTATTTGTTCACCATTACCAGTGATCTAAGGGCTGTCACGACTGCTTTCCGTGAAAGAGTTCCACGGCCCGGAAACAGGCGACTGAGTTTTCTCTCCTTCTCCCTTGCTATTATACCTCTCCTCTCTCTTTACCGCTCTCTCTTAACCAAAAGGAGGTTCACGCTGAGCTCCACTGGCTCCGGAAGGAAGGGGGAAAACAATTAGGATTAATAGATTTAAAGCGGGATCAAAGTTTAATCAAGCACTGTAATTTTCTTTTCTTTTGTTACATAAGTGACACCAATCGAGGGTGCCGGCGATTCAGCGGCCACGGCACTGACGTTGACCGCGATCGCACGAGCACGTACACTTTTTCACCGGACTGACACCCGTGTCCTACAGTAGAAGTCCACACGCCTTTAGCCCTGCCACCATCGCACTCTACCCTCAGATCAACAGTCTTTCTCTCCCGATCTCACTGCTCCCGCATCCGGGTTCTCCCCGCCTTTACCCCTTCACAATTCCCTCCCCAGCTCTTGCCCAGCTTCGCACTTTCCTATCTCTATCCCTCTCTCACAGCTACACACGCACCCACACTACTTGGACCGGCTCCTCAAGTCCCCAAGCTCTACTCACTCCCACTCTCCGGCACGTCTCCTCGAACCATCCGGGCCACTCCCGGTACACTCAATCCTTCCACTCTCACCTGCATGCAACTAGCCCCAAACACCCTACCTCATCCCGACGTTGTCTGACCCCTAGGGTGGCTCCTCGATCCTCAGCTGCTGGCAGGCAAGCTTTCTCTCCTTTCTCTCTCAAATGCCCTGGCTTGGCTCCCGTGACTTCGATCTAGCTATCGCTCGCCTCGATGATGACCCCGACCTCTGTCCCCGACTCCTGTTCCTCACCACGCTTCAACTCTCGCACCTCGATTCCTCCGCCTCTTCTCTACTTTCATTCTCTCTCTCTCTCTCTCTCTCAACTTCACGATCTCAAAAGAAACGCCCTCGCTACCTAACAAAGGTACCACGGAAAAGAAAAAGCCTCGACACGCTTGCACTTTGACTGCCACACTGCACGGTTCAAGCCAGACTAAGTCCCCTCTCCGGCTTCTGGAGGTCCTCTCGCTGACTTCCGCTGCACTGCCCTGATTTCCTGCGCCTTTTCGGCTTCTTCCGCCGTAGCTGCTGTTGTCTCCACCAATCAGACTCAACGCCTTCGTCGTCCTGCCCGGCTCGCGCAGGCCCCCAAAGCACAAATGCATCAAAATAACTAGGTGGTTGATAACGAAGTAGGCCTGAAAAATAGAAGAGAGCAAGGAGGCGTCGCAGGGTCACTAATTTCACCTCGTCACAGGGCTATCACGCATTTCTTTATGTCGGATTTCAGCGCTGAATCCTCGAAATGAGTTTTCGCGTACATTCGAATAACACTCACTTTCCTTATTTTGGATAGCATGACGTCGCCGACTGCCTTCGTCTCGTTATTCATGATTACCGGGTTTATATAGCCTTGCTCGTATAACGCGTCGATAGTCTCCTTGCCCGGAATATCGTCTGTTATTGTGAAGAACGCTAGGTTATCGATATATATGAACGAGTGATCTTCGACTTTTCTCATTTTTTAAAATGGGGTGGGGTCTGTGTTGCCTTGCGGGGCCCATAGAGGTATGTCGCGTGGCAATCGTGTTCTACATACTCTATACTTTTCCATTGTGCCCGCTTTGTCGAAAATTTTTCTCTCCTCGCCAGGACTATCGTCGCTATCTTCTATTAAAGCTTTGTTTAGCCCCCGGTCGCTATCCGGTGAGAGAGAGTCTCGTTTGGTGTTAGTGTTCAGTGGTGGTGGAGGTTTAGGCGGGGGCATGATGCGCTTTTCATCAGCCTTCTCTCTTTCTTTCTCTCTCTCGCTTTTTTCTTCGCTCTCCGTATCGCATGCGCCCTGTTCACCATTCTCTCCGTCTCTTTTGTTTACATATTGTTCGATGCTGTTTTCTTCAAGATTTTCCTCTGTGTTATCTTGAGATTCCTGGTTATCGGTGTCGTCCATTTTGACTCGCGTAGCGTTTTTCTAAGTTCGTCTGTTGATTCTGCCAACCCATACAGGAGTAGTAGGCAATGAAACAGACAGCTCCCATCTCTAGGGACGTCGATCCTTCTTAGCTGTTTGTAGGGTTCTGTGGATTGGGTCCCTGATATTTGAGTCTTTGCAGCTTCTTCGTCGTTCATCACAATTGGTATATCATCGCTTTCCCATACGTCGATTCTTATGCCTTCTTTTCCCCTAATGTATTTTTGTTCAACGTCGATTGAGACCTTTGCTCGAAATCGATTTGTTGATTCGTTAAGTATTGATTTTAAACTGTTAATTGGACCTCTGTTGTTATTATGATTTTTGTTTTCGCTGTCGGGTTTTTGTGCATCTGGCGGTCGTTAACTCGCATGTTTGTTTGGTGCCGTTCGGCTTGGTTTGGTCATTTCCGTCTCTTGCTCGTCTACCTGCTATCTACCTTCGGTTCTACTCTCCCTCTGCTGGTCCTGTACCTCTCTTTTATATTCCAATCTCTCTTTACCTTCTTTGTCTCCGTCAGGTGTTGCTGTCGTTGCCGATTCCTCTATTGCCTTCCTAGCTTTCCCCTCTCTCTCTCTTTTTCTGCTCTCTCCGCAGCCTTGCTATTCTGTGCTAGTTGAAATCCCCAATGTTCTGCCAGCTTAGGTTTCCTCTGTGTTGCTGCCAGTAAATCGCAGTGCGCAATAATAATCTCTTCCGAGTTGTGTGAATGCTCGACAGTATTAGAAAAGTCTGGGATTTTCCTATGAAGTGTATCCAATTGACGTTTACGAGTTCTATATCGTATTTTTCCTGCGGTACCTTCGTTTATAAATGGTGTGCTCGTTGTTTTCACCTCATTTTCCATATTTTTTTCTTTGCGTATGTACGCTAGTTTGTTGTCTACTGGTCCTTGCGACAAAATTTCCTCTTTGTCGCTTATCGTTGTAAGGTTGCCTTTTTTTGTCTTATTTTTCGGTTTTTCCATCATTTTCTTTTCTAATTCTGTGTCTGTATCACTGTGACTGTTGGTGCTTGATATGTGCTTGCTTCCTCTATGTTCTCTAGGTTTCTTTTGAATTACTTTCTCGTCTGACTCCTCTGAGTCAGATGTTTCTATTTTGACTTTCTTATTCTTTCGTATTCGATTCCTCTGTCTCCTCATACACATTTAATATAGTCGTCCCGGTGACGCGTGTATGTCTTCGTGATTGTCCTTTTTCTGTTTTTCCGCGAGCTCATACAGCTCCCTGCGTGGTAGTTCTGGGTTATCCTCCCCTTCATTTATTATTAGGTTACGAGACAGGGCATCCGGGGCCTTGTCTATTAGTCCCGGTCTGTAAACAATATCAAACTCGTATCCTCGAAGTTCTGCCTTCAACCTTGTAAATCTTAAATCCAGCTTTTTTGGTATGTGAAAAAGCTTGAGCGGTTCGTGATCTGTTACGACTGTAAATTTACCACCTAACAAATATGGCCTAAATTGCTCTTTGGCGTACACTATCGCCAACAATTCCTTGTCGTTGGAAGAGTATCGTAATTCACTGCCTTTCAAGCATCTAGACGCATTTTCACAAGGGTGATCTTTACCTATCTCTCCTTGGTTTAAAATTGCTCCGATGGCGTAGTCGGATGCGTTGGTTGTTACGATGAGGGGTTTGTTTATACCTGGGACTATCAGTACTGGCTTACTGCACAGAGCGTTTTTAAGTTCTATAAAAACATGTTCTTGTTCTTTTCCCCATTTGAATTCGGCTGTTTTTCTTGTAAGCTTTAAGAGAGGTTGGTCTATTTTTGCGTAACCCTTGATGAAGCGTCGATAGTACCCTGCTAGCCCGAGAAATTGTTCCATTTTTCTCGCATTTGTCGGTTTAGGAAAATTTCTTACTGCTTCAATTTTTTCTGGATTTGTTTTGATCTGGCCATTGCCTACAATATGACCGAGCACTTTTGCTTCCTTCCTAAGAAATTGGCATTTTCTCGGTTCTATTGTGAGGTTTGCTTCGGCTAACCGTTTTAAGAGCCTTTCGAATCTTTTCCCGTGTTGTTCCAACTTTTCTGCGAATACCATGATGTCGTCCATATATACCTCTATCTCACGTCCTTGTAGGCCCCGCTAGTGCTAGTGTTATCACTCGCATGAATGTACTTGGGGAGTCTATGCATCCCATCGGCATTCGTATGTATTGGTAATGTTCATTTAGTCCTGAGAACGCAGTTTTATGAGCATCCTCCTCGTTAATTTCTACTTGGAAAAACCCGCTCTTCAAATCTACCACGGTTATATATTTTGCAGCTGCTAAATTTTCCAAAATTACATTCTGGAATAGCAGCGGATAACACATACGACCGTTATTTCGTTTAATAGCCGGAAATCTGTTACGACCCTCCAGCGTTTTTCTTCGTTTGGTCCCACGTTTTTCGGGACAATCCACATATTTGAGTTATATTGAGATGTTGAGGTTTCAATTATTTGTTGTTGTAGTAGCTTGTCTATTTCTATTTGCATCTGCTCCTTTAGTTTTATTGGATAACGTACTCTTTTGGCAACGATTGTTTTCTCTATTGACGTTGTTATTCTATGTTTAAGTAAGTTTGCAGCCTTTAGTAGCTTGCCGTCGAGGCCAAATACGAAAGGATAGTACTCTATAAGATTCCGGATGTGGTCTAGTTCCTCCATGTTTCAGCTGGATATATCAACAATTTCCATTTTTTTTTTATTTGAGCTGTTATATCCGATTTCTTAATATCTTCGAAATTGTTAATGTTGCTTTTTATATTGTACTTATTTTTACTGCTTATGGCACTTTTTTCTTTTATAACTTCATTATCTTTTTTATTTCTATCCGAATTTTGAGTGTTAAAAGGCCCGATCAATGCTTCGTTCAACCCTTCAGCGTCGTCCCCAGCAATGCTGAATGTTTTCGCTTCTTGTCTTGTTTCACATTCGAAAACATCTACCTCTGGTACTGGCACATCAATTTGTTTGTCTGTTATGTTTATAATTTCCGCATATATTTTTGAGTTTTTATTTTCCCCTGTAAAATTTCCAAATAAGATTCCTTCTTTTATGTTTTGTAGGGGGACCCAGCCGACTTGTACGTGGCTGCTATCATCTTTTACACGCGCAAATATTATTTTCCTCGACTTTGCGGGGATTTCAAAATATTCTGGTTTTAGTAATGGGATTCTGATGCTTTTTAATTCTAAATAATTTTCTTTGGCGCTTATGAGGCTATTATACAACTTAAACGTCCCAGCAAATAATGCCTTCTATTTCTATCGGAAAGGTATCTGGGACTACATACAGATTCATTGTGATACCGTTAAGAGGTATTTTAGTGGTCCCTAACGTGCAGCGTGCTCCGTGTGTGACGCCAGTTATTAGGACTCTTTCTCTGCTCTCTATATGCGTGTCTGTAGTGAGGCAGCATTGTTTTATTAATTATAATTATTATTTCGGTAGTTGAAATTTCTTTCTGTATTTTCCCTGTTATCGTTGTTGAATTGTTTGCGTTCGTCGCTCCAATTTATCCTCCCACTCTCTGCGTCTCTCACTAGTGTGCGACATTTGCTTGTATCGTGCCCCCTGCATTTGCAGTAAGTGCAATTTTTAACTCTTACATTTTGTTTATTTTGCGCTGTCTGTGTTGGTGGATCATTTGCTTTTATGTCTGGGTTTTGAATTTTCTTATTCGTCGCGTCTGCTACCAGTTTCATATATAATTTTTTAGTATGTTTCCCGTATTCATTGCAATACGAGCAATATTGATGATCCCTAGTTGTTTTACCTTTTTCTGTCATTTCGCATGCTTCTGCTTGCTTTTGGTTACGCACACGATCGTCCGTATCTCTTGTTTCTGTTCTTGCTAGGCATGTTTGCTCACGTAAGCTGAGGTCGCTTTCCATTTTCAGCGCGGCTACTATAGCTTCGTCTAATGTTTTTGGACTAAGGCATGTTACGCTGTAGTTATAAGGCGATTGTATCCCGTACGTGTATGGTTTTATGGATTCTTTTTCAGCGCTCTCTTTCAATGCCTGTCGTTGACTGTTAGAATCGTAGAGTGTTATTATTCTGTCGTATGTTTTCTGCACGCGGCTGCTGTAGTCTTCTTCGAGTTTCCCTCTATATTGCTTTATGACTCTTAATTTTGCCAATAACGTATCGACGCTCCCGATACTGCTGTATCTGTTTTTCAGTTCTACTAAAAATTGGTCTACAGAAGAGAACTGTGCTAGCCGTGGTATAAATTCGACTACTTTGTCCTTAAATTTATTTGCTAGTGAGCCAATAAAAAACTTTTCGTATACAGGGCCTACAGTCCACGATACCATTTTTACCATTTGCTTGAATAGAGGTTAGTTAACGGGATCACCGTCAAATGTTGGCACGTTTGTTGCTAAGTGGCTTAATGACGACATCGTGTTCTGAATTTGGCGTTCAAAATTAAAATTTTCTGTATAATGTGGAGGTACCGGAAATTGATTTTGGGTATTTAAGTAATTTGTATTCGCTCAATTTGATTCGAATTCCTCTGCAGGATGGGCTTGTGTCGTTGTATTTTGTCTACAGTTATTATTGTTGTAGATCATATCGTGAGCAACCCCCTCGCTCCCAATTACTTGCTCTTCTTGAACTACTGGGATTCGAATTTGTGTTTGACACTGTGTGGTTCTTTCATGGGTTTGTTGTAATAATGGATATTTTAATTGTGTAGATATTTGGTTTGTATAATGTTGCACCACCTGTGCAGCTGCTTCTCTTATTATATCGTATATGTTTGTGTTGTGTCCGGTTTTGCGCTTTATCGCTAGGTTGATTAGTGAAGGGTTGGCTCCTGATAGTTGTCGTGTTTGCACGCTCGGTGTGGGGAGTTAATTTTTCTAATAAGTGGGGCTTATGCGTTTCGGTATGGAATGGCGCATCGGCTTCGGTACCGCTTATGTCTTGCCTATGAGATAGCTGCCCGCGTCTTATGTTTGGCGCTAATTTCCTTGACATTTTTATCATAAGAAGCTTCTATTTTTTGCTTGATTTCTGTCTCTCTGCCCATGATTCTGGATCGTCTTTTAAGTCAGTCTGTATCACCTCGTCGTCTGTGTTAATCGCTCCCCCTGTGTGTGCGTCTGTGCATCTCTCGACTTCCTGTACTCCTCCTCCTAGTGTATCGTTTGTTTCTACGTCACTCATAATTTTGATCTCTAGTTTTATCTATAGTTTGTCTTGTGTGTTCGTATATTTACATATATTTTGTTTAATCGTAAGGCACTGTCGTTGTTGTGTATTTTATGTTAACTTGATAGATATACGCGCTCTAATTAGTGTTCATCAATAGTCTTTTTTTGCTCGCTTTCGGTTAATTCCACCTTGTATTTATTAATTAGTTTGGGAAATTTTGTTTTGAGTACTTGTCGCCTGTATATCAGGGATATGCTAGTGCATGTAATTTGAAAAAAAATTTTCTTTGAGTGCGTTTTCCCTTGGGGGTTATGAGTATGGGATATAAAAACAGTGAAATTTTACTTACCAGATTCCTGTCACGATGGTCAGTATAGTGGTGATCCTGTGTATCTCCATGAGTTGGCTTTTGATCCTTCTGTGAGTTGACCTACCTTCGCTTACCCCCGTTCTTTCCTACTTTTGAGTGATGTATCCCGTATCCCGTCTGGGGCTGCTGTCTGGGCTCGGCGTACCGTATTCTCCTTTTGTCCGTATTTTCCTGGCTAAAGTACTTGGTAGTTGTCCAAGTATTGTTGTATGTTGGTTCGCTGGCTTGATATGCAGTTTTTTTTTCTTATCGCTGTACTGGTCTGGTAGCAGTGGTGATAAATTTTTCGATTATTTTTCCCTTTCTTTTGACACTCCCTCTAAATTCCTTTTATTGTGACGGTTAGGTCACCGAATTTGGCGTCCGGTACTTTTGACACTTTTTTTCACTGTATGATGCTCTGCGCGATGTATTCTTTTCCTCTTCTTTATTTTATTACGCTGATTAATCGAAAAAGATAATTTAAAAATTTTTTTGTTTGTTTCGCGAAACTGAGTGATTTCCACGCACACGACAGACTGTAAAAAATTTGTCTGTATCTCACTTCTGACACCAGATGTTACGTGGGGCTTATGGTGCGGGAATAAATAATAGGCCGACTTGTGGTTAACTTGTGCTTTATTGCAATTACTTATATTCGAGGGAAGCTGCGTGTGTCCTAATCTCGTGGACCTGGTCCTTTCCCTCTCCCGTCTCTAGCTTATCTCCTTTTTACTCTGTCCCTTCGCTTTCCTTTTCCTATCGCTTCTCCTCTCTATTCCCCTACCTTTCGGGCCCAAGCCAGCGGAAGCGCACGCAGACATAGCTATATGCCTTAGCTGTCTTAAAAAATGTTAGTTATGGTTTGAGCACTGACTTTCTCGTAAGATTAATCACACACTTGTTTCAACTGGCCGAAAATGGATGGCCTTTTGTAATTATCGTAACGAGATTCCTTGGGCCACACACTTAACTTGTTACTTAAAGTAAGGTTTTTTATTTATTTATTGTAGCAGCACACCTAATCACGACCCTCCATTTCAAGCCCTTTTCATGAAGGACCGTGAATTAACGATGCCTTGGTGGTTAACTTTAACTTAGCAGCACTTGCCACCGGGATGATACCTTTGTCGTCGTAGGGCTTATATAATAGCGTTACTGCAATACCATAGCCGTAGAGACGTCTCTTGGGTAGCACACCCGATCGAGATGTTACTGACTCGAGTACTCGATGACGACTATCTTACACTAGCGTTTCGTGTCTTTAACAAACCTTACTACACCATACAACTATATAAGAGCAGCCTTTAGACACTGACGCAATACCATTAGTAATTTCCTATCGTCTTTTCTGGAAATCAAGTGATATTTGAACAAAATTATTGAATTCATGTGTTATATCGCAAAAATAACCGAAAAGGACAGATGCTTAAGAAAAATTCATTATTACAGGCTTTACGCCACTAATAATGCATGGACAGTTATTTATATTACTTAGTACATATGAGAGTTATAAGTTTCAACAATTTTTATCTCCCGGAATTTTTAATTTTTAATGTTTTGTCGATAAATGAGTGTAAAATACGAAAATTTAGAGAAAATTTATTACCACAATCTGCACACTACTAATAATGCATAGACATTTTTTTATATAAATTAGTTGATGTAAAAGTAACAAGTTTTATTAGTTTTCGTCTTTCGGACTTATTGAATCTATGTGTTATATCACAAAAATTACCAATAAGTACAGAAATTTAAGGAAAATTAAATATTACAGACTGCACGCCGCTGATAATGCATAGGCATTTATTCATATAACTAAGGACGTGTTAATTTAATAAGTTTTAACAGTTTTCGTCTTTTTGATCTGTTAATTTCAAGTGTTACACTGCAAAAATGATTGAAGAAAATGGAAATTTACTGCAAATTTATTATGACAGGTTTTACGTCACTGCTTATGCATGGATATTTATTCATATTATTAGTACATATAAGAATTATAAGTTTCAACAATTTTCTTCGCCCGGAATCATTGATATCAAGTGTTTTGTCGCAAAAAAGACCAAAAAATACAGAAATTTAGGAAAAGTTTATCACCATATCCTGCTGGCTGCTGATAATGGATTGACATTTATTGAGAATACTTAGTGCTTTTAAAAAGAATAAGTTCAAGTAATTTTCTTCTGTCGGAATTATTAATTTCCTGTGTTATATTTCAAAATCGACTAAGGTAAATGTCCCTATCCGTGGAACATGTCCCTATTCATGAAACATAAAAATTCATGTATTTGTTAAACAACTAACCTGATAAAAAAATTGTGGTGGTTGCATATTTTATGCATCTTTATGAATTCACAAGAAAAATTTCATTTTACATACAATAAATGACCAATTTTAAAGATAGTTCCATAAATAGAGACAAAGTCGTACATAACCTATCTTTTGAACTGTACGTATTTTGGCATAAACTTCAAACAGGAATTTTTATATTTCTAGTAAACATATAAACGATATAATTATTTTGGTTAAACAAAATAGTGTTATGCAAGTAAAAAAGCTTTAATTGTCTTGAAATATTATAATCAATTTACGTTTTTTAAAATGTTTTATAAATAGGGACATAATATAAAAGAATAGGTACAACGTTTCATAATTATGTACATTTTGGTCTTATAATCTTTTTATAAAATAAAGTATTTTAACAACTAAGAACCATATTTAAAAATTAGAATAATAATGGTAAAT